>JAFMOC010000463.1:252500-323154 GCA_019802505.1 Corydoras sp. C115
GAGGGAGAGAGTAAACGAGAGAGAGAGAGAGTAAACGAGAGAGAGAGTAAACGAGAGAGAGAGAGACTAAACGAGAGAGAGAGAGAGAGTAAACGAGAGAGAGAGAGTAAACGAGCTGCGGACACAGAGAGAGGTGAAGATCAAAGAGAAAAGAAATAAAATGTTACAATCAGAAAAAAAGATCAGAGAAGAAATATCAGTAAAGGAGACCGGGGGGGGGGGGGGGACTAGAGCGAGGGGACAAGGGGACAGGACCAGGGGTATGAGACGAGGTAACGGACGAAGGTGAGGGGACGAGATGAGGGGGCCAGAACGGGGAGAGGAGGGTGAGGAGACAAGGGTACGAGACGAGGGGATGAGACTAGGCAGTGGACGAAGGCGAGGGGACGAGACGGGGGCGGAGATAAGAGGATGAGACGATGGGAAGGGAATGAGACGAGGGTGAGGGGACAAGGGAATGAGACGAGGGTAAGGGGGGAAGACGAGAGCGAGGGGACAAGGTGAAGTGGACGAGACTAGAGGGAGGGGATGAGGGGACGATACAAGGGGAAGGGGATTTTGAGACGAGAGCGAGGGGACAAGGGAATGAGACGAGGGTAAGGGGGGAAGACGAGAGCGAGGGGACAAGGGAATGAGACGAGGGTAAGGGGGGAAGACGAGAGCGAGGGGACAAGGGAATGAGACGAGGGTAAGGGGGGGAAGACGAGAGCGAGGGGACAAGGGAATGAGACGAGGGTAAGGGGGGAAGACGAGAGCGAGGGGACAAGGGAATGAGACGAGGGTAAGGGGGGAAGACGAGAGCGAGGGGACAAGGGAATGAGACGAGGGTAAGGGGGGAAGACGAGAGCGAGGGGACAAGGGAATGAGACGAGGGTAAGGGGGAAGACGAGAGCGAGGGGACAAGGGAATGAGACGAGGGTAAGGGGGGAAGACGAGAGCGAGGGGACAAGGGAATGAGACGAGGGTAAGGGGGGAAGACGAGAGCGAGGGGACACGGTGAAGTGGACGAGACTAGAGGGAGGGGATGAGGGGAAGGGAGTGAAGGGGACGCGAGAACGAGATGGGGGTGAGACGAGGGGACGGGACGAGGGTGAGGACGTCCCCGCGGTCTCGGTGTGATGTCATGTGGGAGGTGATCAATGAAGGCGTGTTGGGGTCTGACGCTGGCTCCGCCCCCTCAGTGACCGGCTGGCCCTGCGGCAGGTGCGCTCGATCCTGCAGCACCTGGGTCTGACCAGCAGCACCTGCGACGACAGCATCCTGGTGAAGGAGGTGTGCACCGTGGTGTCCCAGAGGGCCGCGCAGCTGTGCGGCGCCGCCCTCGCCGCCGTGGTCGACCGCGTCCGGCAGAACCGCAACCTCAACTCCATCAGCATCACGGTGGGCGTGGACGGGACGCTCTACAAACTCCACCCACAGTAAGGACCGCCGTCTCTCTCTCTCTCTCTCGTGCGTTCTCTCTCGTCCCCCCCGTCCCCCCCCTTTCTCATCACATGACCGTTGCTTGCAGCTTCTCCAGCATCATGAGGGACACCATCCGAGACCTGGCGCCGCAGTGCGACGTCACCCTGATGCAGTCGGAGGACGGCAGCGGCAAGGGAGCCGCCCTCATCACCGCCGTCGCCTGCCGGATGCGGGACGCCAAAAAGTGAACGCATGGGGGGGGGCGGGCGCTGGGGAAGGGGGGGGGGGCGCTGGGGGGGGGGGGTGATGGAAGGGAAAATGGGCTTGAACTTTTGTGCTAAATGCAAAATTCTTCCAGAGGTGTAATCGCCGCGCCGGCGTCACGCCGCGATGCCATTTCACCGTTTTTAGATTCCGAAAAAGTACCCCCCCCCCCCCACCCCCCCCCCCCCCCCCCCCCCCCCCCCCCCCCCCCCCCCCCCCCCCCCCCCCCCCCCCCCAAAAAAAAAAAAAAAAAAAAAAAAAAAAAAAACACACACACAAAAAAAAAACCCAGGGGGCTCGCGGTTCGAATCATTTCTGAAATTCAATCAACGCACTGAACTCCAAACGCATGACCCAATATTCATCAGGTGTATTATTATTATCATTATTACGATAGGAGCGGCGTCAGGAACCGCGACGGTGGAGGGTTACACACACACACACACACACTCCATATAAAACATATTTATTTATTCAACCTGCTTTTTGTGTGTGTGTGTGTGTGTGTGTGTGTGTGTGTGTGTGTGTGTCCGATCTCTCGCGCCTCGTCGACCGCCTGCGAGCTGAATGTGGATCAGACGCCGCCGTGCTGCTGGAGTTGAACCCCTGACTCGCGCTCCCCCGCCTCGCTGCGCCCCCTTGTGGATGTGGAATCGGACACTCGGTCAGATCAATCGCTGCGTGTTCTCCGTCCTCCGTCGGGACGCGGCGTTCCGTACGGGACGGGGGTGGAGGGGATGGGGCCGGCTCGGTGGATTTGATTTGATTTTTTTCTTAGTTGTTTTGTTAAAATTGTATTTTGGACCTCACGGTTCCGGATGTGCGTCTTTCCGCAAACCTCGAGCAACCTCGAGGTGGCGCCATCGAGTCAACCACGGGAATCCATCCATGCAATCCCACCCACCCCCCCCAACCGGGTGACACCCCCACCCCCCCCCCATTGTTGAGAAAAGGTAAATCTATATGTTATTATAAATGCAAATCAGGTATATATATATATATATATATATATGAACTAGGGTGGCTTAGTGGTTTAGCATGTTCTCCTCAGCACTAGGGATTCCCGGTTCGAATCCCAATCTGGGCGGAGTTTACATGTTCATGCCCGTGTCCGCGTGGGTTTCCTCTGTGTTCTCCGGTTTCCTTCTACAAGCCAAAAACATGGATCAAGGGCAATTGAATTCTCAAAATTGCCCCATATAGATTGTGTATGTGTGAGTGAGTGTGTGCTCAATGGTGGATTGGCGCCCTGTCCTGGGTGTATCTGCCCAGCGCCCGAAAATGTTCTCCCTTGGATGGACGTGGGGAACCCCTCCCCCCCCCGCCACCCTAATAGAGGATAAAGCAGAAGATAATGGATGGACATACAAACTATAAGATATAAATATATAAACTGCATTTATTTTTCCATATGAACGTCTCTGAGGTCAGACACCGATGTTGGACTAAAGGCTCACAATACGAAAAGCGGTACCCACCGGATCCACAGTGGTTCCCCAAAGCCAAACCTTCACCACCCGTCAGACGAGGTTCTGCGCGTCCTTGGTTCAGCACAAAGTTTAGCACAAACTTATTTACAACAATTTATTTTCCTGATTCGCGACTATAATAAAGAACAAACAGGTTGACCTTCTGACCTCGCGCTTTGTGGCCGAGCGTTTGGCCTCGCCGCTGTCGACGGCATGCGGCGTCCGTAAATACAAAACATGTTGACGTTCTGTTTGACCCCCACATTGTAAGGATCTCTTTTATAGACCTTCAGAACTTCCATCGTGCTTCAGAACGTCCGCCGGCGTTCAGGTCGTCCATCCTCTGACCGACGAGCCACAACGGATGATGTGCTCCGATCACAACGGAACGGATCACGACGGAACACATAACCTTTTGTTATGGGGGGAGGGGGGTTCCCACTCTATATGGGGCAATTTAGAGTGGCTAATTTACCCCAAATCCATGTTTTTGGACTGTGGGAGGAAAGCCACGGGGAGAACATGCAAACCACCTAGATCGGCATTCGAACCTGGACCCCCAGCGCTGAGAGGAGAACATGCTTAACATTGAGAACCATGATGCGACATAAATGAGACCTTATTGTTTACTGTGTGCTCGGCATGGTGGTGTGGTGTTTAGCATGTTCTCTCAGTGCTAAGGATTCCTGGTTCGAATCCCAATCTGGGTGGAGTTTGCATTCTATTTAATATCGTCCTAGGGTCCAGGGGGGGTTCCCCATACCCATCCAGGGGAGAACATTTGGGCGCTGGCCAGTCCTGGGCGTCCTGTCCTGGGTGTATCTGCCCGGCGCCCGAAACGTTCTCCCCTGGATGGGCATGGAGGCGTGTGGTCTGTGAGGAGGGCAGAGTAGAGTTTGCATGTTCTCCCTGTTTGTCTACAGTAGCAACTCTGATGGAGATGAATGGCTTCGAAAACCCATCCATCCATTATCTTCAGCTTTATCCTCTATTGGGGGGGGGGGTTCCCCACGTCCAGTCCATCCAGGGGAGAACGTTTCGGGCGCTTGGCAGATACACCCAGGACAGGGGGGCTATCTATCGCTGGACACACTCACTCACACAGACACACTCTATATGGGGCAATTTGAAGCATTCAATTGACCTTGATCCATGTTTTTGGACTGTGGGAGGAAACCCACATGGACACGGGGAGAACATGCAAACTCCACCCGATGGGGATTCGAATCGGGAATCCCTAGTGCTGAGAGGAGAACATGCTAAACCAGTAAGCAGACGTACCGCCCCGGATGATATCCATCCATCCATCCTGTACTAGGGTTGCTGGGGGTGGGGGGTGGACGTTGGGCAGGACACCAATCTATCGCTGGACACACACTCGCTCACTCAGACACACTCCATATGGGGCAATTTGGAGCATTCATTTGACCTCGATCCATGTGTTTGGACTGTGGGAGGACATGGGGAGAACATGCCAACTCCTCCCAGATTGGGATTCGAACCGGGAATCCCCAGCGCTGCGAGGAGAACATGCAAAACCACCAAGTCACCGTGAAGCCTCTTCGAAAACCAAGATTAATGGACAGTTTTGAGTCGTACAGAGCGTCTCGGCGTCCTCCACATCGAGCGGGGGAGCGTTCTGATTGGTTGCCGCGGCGGGTCACCGCCTCGCCTCGCAGTCAGAACGTTCTCCGTCCAGCGTGAGGTTCTCATCAGCAGCTCCGAATTCCTCCCACAGTCTGATGAGCTGCCGGCGGGAGCTTCACGGATCATAACTACATAATCCCGCTATGGAGACCATCGGCGTCGGGGGACGGCGTCTCCCTGAGGGGACAAAAGCCACGGGGTCCTTCCCAAACGGCCCGGGCAGGAAGGCACAATTTACAGGAACCTCCAGTGGGTTCCCAATTATCCTAATGGTGTATTTGTGCTGCTCGTTGATTGGTTTAAAAGCCATAAGTGATGCGAGCGAGGCCTGAACGCGACTCCGGACACAACGTCCTCTAAACAAACTCGTCCACGATTTTCGGTGACATTTTTTCGGTGGTTTAGCATGTTCTCCTCAGCACTAGGGATTCCCGGTTCGAATCCCCATCTGGGTGGAGTTTGCATGTTCTCCCAGTGTCCGCGTGGGCTTCCTCCGGGTTCTCCGGTTTCCTCCCACAGTCCAAAAACATGGATCAAGTCAATTGAGTTCTCCAAATTGCCCCATATAGAGTGTGTCTATGTGAGTGTGTGCCCAGCGATGGATTGGCGCCCTGTCCTGGGTGTATCTGCCCAGCGCCCGAAACGTTCTCCCCTCCCCCCGAAGTTGGACGTTCTTCTATTTAGGATCGTCCGCTTAAAGCTCTATTAGGGTTGCGGGGGGAGGTTCCATCCAGGGTAGAACATTTCGGGCACTGGGCAGATACACCCAGGACAGGGCGCCAATCTATCACTGGACATACACTCACTCACTCACACTCACTATATGGGGCAATTTGGAGCGGCTAATTTACCCCAAATCCATGTTTTTGGACTGTAGGAGGAAAGCCACGGGGAGAACATGCAAACCTATATCGGGATTCGAACCTGGACCCCCAGCGCTGAGAGGAGAACATGCTAAACATTTAGAAACACGATGCGACATAAATGAGACCTTATTGTATACACATTGTATGTGTGGTCGGCACAGTGGCGTGGTCTTTAGCATGTTCTCCTCTCAGCGCTAAGGATTCCCGGTTCGAATCGCAATCTGGGTGGACTTTGCATGTTCTCCCCGTGTCCATGTGGGTTTCCTCCCACAGTCTGAAAAACATGGATCAAGGTCAATTGAGTTCTCCAAATTGCCCCATACAGGGTGTGAGTGTGTGCCCAGCAATAGATTGCCCCCCTGTCCTGGGTGTATCAGCCCAGTGCCTGAAACGTTCTCCCCTGGATGGGCATGGGGAACCCTCCCCCCCGCGACTCTAATAGAGGATAAAGCTGTAGAGGATGGATGGATGGATGGACATCGTCACAAAGCAGCTTCACAGAATGAAAAGCCTTTAAACCCCCAAAGAGCGAGCCGAAGCGACAGCGGCAAGAAAAAACTCCCTGTTGTGTTCTGAGCACTCCCCCCTCCGGTGTCTCTCCCACAGGTTTTCTCCAAAAAGCTCCTATTTAAACCCCAGAAACGGGGCGATTATCCGCGTCCCTATTCAGGTGGCCGATTCAAGGCGTCCCGGAGTGATCGACACTTTGATCTGCGTTGTAAAGATTGGCTGGTGCTGCGTTTCGAGACTCGAACCCCCCTGCAGAGTAATGGCCTCCACATGCATGTTTAAAAACGCATGTATTACGGGTCGGGGGGGGGGTGTGTTCCCCAAAAACAGGGCGATTTTCCGCGTCCCTATTCAGGTGGCGCAGAGTCATCGACACTTTGATCTGCGTTGTAAAGGTTGGCTGGTGCCGCGTTTCGAGACTCGAGCCCCCTGCAGAGTAATGGCCTCCGCGTTGCGTGTGCCGTCTCCGGGGTGAAGATTGGACATCTGAGGATCGATGGTTCTCCAGACTTCAAGTCTTTTATTTAATTTTTCTTCCCCGGGACGCAATTCGAAGCCCCATATTGACCGAATCTACCACACGTCTTCAGGACGCTGACAGCGTCATTAAAGGTAAACCTGATCCCCCTCGGTGCCGTAAAAAGACACGTGAAGGTCCGGGTCCGAGTCATCTTCACTCTGAGGTCTTTCATTTGTTCTTCATCTGCTCAATCTGTTAGGATCACACTGGGGTTCTCCATGCTAATCCAGGGGAGAACGTTTCAGGCACTGGGCAGATAGACCCAGGACAGGGGGGCAATCTCAAACTATATGGGGTCATTTAGAGCAGCCAATTTACCCTCAATCCACGTTTTTGGACTGTGGGAGGACGTCGGAGAACCCGGTCGAAACCCAATATAGACACATGGAGAACATGCAAACTCGACCCAGATCAGGATTCAAACCCGGATACCCAGAGCTAAAAGGTGAACTTGGTTCCCCATGCCCATCCAGGGGAGAACGTCTCGGGCGCTGGGCAGATACACCCAGGACAGGGGGCCAGTCCATCACTGGGCACACACTCACTCACACACTCTATATGGGGCAATTTGGAGAACTCAATTGACCTTGATCCATGTTTTTGCACTGTGGGAGGAAACCGGAGAACCCGGAGGAAACCCACGCGGACACGGGGAGGACATGGAAACTCCACCCAGATGAGGATTCGAACCGGAAATCCCTAGCGCTGAAAGGAGAACATGCCAACCACTAAGCCACGCCGCCCGAGATACTTTTTTTGCTCGATGTTCTAATAAACTTTTCTCATTATCTCGTTTAAATCCATCAGATGTTGTTCTATTAATAGCCAGCCGTCTCTCAGACCCAGTTGGACGAAGTGTAAGTGACCAACCAGCCCAAGGTTCAGAGAGATGGGTCAACGTGACCAAAATGGAAGCATCGCTCTGAATGTGACTGCAGTGAGACGTGAGAGCGTCTCAGCCTCGGCAACCGCTTCGTAACAGCAAGGGTTTCACTGAGGAACCCAACTTCAGGGCTTTTTTATGGAAGTGGGGGCAGCTTCAATGGGGCACATTGTTCCTCCAAGTGCTGTGGGGCACATGGGGTCAAAGGAAAGCCTTGAGCTCTGAAATAAGATAAAAAAAGCAGATAAGGAAAGGAAACCGGGCTTCAAAGAGCCTTCAGCAGGCTTTGAACGGCTGTGGAATATTTCATAGGTTCAATAAAAGTTGGACCACCGGTTGATTTAAGTTCTGTATCGATAGAACAGCTACGGAGACCTGAGACGCTCCGAGACTGCTAGAACGTAGAGCGAGCGATGAGGATGACCATATATGAGGTCACGGTGTAGTAAAATAGGCATCTGCTAAATGAATAAATGTAAATGTAGTAGGATGCTGTTATGATACTAAATGGAGGATAATGCATTTATTCATTCATTCATTATCTCCCGCTTTATCCTCTATTAGGGTCGCGGGGGGGGGTTCCCCATGCCCATTCAGGGGAGAATGTTACGGGCGCTGGGCAGATACACCCAGGACAGGACGCCAATCTATCGCTGGACACACACACACAGACACACTCTATATGGGGCAATTTTCATTCATTCATTATCTCCCGCTTTATCCTCTATTAGGATCTTGGTGGGGGGGGGGGTCCCCATGCTTATCCAGGGGAGAACATCTCAGGCGCTGGGCAGATACACCCAGGACAGAGCGCCAATCCGTCGCTGGGCACACACTCACTCACGCAGACACTCTATATGGGGGAATTTGGAGAACTCAATTGACTCGATCCATGTTTTTGCACTGTGGGAGGAAACCGGAGAACCCGGAGGAAACCCACGCGGACACGGGGAGAACATGGAAACTCCACCCAGATGGGGATTCGAATCGGGAATCCCTAGCACTGAGAGGAGAACGTGCTAAACCACTAAGCCACCATGCCGCTTATGGATAATGCATTTACAGAATCGTAATTGTATAATCTAATTAAGTAAATCATTTAAATTGTTTCAATTAAAACATAATTAGAGCAGATAGTTTGTACTCAAGCACCTTATTTAAAAAGCATTAAGCGCATCACTACAAACATCAAACATCCATCCATTATCTCCCGATTTCGTCTTCTACTCGGGTCGTGGGGGGTGGGGGTGGGGGGGTTCCCCACGTTTCGACGGTGCTGGGCAGATAGACCCAGGACAGGACGCCACTCTATCGCTAGACACACACTCACACACACACACTGTCTATATGGGGCAATTTGGAGAATTCAATTGACCTTGATCCATGTTTTTGGACTGTGGGAGGAAACCAGAGAACCCGGAGGAAACCCACGCGGACACGGGGAGAACATGGAAACTCCACCCAGATGGGAATTCGAACCGGCAATCCCTAGTGCTGAGAGGAGAACATGCTAAACCACTAAGCCACGGTGCCGCTTCACTACGATCAAATTCTGAAATTTTAAGAACATAATTATATCACTAATTAGCTCATAAAATAATAAGATTACATTATATATTTAATGAAATTAACAGATTAAAAACACGTCAGGGTAGTCGATTCACCAAAACGAATCATTTAGAGTAAACGACTCCGGTCCGAACGCTCATGATTCCGCTGAGGTAAACTAAAAAAATCCTGTATCGTTCACAAAGTCGTTAAAACCGATAAAACAACGGATGGTTTTCTTTTTTATGTCGCTGTAAAAATGGAAACGGCGAATTTTGTGGATAAATAAACCGGCAGGTCGATAAAATGTCGAGTATTTGATCTGCAACGCGATGTGGACGATAACTGCTGATCGGCATGTCCTTTAAAATGTTTATATTTATGGATCAGCGATTAGTGTACCTTAACATAATGCTTCACTTTAGTTTTATTTATTATTTAAACATTTTAATATAATGCTTCACGTTAGCTCCATTATTTAATTTTTAGTTTTATTTATTATTTAAACATTTAGAGATGACGTATGTTGCTGGGTGATTTTGTCGTTTAAGTCGGAAAAAAAACGACTTTTTCGTCCAGAAAACGCCTCACAAAGTTGTAAATTTCGGATTCCTCACACATTTAATGCCTTAAAACTGATGATTTAACTTTATTTCACGAAGGCTGAAGCGTGTTTGAATGACTTCTTTCTAATTTGTAAATTAATTATCAGTATTAAACTCGAGTAGGAAACAAAATGTCTTTAAATTTCACCTTAAAACAGCTAAACGGTGGCTCAGTGGTTTGCATGTTCTCCTCACAGCACTGGAGATCCAGGTTCAAATCCCGATCTGGGTGGAGTTTCCATGTTCTCCCCGTGTCCACGTGGGATTGCTCCGGGTTCTCCGGTTTCCTCCCACAGTCCAAAAACATGGATCAAGTCAATTGAATTCTCCAAATTGCCCCATATAGAGTGTGTCTGTGCGAGTGAGTGTGTGCCCAGCGATAGATTGGCGTCCTGTCCTGGGTGTATCTGCCCAGTGCCCGAGATGTTCTCCCCTGGATGGGCATGGGGAACCCCCCCCCCACGACCCTAATAGAGGATAAAGTGGGAGATAATGAATGAATGTATGCTACTAATCACAAGATTCATGTTTATTATAATAATATTCTTATGATCTAATTTCATACAAAATTAAATTTAGAGGGCGGCACGGCGGTTGGCACGTTCTCCTCTCAGCGCCGAGGATCCAGGTTCGAATCCCGATCTGAGTGGAGCTTCCATGTATCCACGTGGGTTTCCTCCGGGTTCTCCGGTTTCCTTCTACAACCCAAAAACATGGATTCAAGTCAATCAAGTTCTCCAAATTGCCCCATATAGTGTGTCTGTGTGAGTGAGTGTGTGCCCAGTGATAAATTGGCGTCCTGTCCTGGGTGTATCTGCCCAGCGCCCGAAATGTTCTCCCCTAGATGGGCATGGGGACCCCCCCCCCCCCCCCGCGACCCTAATAGACTTTTAAGTGCAAGATAATGAATGAAAATTTACAGTTGTTTTGAACCCACATCATATTTTTAACCCCCATATTTTAAAGCATTATAAAGTAACTCAGACATTCGGGGGCCTCCTGTGGGGACAATCATGGACATTCTTCGACTTGTCCTTTTTTCCCATTTCGCTGTCAATAACAGCAGAATTTTCAGGTACAGGTCGGCATCACATTCGCTCGGCATGGGACGCTGGATGGGTCTCGGCCGCCGCTTGACTTCACAGCCGGTTCTTTTGTTACGAGGCAGGAACCCCTCAGTCACATCATTCGCACTCTCGCGTCTTTCTCTGAATGAGACAGAGCGCGGGGAAGTGCTTTTTACCCTGAACTTCTCGCACTGGATTGAAAAAAAATGAAGTCCATTCCAGGAACTGGTACGGAGTGGACGTAAAGTAATGCTGGAGAATTAAAAATACATAGAAAACATGTATTCATTCATTCATTATCTTCCATTTAATCCTCTACTAAGGTAGCGGGGGAGGGGGGGGATTCTCCATGCCCACCCAGGGCGCTGGCAGATACACCCAGGACAGGACGCCAATCTATCGCTGGGCACACACTCACTCACACAAACACACACTCTCTATATGGGGCAATTTTGGAGAATTCAATTGACTTGATCCATGTTTTTGGACTGTGGGAGGAAAACGGAGAACCCGGAGGAAACCCACACGGACACGGGGAAGATAATGGAAACTCCACCCAGATGGGGATTCGAACCGGGAATCACTAGGGCTGAGAGGCGAACATGCTAACCCACTAAACCACCGTGCCGCCTGATTAGTAGCAATAGATACAAAATAAAATGAAGTACCAGAGCACACCTTTTTTGTCGAAACAGTTTGGGGAAGGCCCTTGACTAACCCTAGGTGTCCAAGTGTGCAGGGTCCAGAATCTGATGTGGAAGAACGTGACTGGTCCACATAGATCCTCAACCTCCTCCGACACTTTTGGGATTTACATTTACATTTGGTCATTTATTGGACGCTTTTATCTAAAGCGACCACAAGGTGAGCACAGGGTTCATCACAACATCCCCAGAGCAATGAGGGTTATGGGTCTTGCTCAAGGACCCACATTGGTAACTTCAGTGGACCTGGGATTTGAACCCCCAACCTTCAGATTGACAGCCCAACGCTCTGACACTGACCTGCCCTACATTCTAGTTCACTTTTGAGATGAACTAGAATGTAGATTGTGAGCCAGGATCTCATGTCCCATATTGGTGGCACAATTCCTCTAGAACTTTGTGGACAGCCTTTTCATTGAAGTCTAAGAGGCTCTTGTGCGCATGAGTTTTGGGTGGTTGAATACTTTTGTCCATATAGACAGATATTGAAATAAATCAATATTATCAGAAGACGTCATTGTGATGTCATTGTGTTTATTCGCAGACGTTCTCGTCACATGGTGTTCCTCGGACCTCCGACCGGCGCCGTCTTCCCTCGAAAGCCTCGGTTTTATCCCGTCAATCACCCGCCAACCTCGGCCTGGACTACGCCGTGAGGTAAGGACGAGGGGTGAGTCAGTCCTAATCTGTAATTAAAGCAGAACCCGTGAGGCGGGGCATGTGCGACCCGAAAAGTGCCGTCCTTTATCCCGTCCTGAATTAACAATCAAGCTCCTGATTGGGGGGGCATTTAGCGAAATCCCATTTCATTCATCACGAACACTTAACGGCAGCGGCGCGGACTCGTACGCCTGCATCACAATAGACTCTGATGTGGCACGCGGTTCGGTTTGGGGTCGGCTTCAAAACGATTACCCGGCAACACAATGCCCATCTGATGCCCGTTGTTTTGCCATCTCGGTGCAGACGCTCGCTCGCTCGCTCTCTGTGGGGTTGTTGTGGATTCAGCGTTCTGTTTGTAGTGGTTTATTCATTCAGGGTGGCTGGGGTGTGTGGGGGGATTCCCCTTGCCCATCCAGAGAACGTTTCGGGCGCTGGGCAGATACACCCAGGACGGGACGCCAATCTATCGCTGAGTACACCCACACTCTATATGGGGCAATTTAGAGCATTCGACCTTAGTGGTTAGCATATTCTCCTCTCAGCGATGGGGATCCAGGTTGGAATCTCAATCTGGGTGGAGTTTGCATGTTCTCACCGTGTCTGCGTAGGTTTCCTACAGGTTTGCCGGTTTTCCTCCCACAGTTCAAAAACATGGAACATGCCCATCAAGGGGAGAACGTTTCGGGCGCTGGGCAGATACACCCAGGACAGGACGCCAATCTATCGCTGGGCACACACTCACTCGCACAGACATGCACACATACACACTCTTTATGGGGCAATCTGGAGAGCTCAATTGACTTGATCCATGTTTTTGGACTGTGGGAGGAAACCGGAGAACCCGGAGGAAACCCACGCGGACACGGGGAGAACATGGAAACTCCACCCAGATTGGGATTCGATCTGGGAATACCTAGAGCTTAGAGACGAACGTGCCAACGACTAAGCCACCGTGCCGCCCCAAGGTCAATTAAATGCGCTAAATTGCCCCATATGGTGTGTGTTTGTGTGAGTGAGTGAGTGTGTTCCCAGCGATAAATTGGCTGTATGTAACCCCCCCCCCCACACACACACGCACACAACCCTAATTGAGTCTTAAGCGGACGATAATGAATGAATGAATGAATTTTCCTACATGTTCTTGGACTGTGGGAGGAAAGCGGAGAACCCAAAGGGAACCCACTTGGACACGGCGGAGAAGATGGAAACTCCACCCAGATCGGGATTCGAACCTGGATTCCCAGCAGCTGAGAGGAGAACATACCAAACCACTACACCACCGACATAAACAGCTCCTGCTTTTTATTCATCCCTGCTTTTGCCTTCGAAATGGAAACGTGGGTCTAAACAATATGTATAAAACAATGATACGAATGTAAAACAGAGACGCCGTGACGCCCGCTGACCTTCACATCGGCCGCCGCTCGGTCAGACGTTTGTTTGTACAGCGAATGAGAGAGAGGAGCCAGGAACGGTAGAGAAACCGCTGAATATGTTGTGTGACAGAAGGCGCCTGTGAAAGAAAAGTGTCTGGCACCCGCCGCCCGCCGGAGAACGCGCTGGCAGGGTGAGGACGGCGTCGAATAAGTGCCGGCAGCCTTAACAGCAACAGAAACGGAATTCTTTTATTAGAAACGCAGTTGCACCCGATCCCGGGGGGCAAACCGACGGCTGTCGTGGAACCGGTAAATGAATGGAGAACGTGTGGCGGAGCTGTTATCTTCTCTTCCTGTCGCTCGTATCGCTCGTATGATTTTAATTAAGGCCTTCGTTTAAGTGGTGGCACCGTGTATCACATTAACGCTTCTGTGAACCTCAGCTACTCCGTTATCTGAAATCCCCACCAACGAGGACAGAATGTTTTGTACGGCGCTTTCTTGACCTCCCGTCCTCGCATTATATTCTCGTTATTTGCAGAACGCCTTGCTCTCTTCAGGGAAGGCTTTTTTTTTTTCTTTGCCTGAATTCGGAGTCGGTCTGGAGGAATTCCCGCCGATTTATTCAGAATATCATTTGTGAGGGACCTGCCTCGCAAGTCCTCATTCTAATTCATCCCAGAGGTGTTGGATTGGTTTGCGGTCGGCGGTCTGCGCCCGCCAGGCGAGTCCCACCACACCAAACCCACGCAACGTGCCCCGGGCGTGGGGGTGGAGTCACTCCGAAAGAGCAGCAGACCATATCTACAATAAAAAAAAAGCTAGAGAGTTCTTGATTCATGCTAAAAAATGGACGTTGCTTCGTGGAACAGGACAAGGCCTTCCCCCAACTGAGTTGGACGCATACGGTTATGGTAATATTAAGGGCTGGTTGGCAGATCCATTCATTATCTTCAGGTCACGGGGCCAGCAACCGAAGTAGGGAGACCCAGACCTCCCTCGCTCCGGCCACCGAGGACCGCAACGCCCAGGCCCCTGCCTCCGTCCCACCGCCCAATCCGCAATGCACCAAACCCCTTTTACTACCCCTCCCACAGGTGGTGAGCCCATTTGAGGGGGAACCCATGTAGCTCCTTTGGGCTGGGCCATGAGAAAGTGCCCGACCATCAGACTCTCGCTGACCAACCCCATCCCCTTGCCTGGCTTCAGGGTAGGGCCCCGATACCCCTAGCCCGGGCAGGGTACACATGTTCCGTTCGTTGATTTTTCCCTTCGTAGGGGTTGGTTGGTTGATTTCTGTTATTTTCTTGTTATTGAAACCTAATTAAAAGGCTTTCAAGTAAAGACTCGCGTGGCGCTCTGGAATGCTCGCCATCTCGGAGCGTGTCACGTCTGCGCGGCGATCTGATGATTGGCGTTATTCCGTTTAATAGAATTAAATGTATTAAAAGCCTGGCTTCGGCGAAAAGCCGAGCAGAACCCGTCTGCACACGCTGCGATGTGGAAGTTGACACAGTTTTGGATCCATCCACTCACGGCGGATTTGCGCTCGTTTGGTAACAGGCTGCCTAAATATTGACTGGTTCTAATCGGAACGGGCGGGCACGGCAACAGCGCCATGCCGTCGGTACGGTCCAAACATCCCGAGTGAGGACCGCGGCAAAGACATGAAACAGCCGGTGTAGGCATGGGGATCTGAGTCGGGTGGGGGGGGGGGTGGTGTGGAGCGCCCTCCACCTTGAGCCTACCCAACATCGGTGCATCACATCACAAATGGTCTTCTAAATACAGTAAATAGACCCCTTTAAAGCCTCACTCGCGTCCCTAAAGCTCGGTCACATGATGTTCTGTGCACTCCTGCCTGACACCCCCACCACCCTCCACCCTTTCAGAGTCCGCTCCCCCGGCACGGCCGCCGGCAAACCATGTTCGTATTTTCAGGGAATTATTTAACGGCAACCCAACTAACAATGCAATAACAGCTCTTGTTGTGCATTCATTACAATTTGTGCCGTGGCGGCGGCGGGCTGGTTATTTGTTTGCCCCTAATATTATCTCCAAAACAGCATTCGTGACTTTAATGGGGGCAGAAATATGAGCTGCAGCTAATCCATGGATTAGTAATTGTCCCCGGGCTAAAGGGGAAAATACTGGGGGGCGGGGGCATACTCTCTTAAGAGATTAATAAAATATACCAGAGCTGAAGTGTTCACACCGTTCAAAACCTTTGAGTACTTGTTTTCCCACAATATGAACAATGATAATGATACTATAATCCAAAGAGAACAGAAAAAAATAAACAAACAAGTAAGCAAAAAAAAAGTAATGATGATAAATAACATTAACAAATTAAAAAAAAAAAAAAAAAGGGAGAAAGAATTCCATCATCTAAACATGGCATTAGATGGCACAATATGGAAAATTCACATCCAACAGCAGCACAACAGAAAAAATATTAATAATTCAGTGATCATGTATATTGTCTAGATATTCCAAAAAAGGGTTCCATATTTAAAAAATTTCTTGAAATTACCCAACAGTATTGATTACTGGTTTATAGTATTACAAACATCCATTGTTTGCTTAGTGACGGCTCTCGGCGACGGTTCTTGTTGACAGTCCTCGTGACGGCTCTCGGTGACGGCTCTCGGTGACGGCTCTCGGTTCCGTTCACGCCGTAACGTGCTTTAAATATTTGCATGTGCCGCGGCGGTCGGATGGAACGTGGATGCTCCAGTTTAAATGGTTGTTATGAAAAATGATATGTGTGTGCGATTCACCTTTCCAACGCCGTCCATTTAATGACACGTTCTGCAGAAATAAGTCGCATTATTAATGCACGGCGGACCGGCGTTTGACGGACGCGGTGCGGCAGGTGGCGTTCAACACAAATGACGGCGGGCTTGCCGATATCCATGCAAATGACCGCCGAATCGTCAACAGGCGGATTGTTGTTTATTTGCCGCATCGCTTATCACCAGAGGGGGTGATTATGAACTCGTCCGTTCCCTGAAAGTCGTCGAGACGTTTTACGTCTGTGTAATAAATAGGACGTGCAAAACATCTATGGGATGTCTGTGGTTATGATGCTGACGATAATACACAACGGTTATAAAAATATAAAATAATCAGCAGTGTCAGCAGTTATTATCCATGCATTATGATTTCATAGCCTTTTTCCTCTCCATTGCTTACTTACACTACAGCCGACCAAACAGCTGCCTTAATTATTCACGCAAGACCACGTGATTAGGGTAATATTTGACACGCACTTGGCTTTTTTTTTTTGTTTGCGCATAAACGCAAGTCTCCTGTTTTATAAGTATCATTATCCAAATCATACCAAGCTAAGATTATCAACCCAAATGTGCAAAAGCCAACATCCGTCATGGTACAGAGGTGCAGAGGCATTTCAGAGAGGCGCATGACGTATTTCTGATAAAACATCATGAAGCTACATGCGTTAGAAGACGAGGTTATGTTGACAACGATAACAATTAACCTGACGAGAAGCCTCCAGCTAGGTCAGACTCATTACGTCGGGTTGAAAAGGACATCAAGTTACACAAAGTCAAGAGGAAGGTAACGCCACGTCGAGGACGAGAAGATAAATCGAGATGTAGACGTTAATAACAAAGTTGCGTCAAAGAAAAGAAGGTCAGAAGATCAGAGCAGCAAGAACATGAAGTTCCATCCAAGACGTGAACTCGTATCAAGACGGACGTGAAGTTAATGAGACTGACCTCTGCCAAGACCTTCGGTATTCAATTGGACGGCAATCACAGCAAACCCGTGGAGCTGGAGTGTTCTGATCAGGAGGGTTTAGAGTACGGGTGGTGCGAGATGAGACGGACAGGAGAATATCCGAACAGCAGGACGCGACCTGATGACACTTAATAATATTTGAAAAGTCAAATCCTTTAAAGGTTTATTTAAACGGTAGTGCTCATTAGAGTTTGTTTTAAAATGTAAAATGGTGTCATCAATGCGGTAAGCCACTAGAGGGCATGGCGGTATTAAATGAATCACATAACGAGGTGTAATTAGTCTCTTTCCTGTGATTTATTCACGATAATACACAACCTCGAGTGTCTTATTGCTTTATTAAAACACTTACAAACGCACTATAGTAAAAAAAAAAACAAGGTTTGATTCATAAATACGTTTATTAAAAGCATTCGTTAATTATGTCCTCTCCTGTGACGATCTAGTGCGGATTTTAAAGCGAAAAAACGCTGAGTAACAGGATTCTGTATTTTGTAACGGCCAAATTACAGAACGCAGTTTATAAACAAACATGAAAATAATGTATTGTGTTTCACGCATTGATGTCACGGCTGGACAGACGGCCCAGCCAATTAGATTTAAGGAGCGGAACGACCCGTTTTATAAACGGCTTCTTCACATTTCATGATGCCGTCTTCTTCTAATTATCTAATTGGTCTTCCTTTCACAGATTCCACCGAATGACCGAACGCTCTCACGTTATTTCTCAGAATTGACTCCCCGTGAAATGATCTTTCATTTGGTCTCGCCACAGTTACGTCCTTCTTTTCCCACATTTTTCGTCTTTTTTATGAGTTATGAATTTTTCGTCCGCATGTCACAGAAGACACGATTGGATCATTTATTTATTTTATTGCTCAGTGCCTCAGGTTATTGTCGGCAGGTGTTGTATGGGGTTCAGATTGGTGCTGTGTGTGGACCATGAGACGGTTACAGGTTTTGATTGTACGATTAATAAATAAAAATGATTATGCCGGTGCTCTAGTTAATTCACAGGAACAATGTTCGGTTTATTAGGTTTGTTATTTCATTCATTCATTCATTATCTCCCGCTTTATCCTCTATTAGGGTCGCGGGGGGGGGGTTCCCCATGCCCATCCAGGGGAGAACGTCTTGGGCGATGGGCAGATAGACCCAGGACAGGGCGCCAATCCATCGCTGGGCACACACTCACTCACTCACACACACACACTCTATATGGGGCAATTTTGGAAAATTCAATTGACTTGATCCATATTTTTGGACTGTGGGAGGAAACCGAAGAACCCGGAGGAAACCCATGTGGACACGGGGAGAACATGGAAACTCCACCCAGATGGGGATTCGAACCGGGAATCCCTAGTGCTGAGAGGAGAACATGCTAAACCACTAAGCCACCTTGCCGCCGTTTGTAATTCATTAATTTATCTTCCACTTAATCCTATTTTGCTAATCATATTAAAGGATGCCAACCTATCACTGGGCAAACACATACACAAACACACTCTATATGGGGCAATTTAAAGCATTCGATTTACTTTAAATCCATGTTTTTGGGCTGTGGGAGTTTGCATGTTCTCCCCGCGTCCGCATGGGTTTCCGCATGGGAACGTGCTAAAACCACTAAACCACCTGCCTAACCAGCCGTCATATAACCAATGTTCCAATGTTTTAAAAGTTCTGGCTTATTAAAGCTTTGTGCGTCTGCAAAGCTCCGACTGAACCCGGTGTCATGTGAAAACGTATCCATGGTGATGATTCAAGTCTTCAAGACTCAGTTGATGAGGTCATGCCCACCAAACTTTCATTGGTTTATGATTTAATAACATTGACTTTTATTAAATCCATGGTTTTTTTTGGTGTTTTTTTTTTTTTTCCAGACCGGAGTCCTTCAGATGTCCACTTTTGTTCTCTTTGTGAGTCCATGCTGTCTGATACACTTTAATAATGTGGTCTATGTCCTCGGCATGCTATGACACCTCACGCCTACCGCTGTCTAAACCCATCTCCGTATCTTCCTCCGTGTGGCTCATTGCGGAAAAACAAACCTGTCTGTGTTTGGACCTCTGTCAGGACATGACGTCCAATCGGTCCAAGTTTGTCGGACAGATCCAAGTTGGTGGTGCGAGGCATGAAAGTCCAGCCACGTCGCTGGGAGTCGATGGTGATGCTCGTGAATTAAGGAACAATGAACGTACAGGGTGGCACGGTGGTTTGGCATGTTCTCCTCTCAGCGCTAGGGATTCCCGGTTCGAATCCCCATCTGGGTGGAGTTTCCATGTTCTCCACGTGTCCGCGTGGGTTTCCTCCGGGTTCTCCGGTTTCCTCCCTCAGTCCAAAAACATGGATCAAGTCAATTGAGTTCTCCAAATTGCCCCATATAGAGTGTGTGTGTGTGAGTGAGTGTGTGTCCTGCGATAGATTGGCGTCCTGTCCTGGGTGTATCTGCCCAGCGCTCGAGTCGTTCTCCCCTGGATGGGCATGGGGAATCCCCCCCTCCCCCCGCGACCCTAATATAGGATAAAGCGGAATGAATGAATGAAGGTATTGGCACTCTTTCCTGGTTTGGTTATTTGTTGTGTGAAGTTTGCATGTTCTCCCTTTGTCTGCAGAGGTTCTCCTTTGGGGAGTGCAGGTTTCCTCCCATATTTGTTCGTTCATTCATTCGTCATCTTCTGCTTAACCCTTCCTCTACAGGGACTGGGTGCCACTCATTCACTGGGCACACTCCCACACCATATGGGGCAATTCAGAGCATGAAATTCACCTTGAATCCATGTTTTTGGACTGTGGTAGGAAACCCACGCGGACACGGGGAGAACATGCAAACTCCACCCAGATTGGGATTCGAACCTGGATCCCCAGCACTGAGGGGAGAACATGCTAAACACTACGCCACCCGGTTTTCTTCCACAGGCCAAAAAAAATGAAGCGGGCGAATTTAAAATAGTAAAAGCACTTTGTTTGTGTGAATGCGTCTGTGAAGCAGGGCCTCATCGGTCCAACATCGGTGTCTGACCTCACACAGTCTGTTCTGTATGAATTTCATTCATTCATTCATTCATCCTCTATTAGGGTCGCGGTGGGGTTCCCCATACCCATCCAGGGGAGAACGTCTCGGGCGCTGGGCAGATACACCCAGGACAGGACGCCAATCTATCGCTGGGCACACACTGACTCACACATACACACTCTATATGGGGCAATTTGGAGAACTCAATTGACTTGACCCATGTTTTTGGACTGTGGGAGGAAAGCGGAGAATACGGAGGAAACCCACGCGGACACGGGGAGGGCATGGAAACTCCACCCAGATGGGGATTCGAACCGGGAATCCCCAGCACTGAGAGGAGAACATGCCAAACCACTGTGCCACCCCTTATGAATTAAAAGAATTTTTTTTTTTTTTTTATTATAATTGAGACCAGAAGACAGTGTCAGTGTCCTGATTGCCCGCACTTCATGAATTTCGTGAATCCGTGATAACTTTAAGTTTGCGTTAGCTGTGCAGAGGTGATGCAGTCACGTACCTGTAGATCAGCCGTGACCCGTTCTGATTGGACGCCGCTGTTTACACTCATAAGGCCCTGATGTTGGGTAAGTTAGCGGCGCGATTTCACACTGTGGAAATGAGGAGCGGAGTTCCGATTCCCCCGGGTGCCGGCTCTGTAAATATTTTCAGATGTATATTTTCGTGGCTGGATGCCCGAAGGATTCGAGTGTGCTGAGATGATGCTGAGATGATGCTGAGATGATGCTGAGATGATGAGGATGATGATGATGATGGGGAGCAAAGAGGTTTAAGAGATGAAAGGAAAAGTCAGTCTTATGGCGATGCAGTGATGACGTCCCGCAGCCGTATGTTCTCACGTTCACTGCGCTCACGCTGCAGGAACGCCGGGCGTCTGCGCTCTTTTTTTGGATGGAGTGTTTGTGGACGAAATAATTGAATGGGACGGCGGACGCTGGGGATCCGACCGCGGAGCTGCGTGGCCTCGAAATATCCGCCGCCGCTCAGGAATTCCAGTAAAGGAGCTGATTCCACCAGGACTTTGCCTTTAATCCGAGCAGAATTTATTTCTGGTGCCGTGGGATTATATACTGACTAAGTTAAAATACCCCATTTCAAGGGATCAAGGGATTTTACTTTGCCACCGTCACCCCCATCCTGCTTATCGGATACCCGGGGTACTTAAAGGCGAATTTATGACTTAATTCCAGGTAATTAAAACAACGAATGGTTTTACAGAAAATAGATTTACGATGCGTTATTGCAGTATTCACATCCTGGGAATCGTTAATTCTGCAGCACTGCAATGAGCACCAACACCCCACGAGGCCGTGAACCCAAAATCACAGTCTGGGTTTGATGACGCAGGTCAGAAAGGCCTTCCCCAAACTGTTTTCACACATTGGGAATGCATGGCCAGGTGCCTACATTTGAAAAATCTGTAGCGATAGGACATGCGTGTCATCCGTTGCTCCCAAAAACGTTAGTGACCGCCCACAAACGCACTCTATAATCTGGCGGGGGATTTACCTGAGATTAGTAGCCGACGCCCCTGTGTGGTCAGAGGTGGTAGTGTGTGAACAGCTTCGCCACAGCGCTTCGTAAAAACTCGGAACAGCTGCTTTTCTTTAGCGAGGAAACCACGTCTCGTTTTATTCATTCATTCATTATCTTCCGCTTTATCCTCTATTAGGGTCGCAGATGGGTGGGGGGGGGTTCCCCATGCCCATCCAGGGGAGAACGTTTCGGGCGCTGGGCAGATAGACCCAGGACAGGACGCCAATCTATCGCTGGGCGCACACTCACTCACACAAACACACTCTATATGGGGCAATTTGGAGAACTCAATTGAATTGATCCATGTTTTTGGACTGTGGGAGGAAACCGGAGAACCCGGAGGAAACCCACGCGGACACGGGGAGAACATGGAAACTCCACCCAGATGGGGATTCGAACCGGGAATCCCTAGCGCTGAGAGGAGAACGTGCTAAACCACTAAGCCACCGTGCCCGTTTTATTTTTAAAGAATTTAATGTATGGAAACGTGGTTTTCAGTTTAGAACCGCACGCCAATAAAGGTGCGAATGCGCCGCCCGCACCCGTTCGGAACTGGATTTTAAAACTAGAACCTGAGAATATAATATCCATGCTACACTAAAGGATCAGAGATGGTACGCTACACGATTTCAATCTGTTTCTGAATCGACCTGAACACGCCTCCGAACACGCGTGCGTCACGTTGCCATGGAGACGCAGATTAAATTGGTTGTGCAGAGACGACGTGCGATGAAATGTCGAAAACGCACGTTCGGGTTCACGGATGGACAGCTGGAGGTGAGGGCGTTGTGCGCATGAGTGCGCTCCACAACTCTGTAAAGCTGCTTTGTGACGATGTACTGCTATAAAAAGTACGATATAAATAAATTATTTCAACTCCAACTTGAACTCATAGTTTGACGAGCCTGCTCAGGAGGCATAACGGGCCGCATCTGGCCCGCGGGCCGTAGTTTGGCAACCCCCTGGTCTAGCGCCAACCAACACAGATTTGGCTGAAACCACGATAGTCCATAGTTCAAGTTCAAGTAATTTATTTATATAGCGCTTTCTACAACTGTACATTGTCACAAAGCAGCTTTACAGAATGAAAAGCCTTTAAACCCCCAAAGAGCAAGCCGAAGCGACAGTGGCAAGAAAAAACTCCCTTTTATGTTGTTATTTAAGGAAGAAACCTTGGGAGGACCAAGACACAGTGGGGGACTCATCCTCCTTGAGCGGCCGGGCAGTCTGCTTTCCAAACCCCGTTTTTTTAAAACCTTTACCAGATTCCGAGCCGAACCATTACATGATGCTGAACTTTAGAACCGAGAGGAGCACGGCGACCGGTTTCCCCAAACTGGTCCTCAAAAGAATTAAATTACAGGTTATAAAATGTCAAACACGCCGCGCGGGTAAAGTTCTCCGGTTGGCGCCCCTTTAAGCTCGTGGCGCTTCCACATCCAGCCTTTTATTTTTTTTTAACACTGAGTGGAAATTAATTGGATTCTGAATGGTGGGTGTCCAGCACAGTTGGCTGATCTTGCAGCTCAAGCCCTCGTTGATTGAACTCACCGCTTAATTACCAGCTGCAGTCGGAGTTCCCGTGCAACTCAGAACCGCACTCACAATGCGCGCCATTGTTTTCGAAGCGCTATCAATAGTTACGAGGTAATAGGAGGTTTTGTTGGGAGGCGGGTGCGGGGGTTGGGGTCCGAACCACCTCCTATCCATTATAACGAGCCGCTCTAATGACACGGTCAGCAGGTACGAGTTCTGGGAAAAAATCACACCGTTAATTGTAGATTTGTACTTTTATACCTGTAATTAAGACGCGACGCGTTAAGTCAACCTTTCTTAACTGAAATATAACGGGGGCTAACAAAAAAGGCTTTTGTTGGACCCCGGACCACCACGGGCCGGTCATCGGGAGGTTCTCCTGTAGAACAGACGGCGCTCAAAGCTTTGAAAATAATTCCAGGTAATTAAAACAATGAATGGTTTTACAGAAAATAGATTAACGATTATTATTGCAGTTTTCATATTCAGTCGTTAATTCTGCAGCACTGCAATGAGCGCCAACACCCCACGGGGGCGTGAACACAAAATCACAGTCTGGGTGTGATGACACAGGTCAGAAAGGCCTTCCCCAAACTGTTTTCACACATTGGGAAAGCATGGCCAGCAGCTTACATTTAAAAATTCTGTGGCGATTGGACATGCATGTCCTCCGTTGCTCCCAAAAAAGTTAGTGACCGCCCACAAACGCACTCTATAATCTGGCGGGGGATTTACGTGAGATTAGGGGCCGACGCCCCTGTGTGGTCAGAGGTGGAAACCACGTCTCGTTTTATTTTTAATTAATTTATTATCTTCTGCTTGGGCTGCCGGAGGGGGGGGCGGCAGTTGATTTACCTTGAATCCATGTTTTTGGACTGTGGAAAGAAAACCACAGAACCCGGAGGAAACCCACACAGACATGGGGAGAACATGCAAACCACCCAGATTGGGATTCGAACCTGGATCTCTAGTGCTTAAAGGAGAACGTGCGAAACACTACGCCATTGTGCCGCCTCATTTTAATATAATAATAAATTGAATAAACGGTGGCTTAGTGATTTAGTATGTTTTCCTCTCAGCACTAGGGATTCCCGGTTCGAATCCCAATCTGGGTGGAGTTTCCATGTTCTCCCCGTGTCCATGCGGGTTTCCTCCGGGTTCTCCGGTTTCCTCCCACAGTCCAAAAGACATGGTGAATTGAATTCTCCAAATTTCAAGGTGAATTGAATTCTCCAAATTGCCCCATATAGAGTGTGTGTGTGTGAGTGTGTGTGCCCAGCGATTTATAAAGTTCCGTCCGTCAGGGACTCGCTTCCAACAGTGTTCTCCATTTTCTTTGGAAGGTTCTTTAGTCACGACTAAAGTGCAGGTTGATTCCCCGTCAGGACGGCGCCCCCCGCCGAGCCGGTTTCTGAAAATGGCCGCACGCGGGTGTTCTGCGAAAAAAAAGTTTCGTGCCGGGAAAAAACGGAAGTGCAAATTTGAGGTGACATTTAAAAAAGATAAATGCCTCCGACGTTTAGAGTCGTGACTCAACCAAAACAGAAGCGGAGTTCACGCAGTACGTATAACAATAATAACTTATTTGGCAGGTTATTTTAAGAGGCGGTAAATTGGAGTGAGATATGAACTCGAGTAAATGTTAAGTGGACGTGCACGCGGGTAACGAAGGTCCTTCTATTCACGCGCAACGCCACGTCATAAAGCAGATATATATATTTAAATCCGCACGCCGTCCGGTTCCCCGTACGAACGAGGCTGCTGATGGGACGATATTAAAAAGACATGATCCGACATGCTATTAATACATCGTCCTGAAATTAAACGTCGGATCGTCTCCATGGAGAAGTCCATGGAGGTAATTAATGAAATGTTCGTCATGGTAACCCCCTTTTTTTTTTTATTTTTTATTGAAATGACAATCGCGACCATGAAGCACATCTTCCTCTCGCCTTCCGTTCGGCTCTGGCAGGGATAATTATTTTCTCTCTTTCTGCAACACGCTGATTAATCGTCCCCCCCCGTCCCCCCCGACATTCGAGCGAACGGTCAGCAGACGGGTGCGCGACCTCGTAAGACGTCAGGACAATCGGGGCGTGCGTATACGGCGAGGAACGAGTCGCCGCTTTAAATATATTTCCGCCACCGGAAATATATCCAGCCCCCCTCAACCCATGCGGGGTGGAAGGCATGATGGGGCGGAGCCTGTGAAATGGCAGGCGTTTCCATTCACAGGCTCCGCCCCTTTACACTCATGCATCACATTATATATACAAAAGTTTATTATCCTAATCCTCTAATAGGGTCACGTGGGGGGGTTGGGAGGTTGGGGGGGGGGGCTTGCCCATGCCCATGCCCATGCCCATCGAAGGGAAAATGTTTTGAGGGCTGGGCATTTTTTCGAATCCCAATCCCAGATTGGGATTCGACCCTGGAATCCCCAACACTGAGAGGAGAACATGCTAAACACTACTGTGCCGCCCCTTCTGATAATTGAATTAGGGTATTTCATGTCGTCCCGTTATGTAATCAAGCATAACCCCATGTTTGTGGAAACAGTTTGGGGAAGGCCCATTCCCCACATCCGTCCTCCGGCCGCAAGCCATGACTTCTCAACATCACCGAACCAGGTGCGAAAACGAGACTCCAGAGATTCATCACCGAGTCATCAGGACGCACCAAATCAATCAGGCTAATGAGGATCATTAACCTCGTTAACCTCGTTAAGCAGAGTTCCTGTCCTCCGAAACAGATTCATCACATCAGGTACGTTCCGCCTCTCACGTTCCACAGCCGCAAGATCCTTGAATGTGCTTTCAGGATTTTATGAAGCTTTGTTCATGGTTAAATAAAGCAATAAGCCACTAGGGGGCGTGGCACTGTAAATAAACATGTAGCGGACAGTTCCACCTCTTTACGTGATTTATTCACAATAACACACAACCTCGAGCGTCTTATTGCTTTAATAAAACACTTACAAACGCACTATAATAAAAAACAAGGTTTAAATCAGAAATGCGTTAATTAAAAATAAAATCGTTAATAATCTGCTCATCCGCTACGTAATCTAGTCCGGCTTTTGAAGCGTAACAGGATTTCGCGTTCTTAAACAGTCAAATAAGATGCCCTCCAGTGGCCAAATTACAGAACACAGTTTATATAGAACTTGTATAAAAAAATTTATATCACGCATTGATACGAATGTGAAGCGCTCAGAGGTGTGTTATTGTTAATGATGTCACACCTGTGTATTATTATAAATAAATCACATAAAGAGGCGTTATTAGTCCTGACGTGTTCCACCTCTTTACGTGATTTATTCACAATAATACACACAACCTTGAGTTTCTTATTGCTTTAATGAAATGTTACAAACTCACTACAATAAAAAAAAATAAGTTTGATTTAGAAATACGTTTATTTAAAGCAAAATCTTTAATAATCTGATCTTTCATGACGTAATCTAGTCCGGCTTTTACAGCGAACGCTTGTTGCTGAGTAACAGGATTTTGGTTTTACAAACAAGTAGATACTGCCATCTAGTGACCAAGGTTTAGTGCTGATCGCTGTTTATATTAATCTGTATTTAATAATTTAAAATAATGTATTGTATATCAGGCACTGATACGAATGTGACGCACTAAGAGGGGTGTGTTATTGTCAATGATGTCACGCCTGGCCGAACGGCTCGGCCAATCAGATTTAAGTGCGACCCATTAGAGGTTACAAACAAACGTACCGTTCATTTCCCTAAATGACCAAAAGGACTTTATTGTAGATCAGACCGGAGCGTGTTCTGGCCCTGGGGCCACATCCGGCCCACACGTGGAGGTTACGAGTGCCACAGCGGGGCCCCCCGGAAATACGAATGAGATTCAGAATCAGGCTCGACCGAAATACGTTGTGTTCTTGGAAAATGATCTTGGTCTCAGGACTGAGGATTAAATTAACAGACTGAAATGAAGTGAAAGTTCAGAGCCGTTTCCCCGGCGCCGGAGAAATGACATTCAGCTACCCACCGCCGAGTGTGTGATGGCTTCCCAAATTTGTTAACGTCCTCATTTGAAAAAGGGATTTGAAGAAGCCGCCGCCACGAGCGATTCACCGGGTGTCCTCCAGGGACGACGTTGATTACGGGGGATTGTTTTTTTTTTTTTTCAAAAATTGTATTTTTTTTTTTACAAATTTTTTTATTATTATTATTTATTTATTTATTTATGTTTTTATTACGGATCTGATAACGGACCGCAGGCCGACCGTAGCTTCTATTGTTCCGTTTGTACCGTGGACTGTTTCCGTCCCATCAGTGGGAAAGAAAAGCCAGTGAAAAACGCAGAGGGACACGGCGTGAAGTGGACCGAGATCGAAAAGGTTAACGAGGAGGACAGGCAGAGGGGGGCGCCGGCGACCCGCGGGCCCCGATCGGGTCAATCGTTTTGGCCTTTCTCTTCATCGCCCGACGCTCATCCCTACCTCATCACGCTGTGATGTGACCAATCCCGTCAGATTATAGAGCTCTGCGTGAGCAATCAGACGAGCCCCGATGGAACCGCGGTCTGCGGCTGCCAGCGAGTCGTCCCCGTTAGGCTAATTACCCAAATCAGAGTCGGCTGATTGGTTAATGGTGCTCAGACGTCGTCTGTCATCCACTCGCTTTCACTCACAGGCTCTTGTATCAGGTGACCTTTGTTATCTCTGATTGTTTGGTGTGTCTCGGTCTCATCGCGACGGCGCCGATATTAAAACCTTTAATCGTGTTTCAGGTTCTGATCCACGCCTGCCGCGATTGGTCCACATAGCTGATGATGTGGACACTGAAAATACACTGTGTCCTTGGAGCGTGATGAGACATGATGAGAAATGCTGAGACATGACAAGACATTAATGAGACATTATTAGACATGACAAGACATTAATGAGACATTATTAGACATGACAAGAAATGCTGAGACATGCTGAAACATGATGAGACATGATTAGACAATATGAGACATGCTGAGACATGAGACATGATTAGACACGCTGAGAGATGCTGAGCGGCTGAAACATGATGAGACATGACGAGACATGCTGAGACATGATTAGACATGCTGAAACATGCTGTGACATAAGACAGATGAGACCTGAAGAGACATGCTGAAACATGCTGAGACAATCTGAGACATAAGACAGATGAGACATGAAGAGACATGCTGAGACAAAAGACAGATGAGACATAGAGAGATGCTGAGACATAAGACGGATGAGACATAGAGAGATGCTGAGACATAGGACGGATGAGACATGCTGAGACATAAGACGGATGAGACATGAAGAGACATGCTGAGACATAAGACAGATGAGACATGATTAGACATGCTGAAACATGCTGAGACATAAGACAGATGAGACATGATTAGACATGCTGAGACATAAGACAGATGAGACATGAAGAGACATGCTGAAACATGCTGAGACATGATGAGACACGATGAGACATGCTGAGACATAAGACAGATGAGACATGCTGAGACATGCCCCATATACGAGCAGATGCGTTTAGTTGAATTGATAGTAAAGCAGTCGTCAGTGTTCAGGGCTCTGTGATGGTAACGCGGTGCGTGGCAGATTAAACCTCACCCTTTTTACAGAGGTACCCTGTCTTTTGGCCGGTACATTTTTACATTTTGCCTTTTTCCACAAAAATAAGTTGAAACGGAGGCTTTTGTTCGGTTCACTGAGGAGAAAAAACAACATTGTGGATCATTAATGAGCTCCATCCTGTTTATCCAAAATGAATGTGAGCCGTTCGTTTAGAGGCCGCTGTCTTTGAGCCGTACATTCGACGGGAGGCGCGTGCGGGTGAGAACATGCAAAATCCAGCATTGTCTGCACTGCCTTGGGATGGGAACGCTGTGACGAGAGAGAGGTAACAACTGTGAGGTCACTCCAAGCCCTAATTAAAAACAGAATATTAAAAAAAAAACTGCCGACTGTTTACAAGGACAAATAGAATAGAATAGAATAGAATAGAACAATAGAATAAAATAGAATATGTCCCAAAGCCTCACATCCGTCGGCGGGCCCTTTGAAATAATAAGAATCTATTAAAACGTCTTGAAAGACCTTTTGGCCAAGGTTTCAGGAACCTCCGCCGATGCTCGATTCTTTGTTAAAAGTAAAGATTAATGAACATCACAGAACTAAAAAAAAACATCAGAAAGGAAGCCGGAATGTAAGGCTGAATAAAAAAGTATTTTCTACCTGAAAAATGAAAGGGCGACTTTTAATTCTTCTTTACGGACTCTGAATGCAGAATGAGAGCGCGTGTGCCGTCTGATTTCGAAGCCGGGCTTAATCGGATCCTTGACCCCGAACTGCAACTCGATGTGATTGAGGGGTGGAGTCCATGTGATGCCGGTTATTTTATTTATTCATTTTTTTTGTGAAGCGATGACATCAGGTGTAGTTTGCATATTTATTTATTTATTATAAGAATAAACACTATTTAACGGGCAGAACAACACGAATCTGACCACGCGGCCCGTGATGGGGCGCGGCGTCAACGAGCACGTTACACTTTGAACCCCACGAATAGACGAGAAAAAGAAAGAGA
Organism: Corydoras sp. C115; assembly: GCA_019802505.1. Lineage (NCBI taxonomy): Eukaryota > Metazoa > Chordata > Actinopteri > Siluriformes > Callichthyidae > Corydoras > Corydoras sp. C115. The sequence continues at coordinate 282,490 of JAFMOC010000463.1, forward strand.
TTAGTAAAGCTGTGGGGAACCGAAAGCGTCTGCCAGAACCACAACGGCACACTGAGAGAACGAGAGGATGTACTGCATTCATCATATGAACAGAACTGTGCAGGGTGCCTCAGACCCAGTGCATCATACACTGTACATCATACGCTGTGCATCATACACTGTACATCACACCCAGTGCATCATACACTGTACATCATACACTGTACATCATACACTGTGCATCATACACTGTACATCATACACTGTACATCATACACTGTACATCACACCCAGTGCATCATACACTGTACATCACACCCAGTGCATCATACACTGTACATCATACACTGTACATCATACACTGTGCATCATACACTGTACATCACACCCAGTGCATCATACACTGTACATCATACACTGTGCATCATACACTGTACATCACACCCAGTGCATCATACACTGTACATCATACACTGTATATCACACCCAGTGCATCATACACTGTACATCACACCCAGTGCATCATACACTGTACATCACACCCAGTGCATCATACACTGTACATCATACACTGTACATCATACACTGTACATCATATACTGTGCATCATACACTGTACATCATACACTGTACATCATATACTGTACATCATACACTGTACATCATACACTGTACATCATACACTGTACATCACACCCAGTGCATCATACACTGTACATCATACACTGTACATCACACCCAGTGCATCATACACTGTACATCATACACTGTACATCATACACTGTATATCACACCCAGTGCATCATACACTGTACATCATACACTGTACATCATACACTGTGCATCATACACTGTACATCACACCCAGTGCATCATACACTGTACATCATACACTGTACATCACACCCAGTGCATCATACACTGTACATCACACCCAGTGCATCATACACTGTACATCATACACTGTATATCACACCCAGTGCATCATACACTGTACATCACACCCAGTGCATCATACACTGTACATCACACCCAGTGCATCATACACTGTACATCATACACTGTACATCATACACTGTACATCATATACTGTGCATCATACACTGTACATCATACACTGTACATCACACCCAGTGCATCATACACTGTACATCATACACTGTACATCATACACTGTGCATCATACACTGTACATCACACCCAGTGCATCATACACTGTACATCATACACTGTACATCATACACTGTATATCACACCCAGTGCATCATACACTGTATATCACACCCAGTGCATCATACACTGTACATCACACCCAGTGCATCATACACTGTACATCACACCCAGTGCATCATACACTTTACATCATACACTGTACATCACACCCAGTGCATCATATACTGTGCATCATACACTGTACATCATATACTGTACATCACACCCAGTGCATCATAAATTGTACATCACACACTGTACATGCACAATGCATCACACACAGTGCATCATACAGTGTCATCTAGTGCATTATATGAACTATATCATGTACAGTATATCACACTGGGTGTATCATACAGAGTGTATCATACAGAGTATATCACACTGGGTGTATCATACAGAGTGTATCATACTGGGTGTATCATACAGAGTCTATCATACAGAGTGTATTATACAGAGTGCATCATACAGAGTGTATTATACTGGGTGTATCATACTGGGTGTATCATACAGAGTGTATTATACTGGGTGTATCATACAGAGTGTATCTTACAGAGTGTATCTTACAGAGTGTATTATACTGGGTGTATCATACTGGGTGTATCATACAGAGTGTATTATACAGAGTGCATCATACAGAGTGTATCATACAAAGTGTATTATACTGGGTGTATCATACAGAGTGCATCATACAGAGTGTATCATACAGAGTGTATTATACTGGGTGTATCATACAGAGTGCATCATACAGAGTGCATCATACAGAGTGTATCATACAGAGTGTATCTTACAGAGTGTATCTTACAGAGTGTATTATACTGGGTGTATCATACAGAGTGTATTATACTGGGTGTATCATATAGAGTGCATCATACAGAGTGTATCATACAGAGTGTATCTTACAGAGTGTATCTTACAGAGTGTATTATACTGGGTGTATCATACAGAGTGTATTATACTGGGTGTATCATATAGAGTGCATCATACAGAGTGTATCATACAGAGTGTATCATACAGAGTGTATCTTACAGAGTGTATCTTACAGAGTGTATTATACTGGGTGTATCATACTGGGTGTATCATACTGGGTGTATCTTACAGAGTGTATCTTACAGAGTGTATCTTACAGAGTGCATCATACAGAGTGCATCATACAGAGTGTATCATACAGAGTGTATCATACAGAGTGTATCTTACAGAGTGTATCTTACAGAGTGTATCTTACAGAGTGTATCTTACAGAGTGTATCTTACAGAGTGTATCATACTGGGTGTATCATACTGGGTGTATCATACAGAGTGTATCATACTGGGTGTATCTTACAGAGTGTATCTTACAGAGTGTATCATAAAGAGTGTATCATACTGGGTGTATCTTACAGAGTGTATCATAAAGAGTGTATCATAAAGAGTGCATCATACAGAGTGCATCATACAGAGTGCATCATACAGAGTGCATCATACAGAGTGCATCATACAGAGTGTATCATACCGAGTGTATCATGTAAATGCATAGAGAGTGTTACACAGAGAACACGTCATACACAAAGTTTCATACGATACATTCTTTTATGGAATCAGAAAACAGAAGCCGTAAATAAAAATCATCAGAACTGCGATGCGGGCCACGTGCAGATCGCTTCATTCAGTCGCCGAATCGTTTTTTTTCTTTCTGAATAACGGAAACTGGGTCAATGCACTGAAAGCTATTTTCACTTTCCCTCCATTCTGAACGTTCTGGCTCGGAACTCTGGACCCGTTCATGCAGAATTTAATTTTGGGGGAAAAAAAAGAATGAAATCGCAAAGAAAGCCTTTCCTCCCAATTTACCCTTTAAATCTCATTAAAGCGCCTCTTTCACCCGAACACTTCCAATCTGAACATCGAGGGGCAGCTGCAAGCCCGCTCCGCTCTCCACACTCCGCACGCCGCCTCCGCGAGGTGTTTCCGAGTTATCGAGTGGCGGAGTTCTCCGGGGAGACGCCGCGCTGTTTACGCCCGGATGTTTTCATTTCATTTCAGACGGGGCTTTACCCACGAGGCCCCGGGGCTTACATACGACGCCAAACAAACCGCGAAGTGCACTTCATGCCCAAGAAAAAGACTTTAAAACCCAAATAAATACAATAAACAAAAAAGAACTCTTCATGCTTTTAAAGCCACCACAAAAAAAATAAAAAAGCCGAAACGTTTACGACGCTTTCACAAAAGTCACGGCACGTAGTCACGGCTGATCGCACATTCAAGACGGAGGGCGGCGTTGGCGTGAAGATCCCATCGAACAGGAACATTCAAGAAGAAGAAGAAGAAGGTTATCACAAGAAAGGCACGTCATAAAGTCAGACCTGTACAGCCGGCGCTCGGATTCAGTGCATCAGGACATCCGGCCACGACGGGTGACGCGGTTCTCCATTGTCCAGCGAGCTAAGAGAGCCCCCCCCCCTCCCCCCGAGGCAATAAATCAGCCAATGGGCAGCGACGGTGAAGGAGTCAACCAAAATCAAGGTCCCACCATCTGAACCTCCTCAAGAGTTCAGATCAAGAGTTCAGCGTTGACGTCTCGAACGCCAGTCCTTCAGTTCGTTAATTATAAACTGGGTTCTATGGCTTCACAATGTCATTCAATGGTCGGAAACCGAAGCAACGGCGCGAACTTGATGGGAAATGGTGTCCGTGTGGCCAAAAGTATGTGTGCACCACCACAAGCTCGTCCTTCTTTGCATTTCTTCCATCCAGCCGTCCATTATCTTCTGCTTTATCCTTTACCAGAGTTGTGGGTGGCCGGGTGGGTGGGGGTTCCCCATGCCCATCCAGGGGAGAACGTTTCGGGCACTGGGCAGATACACCCAGGACAGGACGCCAATCTATCGCTGGGTACGCACTCACTCACACAGACACACTCTATATGGGGCAATTTGGAGAACTCAATTGACCTTGATCCATGTTTTTGGGACTGGGGGCAGAAACCGGAGAACCCGGAGGACACCCACGCATGCGAACCGGGAATCCCCAGCGGTGAGAGAACATGCTAAACCACTCAGCCATTTCTAACAAACCCACTCATTTGGTAAGGCTTCGCAGGATGTCTGGGCGGCTGGCCTCCCGGTGGCCGACCATGAGAACGCACCACACCCTCTCGTTTGCAGATTGGTTCTTTGGTGGAAAGTAAGGAGGGGCTAAGGAGGATGTTATTAATTAATTAATAAATGGAGCAGGTTGGTCGACGGTTGGGTCTTCACATACTTTTGGCCTCATGTTTATACCCGTCTCATTAACATAAATACAGATCTTGGGAATCAGAACGCCACGCCGGCGTCCGGGTGGGCTCAGAGTGGCGCCCCCGGCCGTCCGCCGTCTGATTGTCAGTGATTCATGGCGCCGTCGTGTTCTCCATTAATCACGAGGGCGTGATGGATACGTCCTGCCTCCTGCCGGTTATCTCTCGTCCCTCTTCGGCGGCACCTCGTTTAAAAGGCATAAAACAAACGAGGTTCCATAGATTCTCTTTTGTTTTCTGTATAACCCCCGAGAAACCAAGAGATCGGACAAAGAAAAACAAAAAAGAAGGAACGTTGTTCTGTCGAGGGGTTCTGAAGATTCCGTCAACCGAGTCTTATCGTCTGGGTTATCGTCGTCCATTGAGCGCTTCGTCTCGAGGGACACTCCATCTCCCCTTATCAGCGCCGATGTCCCCGCAGGCACCACCCACCCATCCCTCATCTCGTTATCTGGCGTGCCCTCAAACCCCCGTCAATGTTCCCAATGATGAAAAACAACCTCCACAAATGGGTTCTCGTCTTAAATTGTCGGAATGAATGACTGAGCCTGCAGGATGTTGGGAGGGTTCTTTTTTTCGGGATGTTTGATAATTCATGGTCAGTCCAGCGGGATCTCCGGCGTCCGCCGCGGGGCCTGAAAAACTACGGCTGCGATCGCTTTTTTTATTATTTTTTAAAGTGAATTTTCAGACGGAGGTTCGTTTCGTCAGCAGTGCGCTGGAATTGCACGAGACAACCAGCAATGTCGGAAATCCGTCGACCGATCCGTCTCTGAAGTTCTCGCAAGCTCTAGAATCCCTTTGGTTTTGACTCCATCAGAAGGTGCAGATGATTTAAAAGTCATTCATTATAATTTAGATGACGCGCCTTAACGTTGTGTACGGTCTGCACCTCTTAATCAAGTCTATAAATACATCCGGACTTTGGTTCCAAGCCTCGTCACTGATCCCAGGCCTGGCTGACGGTCACGCCGATGGGGCTGATCTTCTCTAGGTCTTCCATCTGCAGTCCTTTCTGGCCGGCCACGCCTTTGCTCTCGCCGGCCACCTCGGAGCGTCCGTCGTCCATGCTGACCGAGCTACTGAGCCTCTTCTGCTCCTCGTTGGCGTTCCTCCTGCAGGCCCTCAGGTTGCCGTCGGTGTACACCCGGTTCCTGGTGCCAAAGGGCAGCGGGTTGGGGCTGACCGCCATCTCCCGTACGTCGTCCCGGCCCGACCGGCGCGCCCTCCTGTTCCCGAGCGCCATCAGTGCGCAGCAGCAGCAGCGGCGGCACGAGCGTGTCCGGAACACCGCCTGGAAGCCCCGCTTGAAGTTCTCGTTGTAGTAGCCGTAAATGATGGGGTTGACGCTGGAGTTGGAGAAGGCCAGCCAGTGGGCGAACGGAAAGACGTACCCGGAGAGCAGCTCCAGCTCGTCCTTGCCCAGCCCGCCGTAGTCGGTCAGCAGCATGAGCGTCCACAGGGGGAGCCAGGAGAGCATGAACAGGAGGGCCACCATGATCAGCATCTTGATCACCTTGATCTTCTTGTGCGAGATGAGCGGCCGGGCGTCCTGCTGGGCGCCCCCGGTGTCCTGCTGGTCGTTGCCGGAAATGACGGAGGTGGTGTAGAGCTTGATGCCGATGCGGCCGTACATCAGCGTGATGAGCGAGAGCGGGACCAGGTAGATGTGGGCGAACAGCACCGTGGTGTACACCTTCCTCATCTGTGGGTCGGCCCAGTCCTCGAAGCAGGACAGCAGGGGGTAGGTGCGGTTAAAATCCTGGCTGTCCACCATGTAGTGCTGTTTGACCTGCTCCACGGTCAGCATGGCCGCCGACGGGCACATGATCACCAGGGCCAGCACCCAGATCATCACGATGGTCACCTTGGCAACCAGCAGGGTGAGTTTGGGCTGGAACGGGAAGACGATGCAGCGGAACCTGGGGGAGGATCAAAAGCACTTGTCAATGTTTCATCGCAACGCTCGTCTTCCGGATCGGACTCCGGGCACGTCTCTCGTTAACCCTTGGTTCTCCGGGTGCGTAGACCGGACCGCCGGGTGTAGACCAGCCCCTGATCGTTAAACACACATCGTTAAACAGCTAATTTAAAGTGACGGAGGCGAAATCTTAACACGACCCCTTAAAGCAGGGGTGCCCACACTTTTCTGGCCCGAGATCTACTTTTCCATTGGACAGGTCATCGAGATCTACCGGGGTCAGTCTCTATTTTTTATATTGAAACCTGTTTACACATATCATGTTAGTTTTGTCCAATCTGTTAGAATTGCTTTTTTATTAATAACACATTCCAGCAGAAAGCACAAAAAGCTGATTTTAATTACACACACAGTATACAGCACGCCCAGCGATAGATTGCCCCCCTGTCCTGGGTGTATCTGCCCAGCGCCCGAGATGTTCTCCCCTGGATGGGCGTGGGGAACCCCCCCACCGTGACCCTAATAGAGGATAAAGCGGAAGATAATGAATGAATGAGTATATAGCACAAATGTAAAACATCACTGTAACCCACATTTTCCCAAACAGAACATCCATCCACCCATTCCCTTCCGTTTTATCCTCTATCAGGGCGCCAATCCATCGCTGGACACACACTCACTCACACAAACACACTCTCTATGGGGCAAATTTGGAGAACTCGATTGACCTTGATCCATGTTTTTTGGACTGTGAGAAGAAACCGGAGAACCCAGAGGAAAGCCACGCGGACACGGGGAAGACATGGAAACTCCACCCAGATGGGAATTCGAACTGGGAATCCCTAGCGCTGAGAGGAGAACATGCTAAACCACTGAGCCACCGTGCCACAACAAACAGAAACTATCTAATGTGGTTGATTCTCGAGGCAGTGCGATGGACGTATTGAGCACCCCTGCCTTAAAGCAAATGACCCGCATCGGGATCGTGTTCCGACAGGCGGCTCAGACCGAGGGGTCCGAATGCCCTTCAGCCGCCGCAGGGTTGCCCTTCAGCCAGAAACATCAAATGTCTGGAATCGGACTTTTAATGATTGGATTCAAAGCCAGGCAGCATCTAATTATCATGTGCTTCATCCTATACTAAGAACGAGTGGGTGGGGTGGGTGGGCTGGGGGGGGTATGGGGGTTACTTGGGGTGCCCATCCAGCGGAGAACGTTTCGGGCACTGGGCAGATACACCCAGGACAGGGCGGCGATCTATCACTGGACACACACTATATAGGGGCAATTTAGAGCGGTCAGTTCACCTTGAGTCCATTTTTCTTGGACTGTGGGAGGAAACCGTGGAACCTGGAGAACCCCACCCAGACTCCACACAGGGATCCGAACCGCGTGCAAGCCCGCTACGAATGCCAATCTGGGTGGAGTTTCCATGTCCTCCCTGTGTCCACGTGGGTTTCCTCCGGGTTCTCCGCTTTCCTCCCACAGTCCAAAATCCAAAAACGTGGATTTAAGGTGAAATGAATGCTCTAAATTGCCCCATATAGAGTGTGTCTGTGTGAGTGAGTGTGTGCCCAGCGATGGATTGGCGCCCTGTCCTGGGTGTATCTGCCCAGCGCCCGAAACGTTCTCCCCTGGATGGGCATGGGGAACCCCCCCCCGCCCCCATCCCCAGTTGAGTTGTTACAGCTGGATAAGTTTGACGGGGAACCAACCTGGTGACCCAAAGGAAGGTCCTGAAAGCTCTCGTAGGCGTCGTAGCCCCTAACCGGAGGTGTTCATTATCTCCCCCACCCCCGTCACCCCCACCCCGTCACCCCCACCCCCACCCCCGTCAGGTTCCTTCAAAGGGAACTTTATTGATAGATCAGAACAAACCTGTCCACGGCGATGGCCACCAGCGTGAAGACGGACGCCGACACGGACATGCCCTGCACCAGGCCGCTCATCTTACACACGGTGCTGGGAAACGGCCACCCTGCAACACAAGACCACACACGGGGATTTCCCATCATGCACCGGCGTGGATGGGTCATCAAGAACAACGCGCTTCACTCCGGAGACCAGCGGCGGAGAACCCGCAGCACTCAGCAGTTTGTATAATAATGAAGCGAGGTGGCGGATAGTTGGCGTCTGACTCGCGGTTCCGGTCGGCGTGGCGACCCTGAGCGACGTCCCCGAGCGGCGTCCCCGAGCGGCGACCCCGAGCGGCGACCCCGAGCGACGTCCCCGAGCGGCGTCCCCGAGCGGCGACCCCGAGCGGCGACCCCGAGCGGCGACCCCGAGCGGCGACCCCGAGCCGCCTCACGGCGCTTTAGAAACCCGAGCCTGCGACTCGAAACGGCGCGGCGGGCGCGAGCTCGACCCATTCCACGCCTCCGCCATTCATCCGCACCATCGGCGTCGTCGCCACGGCAACAGGATGCAGATTCGACCCGTCGTGCGTTCGGCAGGTGTGGAGTCGGGTCACGTGACCCGCTTCATCTAAGGTTCCGCCGTGCGCCGCCTTAAACGAGCTTAAGGTCGAGATTAACTTATCCTCTAACCTCCCCATGGTGTATGAACCTGGACAACATCTGGGGTTTGCAGTGGAGTTTGGCATGTTCTTTCCAACTATACATGACTGTCCTGCCTGGCCGCTCGAGCCGGATCAGCCCCACCCCCCCACTGAGCCGAAGTTTCTTCTTGCCGCTGTCGCTTCAGCTTGCTTGCTAATAATAAAGCGAGGCGGCGGATAGTTGGCGTGTGACTCATGGTTCCGGTCGGCGTGGCAACACCGAGTGGCGACCCCGAGCGGCGACCACGAGCGGTGACCCCGAGTGGCGACCCCGAGCGGCGACCCCGAGTGGCGACCCCGAGCGGCGTCACAGCGCTTTAGAAACCCGAGCCTTCGATTTGAAACGGCGCGGTGGCGGATGGCCGACGGGCGCGAGCTTGACCCATTCCACGTCTCCGCCATTCATCCGCACCATCGGAGTCGTCGCCACAGCAATAGGATGCAGATTCGAACCGTCGTGCGTTCGGCAGGTGTGGAGTCGGGTCACGTGACCCGCTTCATCTAAGGTTTTAAGGCGTGCAGGAGGCGGGACTGCGGTCGGTCTCCGCCGTGCGCCGCCTTAAACGAGCTTAAGGTCGAGATTAACTTATCCTCTAACCTCCCCATGGTGTATGAACCTGGACAACATCTGGGGTTTGCAGTGGAGTTTGGCATGTTCTTTCCAACTATACATGACTGTCCTGCCCGGCCGCTCGAGTCGGATGCCCCCCCCACTGAGCCGAATTTTCTTCTTGCCGCTGTCGCTTCAGCTTGCTTTGTTTTGGTGGTTAACCCTCAGAACGCTATAAAGCGGCCCAGACAGCGATACCGAAATAAATAAATAAAATTAAAGGTGAACTTTTAGCGTCTCAGTCCGTCGTTCTGAATCGAGCGTCGTTTGAAAACAACCCGGCCCGCGTGTTCCAGCTCGCCCGCCTGAAGCGGCGGCGGCGCAGCGCTTTAATTACGGTCGTTTGCGCGAGCGTCGTGTTGGCATTTCCTGCTGACACGGCATTTTGGCGCGCACCCACTCGGCGGAGGCCGTGAGTGAACGGCGTGTCCTCATCAGCGCTCCGCAGCGAAGGCCTTAAATAGAGCCGCTCATTAACCCTCATTAACGGCGTCGTCGTTAAGACTTTACACGCGGCGCCCTCACCTGTCTGAGCGGCTGAACAGCGGCGGAGCGGCAGACTGGTTTCTGGGGGGCGGAGCGTCGTTGTGTTGCGTTCGGCACTTCGTTTAAAGCGGGGAACCGATGTTCACAATTAAAGCTGATTAGAATCGGTAACGGTGAAGTCGCTCGCGGTCAGTACATTAATACGGTTTTGTTCGGAGGCTTGTTCTCTGATTTACGATCACGAGGATTAACGACGCGCTTACGAGCGGCATTTTCATGCGCTAATTAACGAAACAATGCCGCGGGCAAAGCGTCCAACCCACGCACCTCGGCGCCACCTACAGATAAGACGAGGGCTGCATCGCAACCACGCAATTAATCTAATATTCATAATGCACCAAACATACGTTACTTAAAGGACTTCATTAACTCTACTCAGTCCTATCCCACTCCTCCGTGGCCATGTTGCCATGTTACCAGTTGTGGGCGGGGGGGTTCGGGCACTGGGCAGATACACCCGAGACAGGGGGGCAATCTATCTATTGCTGGGCTCACACACACACACTATATGGGGCAATCTGTTGCATTCAATGCACACAAATGCTGCAATGTCACGCCTCACTCCCAAAAGACCGGGATAGGCATAGAACACGGACGGGACACCTACTTCGCCGTGGGTCGCGTCATTACGGGAGCAGATGAGTGAACACGTTATGTTTCAGGCTGATACATCCAGGACAGTGCGCCAATCTATCACTGGGCACACACACTCTATATGGGGCAATTTGGTGCATTCAATGTACCTTGAATCCATGTTTTGGTAGTGAGGTTGTGATGTCATAATGCCATCATCATGCACCATTAGAATATTAATTTTCATCCATCCATTATCTTCAGATTTATCCTCTATATGCCCAACGAATGTTTCGGACGCTGGGCAGATACACCCAGGACAGTGGGGCAATCTATTGCTGGGCACACACTCACTCACACAGACACACACACTCTATATGGGGCAATTTGGAGAATTCAGTTGATCTTGATCCATGTTTTTTGGACTGTGGGAGGAGACCCACGTGGACACAGGGAGGACATGGAAACTCCATCCAGATTGGGATTCGAACCAGGAACCCCTAGCGCTGAGAGGAGAACATGCCAACCGCTAAGTCACCGTGCCGCCCAGAATATTAAGTATTATTTGATATTTTTACTTTATTAGATCGGACATGGCACGGTGGCTTACTGGTTTAGCATGTTCTCCTCTCAGCTCTCAGTTCGAATCCCCATCTGGGTGGAGTTTCCATGTTCTCCCCGTGTCCGCGTGGGTTTCCTCCGGGTTCTCCGGTTTCCTCTCACAGTCAATTGAGTTCTCCAAATTGCCCCATATAGAGTTTGTGTGTGTGTGCCGAAAATTTGTCCCCCTCGTTTCCTCCTGTGGTTCCAACACAAGTGGCAGAACAGGGTTCCACTCCGATCAGAGGAACGTCTTCGTTCCGCCTTTAAAACACGCGAATGACGTCCGACCCAATCGGCTCCGTTGATTTCACTGAATTACAGCGACACCCAGAGATCCGCAGAACCGCCGCGGAACCTCAGCCGCAACACAATACGCAATCGGTTCCTAATCGGCCCCCGCGGCGTTACGGCGTCACCTGACCCCGTCGGAGCGAACAATGGCGCCGGCGTGGTTCTGTTTGGGTTAATAAGCGCTTCCACTTAGACAGAGTGCTCCGAACTGGAACCCCGAGCAGAGAGCAGACTTTCGGGCGGCGTGTTTGTTTCCGTGACTGACGGCCTTTGATTTCGGGTTCGTGAGTGGTGCTTGTGAAGGCGACGGGGTAAACACTCATCTCGCCAATAAATAACGCTCTGACTCTCGCGTCCCCGCCGTTCTGACGCCGGGATCAAAGCCTCGTCCATTACATGACAGATCATCAGCAACCAACACGCTTCACGGAGGGAGTGTGTCTGTGGGACTATCATACGAAAAGTTGGGCACCGATGTTGCCTAAGAGGACCTCTCGGTTCCAGTCCATCTCATAGACCATTGCTCGAGCGTGGGGAACATGGACGGAGTAATAATTCTATTATAATCTAGCATTTCCCTCGTTTCCCAAACCCCAGCGCCTTTTCCCCAGCGTAACCGAGGGTCCGTCAACGGCCACGGACGGAAACCGGCCCAGGAATCGGTTTACCTGTGATCAGATTATCCACCAGCGTGGTCGGGATGCAGAAAACGCCCACCAGCAGGTCGCTGACCGCCAGGTTGAGGATGAAGAGGTTGGTGACGGTCCTCATGCGCCGGTTCTCCAGGACGATCAGGCAGACCAGCCCGTTGCCCACCATGCACAGCAGGAAGATGAAGAGGTACGCCAGCGTCAGGCCGGCGGCTACGGGCAGGGAGTGCTGGTAGTAGGGGTAGTAGGTGACGCCGGTGACGTTGGTGCCGTTGCCGTTGCCGCCGCCGACGTCGCCCGTGGCGTTGGAGAGGCTGGAATTCAGGTAAGTATCCGGTGCCTCCGGTAAGTCCTCTGTCTCCGACAGCGGTGCGGGGACGCCGTCCCAGATCTCCAGGGTGTTCATCATCGTAGGGGCGCGAGGCGTCGCCTGTTCGGACACAGAGGCACAGCCAATTACAATGAGTGACGGGACCCTGCGGGCGTCGTTACCGCCTTACAGGTGGAATAACACTCGGTTCTCTCGGTTCACCCCCATCCCTGGATGCCCCCCTAACCCCCAACCCTCCATAACGCAGTGTGATAATCAGGGTCTCAGGCGCCGCAATGTTTCAACATCACACCTCACACCCCAAAGACCGGGACAGACATAGAGCACGGACGGGACGCCTACGGGAACGGACAAGTGACGAGCAAGAACATGCCGTGGGGCCATCGTGAACGTCTGCGTCCACACCGTGTCCACATTAAAATAATGACCTGAATATAATGTTCTTCAACTTAAAACGACTTCCACGGTTCTCCGGAAACTCGTCCAGATACGACGATCTCGATTCCCCAAATTGTTCCCACGAAGCAATGTTTCAACATCCATCCGCTGTGGATCGTCGCCCGTTATTGTTATGTCCAGCGTGGGTCCGTCCTCTGGGTCACAGAACCTCGTCCCGCCTCATTAAGACGCCACGTCCTGGATAACGAGACGAAAATGAGATCGCCGTCAAGAACGCAGACCAAAGGTTCTAACATTAGAACCCAAGTTCTCCTTGAGGACAGAAGGATCCCCTTTAAATGGGAGTTCCCCACCTGCCGATCGTTAACATCCCTTCAGGAGGACGTGGGTGAGTTCAGGCACCGATGTTGGACATCGATGTGCGGTTCCGCTGGTCTACGTGTTAATTATCACAGATCCAGATCGGTCCGATTCTTCCACACGGAACCCGCCCCACCGTGCTGGAGCGTTAAAGGGCCTTCCTCAACTGCTGAACCTCAATGTGTGTCAACATTACAGGACTGTGAAGACGTTCCTCCGTTCGCAGTCCTTGGCTGGTGTCCCGCTCTCGGTGCGAGACGTGAATGTCAAAATGAGAGCGGGTCCCGGGTTTGTTCTACCGCTCGCTTCACCGCTGTGCACACGGGGAGAGATAGTGAGGAGAACGCAGAACAGAGACGGAATGACGTCGAACCCAAAGCGTGTCCCATTATTCCGATTCTGCAAACAGTAATGTTTGTTTTTCCGAAGACGCCACCAGGGGGTCCTGACAATGGTCCTGCAGACGGTTCTGCCCTGCTGGGGCATTCTCCCCTGATTGATTTGGTTGAATTTTAGAAAGAACCTCCTGAGAACTTAATTAGATGAAATCACAATTCCTTTCCCGGTTCTACACCCCCCCCCCCCCCATCGTTTAGAGAACATACTTTTTTCTTCAAGTTTAAAGTGAGTTTTGTGTTTACATGTCCTCCCCGTGTCCGCGTGGGTTTCCTCCGGGTTCTACGGTTTCCTCCCACAGTCCAAAAAACATGGATCAAGGTCAATTGTCAATTGACTAATTGCCCCATATAGAGTGTATCCAGTTATAGATTGCCCCCCCTGTCCTGGGTGTATCTGCCCAGCGCCCCAAACGTTCTCCCCTGGATGGGCATGGGGGAACACCCCCCCCCCCCATCGTTTGTATTTCTTTCTTGAAGTTTAAAGTGAGTTTTGTGTTTTCACGTTCTCCCGTGTCGGCGTGGGGTTCCTCCGGGTCCTCCGGTTTCCTCCCACAGTCCAAAAACTCTCCAAATTGCCCCATATACTGTAAGTGTGTGCCCAGTGATAGATTGGTAGATTGGCGTCCTGTCCTGGGTGTATCTGCCCAGCGCCCCAAGGAACCAGCCCCTGTCCCTGGTTCTGTGTGCGGCAAAATAGATCCCCTGTTTATATCGACGTTAAGAGCGAAGCAGCGGAACCGCATGGCCTCCAGAAAAACCTGGTGGGGACCTGGTTCAGAATCGCAGTTCTAATTCATCCCTGAGGTTTTGTCGGACCCCCCCCCCCCCGCCATCGCATAATCCTCCGCATCGAAAGCTAATTTTCCTCTGTAAACTTCATGCGAATTAATGTCCTCATTAATGCCTTCGTCTCGACCCTCGCGGTTCCTTAATTACGCCGGACGTGATCAAACAAATCCGATCGTTGACCCCGCGCTCGCCGGGAGGCCGCCGCCGCTTTGTGATGAATTGCTTTGTCGCGAAAACCTGCGCATTCACACGCGGAACATCCGTCCAGCGCCTTAGCAACAAAGATAAAAAAACACCACAATGCGCACAACAAAGACTCGCCGCGGAGTAAACAAGCGACTGCGGTGCGAATAAATCGGACTGCGCAGGCATTGGGACCGCTCCGTCTCATTAACGTATTTACGATGTGAGAGACCGGATTGTTGACATCAACGTAACCACGGCGATGTACAAACGCCCCATGCCCCATTCCCCATGCCCCATGTCCCATGTCCCATGTCCATCCAGGGGAGAACGTTTCGGGCGCTGGGCAGATAGACCCAGGACAGGGGGGGCGATCTAACGCTGGACACACACTCACTCACACAGACACACTCTATATAGGGCAATTTGGAGAAGTCAATTGACCTTGAATCCATGTTTTTGGACTGTGGGAGGAAACCGGAGAACCTGAAAACTCCACCCAGATTTGGATTCGAACAGGAATCCCCAGTGCTGAGAGGAGAACATGCCAACCACTAAGCCACTGTGCCGCCCCGGTTAATATTATTATTATTAATTCAGGGTGGCACAGTGGCTTAGTGGTTTAGCATGTTCTCCTCTCAGCACTAGAGATTCCCGGTTCGAATCCCCATCTGGGTGGAGTTTCCATGTTCTCCCCGTGTCCGCGTGGGTTTCCTCCGGGTTCTCCGGTTTCCTCCCACAGTCCAAAAACATGGATCAATTCAATTGAATTCTCCAAATTGCCCCATATAGAGTGTGTCTGTGTGAGTGAGTGTGTGCCCAGCGATGGATTGGCGCCCTGTCCTGGGTGTATCTGCCCAGGGCCCGGAACGTTCTCCCCTGGACGTTCCCCCCCCCCCCCCCCCCCCCCCCCCGCGACCCTAATAGAGGATAAAGCGGGAGATAATGAATGAATAAATGAATGAATCATTATTAACTCCCTTCGTAGCAGCGCTGCATGAACTCATCAAGGCTCCGAAAAAAAACTCGAACCCTGTGTTTGTTTTTTTCCTTTTAACGTCAGATGAAGGTTCAAAGTCGGGGGTGAAGTATCGTAAATAGAACCGTCACCGTCCTCGCCGGCGTTTGAATGAAATGTGGGGTGGGATCTCCTCCCCGTCTTGGTGTTGAGAGCTCTCCCGTCTCCGTTCGCTCATTCCGGTTCCGTCACGCTCCTCTTCAGACCTCGGTGTCAGACGTTACGGCGGAGAATCAAAGACAAACATTAGCATTGAAATCCCCGTCCTGTCTCCGATTCACAGCCGAGACGCCGAACTTACGAAAAGACGTGAATTCATTTTCTTCCTTCGAACCAGATGTTTTTATTAAAAAAAAAAATTTTTTTTGGCTCCTACAGCAGACTTATGGGAACCAAGAGTGAGTCATTACACAAAGCTACAGAACCTCGTTTATGGTTTTGGTTCCTCTTTGACGTTCTGACCGTTCATTCATTCATTATTAGGGTCGCGGGGGTGGGGTGGGGGGGTTCCCCATGCCCATCCAGGGGAGAACGTTTCGGGCGCTGGGCAGATAGACCCAGGACAGGACGCCAATCTATCACTGGCCACACATTCACTCACTCACACATACACTCTATATGGGGCAATTTGGAGAAGTCAATTGACCTTGATCCATTTGGGAGGAAACCGGAGAACCCGGAGGAAAGGTGGACGCTCCACAGATTGGGATTCGAACCGGGAATCCCTAGTGTTGAGAGGAGAACATGCTAAACCACTAAGCCATAAACACCATTATGAGGTTGCCCCTAGTATAGAATCAAGCGGAGGATAATGATATGAGGGGTGTAGCGGTCGGCACGTCTGTCTCTCAGCGCTGGGGATTCCCGGTTTGAAACCCGATCTGGGTGGAGTTTGCATGTTCTCCCCGTGTCCGCGTGGGTTTCCTCCGGGTTCTCCGGTTTCCTCCCACAGTCTAAAAACATGCATTCAAGGTCAATTGAATTCTCCAAATTGCCCCATATAGAGTGTGAGTGTGCACAGTGATAGATTGCCCCCCTGTCTTGGGTGTATCTGCATGGACATAGGGAACCCCCGCCCCATGACCCTAATAGAGGATAAAGTGGAAGATATTGAGATAAAAAAAATTGTTTTATTGTTTTTTTTATTATTATTTATTATTATCTGTGTCTATATTGCACGTGTTCTGTGAGGTTCGTACTCTATGTCTCTATGGGAGGTGATGATGATGATGATGATGATGATGATGATGATGATGATGATGATGCTGAAATTTTGCCGCGTTCAGCTTCACGTGCAAAAAAATCATGAGATACAAAGAAAATTAAAAAAGCTGAGCTCGCAGAGAAAACATCCGTAAAGCTTTAATCACACGCCATTCAGGATGTTCTAATGAGTGTGTGATGAATAGAACCTCGGGAACGGTGAGGACGGGGTTGAAAGGTCGCCGTATGAATGAGACGTGCCGTGAAGTTCGTCCGACAAACGGACGTCATGAAGTTAAATCGACGTCCTGAATTTTAATAAAATGTTTTTTAATTATCACCTCGGCGACAAATCTACAGCGAACAGCGAGGGCCCGGAACCCGACGCCATGGGGGATCCGGCGCCGGGCGTGTCTGTACTTAAGATGACATCACAGCGGGCACCCGCCATACCCCTGAATACCAACCGCGCGTCCTCGAGGTCACCATATTTCAGAGTAAGTATCCATCCATCCATTATCTTCAGCTTTATCCTCTATTAGGGTCGCAGGGGGGGGGGGGGGGGGGGGGGGGGGTTCTCCATGCCCATCCAGGGGAGAACGTTTCGGGCGCTGGGCAGATACACCCAGGACAGGGGGGGCAATCTATCACTGGACACACACTCACTCACACACTCACACACTATATGGGGCAATCTGGAGAATTAAATTGACCTTGAATCCGCGACCCTGATAGAGTATAAAGCGGAAGATGATGGATGAATGGACTTATAATAAGGATGGCTTAGTGGTTTGGCAGGTTCTCCTCTCAGTGCTATGGATTCCCGGTTCGAATCCCAATCTGGGTGGAGTTTGCATGTTCTCCCCGTGTCCGAGTCTGTGCCCGGTATCTGGCGCGACCCTAGTAGAGGATAAAACAAAAGATAATGGATGGATGTTGTTCAAACAGCGACACGTCAGACCCAACCCCGTCCTCCGTCCCCCGTCCTCCATCACAGTTTAAAAGTAGTAAGAGTAAAATTGCTGTTGCTATGCGAAGTGAAGATCGTGTTTTTAGATCAATTAGGAAGGTGCTAAGTGCGCTCGCAGCGCTCCCTCCCTCCCTCACTCCCTCGCTCGCTCGCTCACTCTCAGAATTAAAACAGGTCTTTATTTAAACTGTGAACAGACGCCGCTGCAGCGAGCGCTTGCTGTGATGATGCCGATCGCTGGAACGCCGGTCTGCGTCCATCCGAATAACCAAACGCGCTCAGAAAACACTCCATACAGCACTTTACAGAGCGGCCAGCGGTCAACCATTTGGGTCGAAGGTGCAGAAGTGGCGTGGACACGGCTTTAAATATTAATATTAATATTAATATTAATACGTAACCCTCGTCTCCTGAGTGGTTGGCATTTTCTCCTCTCAGCGCTAGGGATTCCCGGTTGGAATCCCCATCTGGGTGGAGTTTCCATGTTCTCCCCGTGTCTGCGTGGGTTTCCTCCGGGTTCTCCGGTTTCCTCCCATAGTCCAAAAACAAGGATCAATGTCAATTGAATTCTCCAAATTGCCCCATATAGAGTGTGTGTGTGTGAGTGAGTGTGTGTCTGGTGATAGATTGGCGTCCTGTCCTGGTTCTCCCCTGGTTGTCTTCCCCCCCTCGTCTCGCATCGTCGCGTCGTTCGTATCACTCAGTTAGCGCCGTTACCACGACGACTCGGCTGACACGTGGATAACTAAATTCAATAATAAATGACCCTCGTTAGCGGGTCGGCGTGAGACGGCCGTTTCTGTGAAGCTCCGCGTTGCGTTGCTTATTAAAATCAAATCTGTTTTTAAAACTTGTACTTATTTATAAAATAAAAGAAGCAGCGTGCTGAGTGTAAGGGGGGGGGGAGGTGGGGGGTAGGGGGCATCGCTCGGCGGGAAAGCGGGGTTAATTAGCTCGTAAGGCATCTTTAAGCGGCGGAGTCGCTGATAATTGCACTCTCGTCGCATCAGTTAACGAGTCACAGGGAGTAATTACGCAAACGCGGGCCGACGTTAACGGCAGCGGCGTGCGTTCAGGCCATTCGGCGAGATCGACGTGCGCCATGGAGAGTCGCTTATCACATATGAGGATGATCACATGACCTTGTGATAACGGCAGATACACCCAGGACAGGACGCCAATCTATCACTGGACACACACTCACTCACACAGACACACTCTATATGGGGCAATTTTGGAGAAGTCAATTGAATTGATCCATTTTTTTGGACTGTGGGAGGGAACTGGAGGAAACATGGACACGGGGAGAACATGCAAACTCCAGCCAGATGGGGATTCCAACCGGGAATCCCTAGAGCTGAGAGGAGAACATGCCAACCACTAAGCCGCCCTCTCTCTCTCTCTCTCTCTCTCTCTCTCTCTCTATATATATATATATATATATATATATATATATACTTATGGGCTATATAGAGGGTGGCACGGTGGCTTAGTGATTGGCATGTTCTCCTCTCAGCCCCATATATAGCGTGTGTGAGTGACGTCCTTCATGTAGGTGGAAACCCTGACGTGGCATTCAGAGCAGAGCTCCAGCCCCGTTAAAGCCACCTGTGGAGGTGTGGGCAGAGTGTGGGCGCAGTGAGGGCGCAGTGTGGGCGCAGTGTGGGCGGAGTGTGGGCGCAGTGTGGGCGCATTGAGGGCAGAGTGAGGGCGCAGTGAGGGTGCAGTGTGGGCGCATTGAGGGCAGAGTGAGGGCGCATTGAGGGCAGAGTGAGGGCAGAGTGAGGGTGCAGTGAGGGCGCAGTGAGGGCAGAGTGAGGGTGCAGTGAGGGCGCAGTGAGGGTGCTGTAATAACACTGTGAGTGGGATTTGAAGAGCTGACAGAGGGGAGATTTGAGAGTTCGGTGGAAATGACACCTCGACTGGAACGAGAGATGATGGCGGCGCTCCATCCGTTTCATTAGATAGGTGTGAGGGACGTGTCCAGGGCTCCGTCCTGTCACGCCGTCCTGTCACGCCGTGACATCTGTGATCGCTAGAGGCCTTTCAAGTGCAACCCCCCCCCCCCCCCGACTGCCCCACAGCGTCGTCCTCTGTCTGTCAGAAGATCAAAGTTCAACCATAACAGCAAAACATCTAATACACAATCATAGGAACCACGCTGGAGACACTTCTGAACCCGGTGAGGAGCAAGAAGGTCAGGAGAACATGTCAGGAGAACTTCAAGGTCAGGAGAACATGTCAGGAGAACTTCAAGGTCTGGAGAACATGTCAGGAGAACTTCAAGGTCTGGAGAATATGTCAGGAGAACTTCAAGGTCAGGAGAACAAGGTCCAGAGAACATGTCAGGAGAACTTCAAGGTCTGGAAAACATGTCAGGAGAACTTCAAGGTCTGGAGAACATGTCAAGAGAACATCAAGGTCTGGAGAATAAGGTCAGGAGAACCTCAAGGGCAGGAGCACAAGGTCAGGAGAACATGTCAGGAGAACTTCAAGGTCTGGAGAACATGTCAGGAGAACATCAAAGGAAAAGGCTCAATGTTTTACACATTCCTTGCAGAACAACAGAACGCGCTGCAACATTATGGGGGGGGGGGCACGGTGGCTGAGTGGTTAGTGGTTAGCATGTTCTCCCCTGAGTACTGGGGCTTCCGGTTTCGAGTCCCGATCTGGGTGGTTTGCATGTTCTCCACATGGGTGTCCCCCGAGTTCCTCCTACAGTCCAAAGACATATTTCAAGGTACATTCAATTGCCCCATATAGACTGTGTGTGTAGGGGAGTGTGTGCCCATAGATCAGCTATGCTTTAATCATAGAGTTTGTGGAAACCGGCACAAAGACCAGGGGAGAACATGCAAATTCCACACAGAAAGGTCCCGGGCCCTCCTGCACAGGAACCCACGTTCCACAAATCTTATAGAATGTTGCGTCGTGGATGTTAAAATGTGAACGCATTAATGGGGCAAACTGGATTAGAACGTGTTCTTCAGTCCACGTTGTGACGGAAGTGGACAGAAGGGGACGGAATGGCGGTCCCCCCCGCCGCTCTGATCCTCGTCGCGGTCCGGTTCTACTTATTACGTTCCGATGTCGTGCGTTCTCCTCTCACGCCTCGTTAAACGATTCCATCCTCGGAACCCGAATCCGAAGTTCCTCCGATGGGTCTGACGCCGCGGAACCCGAGAACCCGTGCCCTCGTAATGGCAATGGAGCGCGCGGGTAATTACCCGAATCACCGCGTCGGATCGCATGTTCCGATTTGCCGTGGAACTCATTACCTCCAGTTCGGTTCTAATTACCGCGGACCGAAATAACCGCCGCACTGATGACTTCAAAGCGCCGGCGCCGTCGCCGGGTTACTGATCGCCGACACCTGTTCCTCATGTCGCCCACACCCACCGCTAATCACCGCCGGGGCCGACTCGTTAGCACGCCGCCGTTTAGCGGTGACATTAGACGGACAGGCCAGGCGAGTCGGACGCGGTGAGCGAGCTACCGTCGACGTCGCGGGGGGAGGAGCCAACACATCCCAACATAACCGTATCCCTGAACGGAAAATCACGAGGTTAAAGTGCAGAGTTACGAAAGTTAGCACTGTGTGAGCGCCACCTGCTGCTCAGTCCTCAGGGAAGGTCGTTAAGAAGAAATTAAGGACTGCATGGAGGAAAGTCGTTAATCAAAAATAAATAAATAAAGATGTGTTAATGGCGTCGGCTTACGGGCGAGACTTTCGCAATCAACAACCAACAACCAAAAACCAAAAACAAGCAACAACCAAAAACAACCAAAAACCAAAAACAACCAACAACCAAAAACCAACAATCAACAACCAAAAACAGCCAACAACCAAAAACAACCAACAACCAAAAACCAAAAACAACCAACAACCAAAAACCAACAACCAAAAACCAAAAACCAAAAACCAAAAACAACCAACAACCAACAACCAACAACCAAAAACCAAAAACAACCAACAACCAAAAACCAACAATCAACAATCAACAATCAACAACCAAAAACCAACAATCAACAATCAACAACCAAAAACCAACAACCAAAAACCAACAATCAACAACCAAAAACCAACAATCAACAACCAAAAACAACCAAAAACAGCCAACAACCAAAAACAACCAACAACCAAAAACCAAAAACAACCAACAACCAAAAACCAACAACCAAAAACAACCAACAACCAAAAACCAACAACCAAAAACCAACAATCAACAACCAAAAACAGCCAAAAACCAACAATCAACAACCAAAAACCAAAAAGCAACCAACAATAAACAATCATCAACCAAAAACAACCAACAATCAACAACCAAAAACCAAAAACAACCAAAAACCAACAATCAACAACCAAAAACCAAAAACAACCAAAAACAATCAACAACCAAAAACCAACAACCAAAAACCAACAACCAAAAACCAACAATCAACAACCAAAAACAGCCAAAAACCAACAATCAACAACCAAAAACCAAAAAGCAACCAACAATAAACAATCATCAACCAAAAACAACCAACAATCAACAACCAAAAACCAAAAACAACCAAAAACCAACAATCAACAACCAAAAACAGCCAAAAACCAAAAACAATCAACAACCAAAAACCAACAATCAACAACCAACAAGGCTTAGTGGTTGGCATGTTCTCCTCGCAGCACTAGGGATTCCCCGTTCGAATCCCCATCTGGGTGGAGTTTCCATGTCCTCCCCGTGTCCGCGTGGGTTTCCTCCGGGTTTTTTGGTTTCCTCCCACAGTCCAAAAACATGGATCAAGTCAACTTCTCCAAATTGCCCCATATAGAGTGTGTCTATGTGAGTGAATGTGTGCCCAGTGATAGATTGCCCACCTGTCCTGGGTGCATCTGAAACATTCTCCCATGGATGGCCATGGGGACCCCCCTCCCCCCCACGACCCTAGTAGAGGATAAAGCAGAAGATTAAGGATGGAAGGATGGAACGTTGGGAGGTCCGAGGCTCAGTGGGGGTCCTAACTCAGGGGGACTGTCAGGACTGGAGTCGGGTTCTTTTGTTGTTTCTCCCGTGGTTCTGCATCGCAATGCAATCAGGAAGAACCCTGAGGGTCCTGAGTCTGCCGTCGTCGGCGATAGCAAATCACGCGTCAGAAGGTTTAACGCCGCGGGACAGATTTAAATACAGGACGTGTGTTTCAGAAGGTCTTTGAACGCGAGGAGGACGTGAACTGGCAGTAGGACCACGGAACAAACGGAACCGACGGAACAAACGGAATAGTTGAGGAAAATCGTTGGTGCGTGATCAAACTTCATCCCCCGACCGCGCCGCCGTTCTAAAGCATGGAGCGCTGATCTTTAAAAGTAGAATATATGAATAATTTAAAGCCTTCCCAACGTGTGATTGGTTCTGCCACTATAAAGGATCTCGCTTAAAGAACCTGACATTTTACCACGCCCCCCCCCACCCCCCCCCCACCCCGTTCACATCCTGGTTTTTTGGAACGGGACGCGCAAACCCAGCGCCCAACGTCTGATTTTCCTTTTTGTTGACCCCCCTGCTGACCAAGGAGGACCAACAAAGAACGCAGAGAAACAGATGGACTACGGAATGATAACTGCAGAACCTCAGAGTCCATCTGTATGATCAGCGAGGTTTATATTTAGGACTTAAAGAAAAGGTCATGAAACGATCCGCGTAATTCAGGATTAACGATCTTCATTAGTGAGCCGCCTCCACGCGAGAGCTGCGAGTTCGCCGCGATGTTTTCATCCGTCACCGGACAAAAAAAAACACGTTCTGGTTGGGAGTTCTGGTTGGGAGTTCTGTTTTTGGAGGTTTTTTTTTATTTTTTATTTCTGGTTCGGAGTTCTGGTTTGGAATTCTGGTTCGGAGTTCTGGTTCGGAGTTCTGGCTCGGCGTTCTGGTTCGGAGTTCTGGTTCGGAGTTCTGGTTTGGAGTTCTGGCTCGGAGTTCTGGCTCGGAATTCTGGCTCGGCGTTCTGGTTCGGAGTTCTGGCTCGGCGTTCTGGTTCGGAGTTCTGGCTCAGAGTTCTGGCTCAGAGTTCTGGTTAGGAATTCTGGCTCGGAGTTCTGCTTTGGAATTCTGGCTCGAAGTTCTGGTTCGGCGTTCTGGTTCGGAGTTCTGGCTCGGAGGTCTGGCTCGGAGTTCTGGTTTGGAATTCTGGTTCGGAGTTCTAGCTCTGAGTTCTGGTCCAGAGTTCTGGTCCAGCGTTCTGGTTTGGAATTCTGGCTCGGCGTTCTGGTTCGGAGTTCTGGCTCGGAGTTCTGGCTCAGAGTTCTGGCTCAGAGTTCTGGTTAGGAATTCTGGCTCGGAGTTCTGCTTTGGAATTCTGGCTCGAAGTTCTGGTTCGGCGTTCTGGTTCGGAGTTCTGGCTTGGAGGTCTGGTTTGGATTTCTGGTTCGGAGTTCTGGTTTGGAATTCTGGTTCGGAGTTCTAGCTCTGAGTTCTGGTCCGGAGTTCTGGTCCAGCGTTCTGGTTTGGAATTCTGGCTCGGCGTTCTGGTTCGGAGTTCTGGTTCGGAGTTCTGGCTCAGAGTTCTGGCTCAGAGTTCTGGCTCAGAGTTCTGGTTAGGAATTCTGGCTCGGAGTTCTGCTTTGGAATTCTGGCTCGAAGTTCTGGTTCGGCGTTCTGGTTCGGAGTTCTGGCTCGGAGGTCTGGTTTGGATTTCTGGCTCGGAGTTCTGGTTTGGATTTCTGGCTCGGAGTTCTGGTTTGGAATTCTGGTTCGGAGTTCTAGCTCTGAGTTCTGTTCCGGAGTTCTGGTCCAGCGTTCTGGTTTGGAATTCTGGCTCGGCATTCTGGTTCGGCGTTCTGGTTCGGAGTTCTGGTTTGGAGTTCTGGTTCGGAGTTCTGGCTCAGCGTTCTGGTTCGGAGTTCTGGTTCGGAGTTTTGTTCGGAGTTCTGGTTCGGAGCGTGTCGCGACGTCGGCGCGGTGGACGCATGCTGCCTCGTTTGTTATTGCATTTCTCCATCAGAGCAGCGGAGGCAGCGGACGCCGGCGGGCGTCGTTTTATTGATCCGGGTTTAATCACGGCGCTTTATTATTATTGTTTTAATTATCGTTTAATCACAACGGAAGCCTTTTGATCCCACGCAACACGGATCGGCGTCCGTTTGTTTACTCTGAGTTTCGTGTGCGCTGCGGAAAAACGCTGCGACGCTGCGAATCAGAGCGCCGGAAAAACGCTGCGTTTCATGAACACAGACGTAATCTGAAGAACTCGCTGCGCCAGAATAATCCCGTTTGAGTGACAGCCGAGCGAACGTCGCACGCAGCCACGCTCACGGAACTCATTAGGGTGGCGGGTTGCGCGCGGAAATGCCAAGCGCCACCTGCCTGACTTCTGGAGAGGAACAGAATGATTCATCCGATCAATAGGAGGAAAATCTGTTTATCTCTCGCGCTCGGAACCACGTTCCCTCAGATCCTAAAAGCCTCTCGAGATTCCAACCCGTCGGGCCGACGATCGGAACCGTGCGCCGTCGTCTGGGAACGGAACGGGAGAACCTTACATTAATAAATTTAATAAAGCATACTGTGTTCTCCGCGGCGCCGTCCACCGGAGCTAAGCGCTGTAACTGCATTTCTCTCTCTAAACTGAGTCTGAAATTGATTTTAGGGGACGGTGGCGTCACGTCCAACTACCACGGCGCGGGGAACCCACGGAACACGGCGCAGGTAAACACAGCGGACAGGTGGGGGCGCCAACTGCAGGCAGGAATACATGTATGAGATGAAACTAAAGGCAATAAATACATTATTTTTTTAAACGTTAAGCAAATATTTCACCATGGAGACAGAGAGACACGTGGAGGTGAGACAGGACAAGCTGGGAGACACGGCGTGCGGATAGAAGGGGGGAGGAAGACATCATGTGATGTGGGGAGGTTCCTTAAAAGTGCAATTCGTCGCGCGTCAGATAGGAGTTCCCGCAATGAGGCGGACGGGTGGGAGGTTGGGTGGGCGGAGTCACTTTGACGGCGGGTGGAGGCGACGCCTACGCAGCTGGGATGTAGAAGCATGTCCGAAAAAAAGATCAGAGGTTGGACGCCATCAAGGACGGAGACGAAACGGCACTCGAGAACGGGACTTGAAAAGCATTGCGAAGTGGTCTGAATCACCAAAGTGAGTCGACTCGCCCAGTCGCCCAGTCGACTCACCCATCAGTCGAGCCGGGAGACCGAACGCCAATAAATACTATGATAAATTTATAAACAAAACATAACGGGGATCCGGGTTCGAATCCAGATCTGCGTGGAGTTTCCATGTCCTCCCCATGTCTGTGTGGGATCCTCTGGGTTCTCCGGTTTCCTCCCACAGTCCAAAAACATGGATCAAGTCAATTGAAGACCCTAAATTGCCCCATATAGCGGTTGAGTGTGTGCCCAGCGATGGATTGGCGGCCTGCCCTGGGTGTATCTGTGCTCCCCGCCCCCCCCCGCGACCCTAGTAAAGGTTGTATGAAAATAATAAGTGAATTATAAATTATTCTTCATCATTTATTAATTAATTTATTAGCCGTCTCAGACATTCGTTCTACGTCTCATCGATCTGTATTTAAATATACAGGTTACAGGTTTAATAATCGTAAATTTGCAGGTTTTTTTTAATTAAATAAGGAAATCAAACGAGGTTTTAAATTTGCTTCATATCGCCGTGGTTACGGTTGCCGAGCAGACCCGTAGACGGTGCGCCGAGTGATCATTAGTATAGTATTTAAAAGGCTAATTATTCTCGTACGCTCTCATTAGCTATGTATTTAAAAACACATTCACCTGACGAGCGCATTTCCGACGTGCCTCGCCACGCGTCGGCGGCGTGAGTGTCGCGGAACCGCCGTCCACCGCGAGGGAGGAATGAAGGACGTCGCCGTTTCACACGCTTTAATGGTGTGAGTCACCGTCTCCGGTTACGACCTAAGGACAAGGCGTCAACCTCTCACTGAGCACTCCATATAGGGGCAATTTAGAACAGCCAGTTGACCTTGATCCATGTTTTTGGACTGTGGGAGGAAACCGGAGAACCCGGAGGAAACCCACGCGGACACGGGGAGGACATGGAAACCCAGATTGGGATTCGAACCGGGAATCCCTAGCGCTGAGAGGAGAACATGCCAACCACTAAGCCACCGTGCCACCCCCCCATATGTATTTTATATATATATATATATGTATTCATTTCAGTCACAGTGGTTTAGCAGGTTCTCCTCTCGTGTCCCCAGATGAATGTGTATGAGGGGTATGGAGCGTCGAGTTTCTGTGCTCATGACCTTATGATGCACTCTGGGTCACGGTGGCTTAGGGTTTGGCATGTTCTCCTCTCAGCACTAGGGATTTAGGTTCGAATCCCAACCTGGGTGGAGTTTCCATGACCTCCCCGTGTCCATGTGGGTTTCCTCCGGGTTCTCCGGTTTCCTCCCACAGTCCAAAAACAGGGATCAAGGTGAATTTGCCGTTCTAAATTGCCCCTAAATGGAGTTCCCAGTGATAGGTTGTTGATAGGCGCCCGAAACGTTCTCCCCTGGATGGGCATGGGGACACCCCCCCCCCCCCCCCCCCCGGCAACACACCTGGATTCACGTGATAAAATTACGACGTTGATGAATTCGGCCGGCGGGAAAACATTTGTACGGCTGACCGATGTGAAACTGTATTGGGGTCGGGGGGGGGGGGGGTGAAAAGCTCTGAAAGCTTTTAAAGTGCTTTGCTGTCAGGTGGGGGGGGGGGGGGGGGGGATTCAGTATTTTCGGTTTTGTTGAATGCGCAAATTTGGATGTCGCTTCCCTCTTTATTCTACACAAACGTTTTTATTAACGCCTGCTTGGTTTCTCCGTCGAGGACGCGGCCGCCGCAGAACGTCGCACGGCCTCCCCATGCCCCGGAGACAAACGGCGACGGAATGAGGGATTAGGGAGAGGACACGTTAGCACTTCTGAAGCGTGGCGGTTGATAAAGGTTCCGCTTCACTCAGCTGTCGCATGTGTGCTTTTGTTGCGAGTTTGTTGTGCTTTTGTTGTGTGTTTGTTGTGCGTTTGTTTTACATTTGTTGCGCGTTTGTTGTGCTTTTGTTGTGAGTTTGTTGTGCGTTTGTTGTGCGTTTGTTGTGTGTTTGTTGTACGTTTGTTGTGCGTTTGTTGTGTGTTTGTTGTGCATTTGTTGTGCGTTTGTTGTGTGTTTGTTGTACGTTTGTTGTGCGTTTGTTGTGTGTTTGTTGTACGTTTGTTGTGCGTTTGTTGTGCGTTTGTTGTGCATTTGTTGTGCGTTTGTTGTGCGTTTGTTGTGTGTTTGTTGTACGTTTGTTGTGCGTTTGTTGTGCGTTTGTTGTGCATTTGTTGTGCGTTTGTTGTGTGTTTGTTGTGCGTTTGTTGTGTGTTTGTTGTGCGTTTGTTGTGAGTTCATACAAAGCCGATTCAAATGCGAACGCCTGCTTGGTTTCTCCGTCGAGGACGCGGCCGCCGCAGAACGTCGCACGGCCTCCCCATGCCCCGCAGACAAACGGCGACGGAATGAGGGATTAGGGAGAGGACACGTTAGCACTTCTGAAGCGTGGCGGTTGATAAGGATCCGCTTCACTCAGCTGTCGCATGTGTGCTTTTGTTGCGAGTTTGTTGTGCGTTTGTTTTACATTTGTTGCGTTTGTTGTGCGTTTGTTGCGCGTTTGTTGTGCTTTTGTTGTGAGTTTGTTGTGTGTTTGTTGTGCGTTTGTTGTGTGTTTGTTGTGAGTTTGTTGTGCGTTTGTTGTGCGTTTGTTGTGCATTTGTTGTGCGTTTGTTGTGCGTTTGTTGTGTGTTTGTTGTACGTTTGTTGTGCGTTTGTTGTGTGTTTGTTGTACGTTTGTTGTGCGTTTGTTGTGCGTTTGTTGTGCATTTGTTGTGCGTTTGTTGTGCGTTTGTTGTGTGTTTGTTGTACGTTTGTTGTGCGTTTGTTGTGCGTTTGTTGTGCATTTGTTGTGCGTTTGTTGTGTGTTTGTTGTGCGTTTGTTGTGTGTTTGTTGTGCGTTTGTTGTGAGTTCATACAAAGCCGATTCAAATGCGAACGCCTGCTTGGTTTCTCCGTCGAGGACGCGGCCGCCGCAGAACGTCGCACGGCCTCCCCATGCCCCGCAGACAAACGGCGACGGAATGAGGGATTAGGGAGAGGACACGTTAGCACTTCTGAAGCGTGGCGGTTGATAAAGGTTCCGCTTCACTCAGCTGTCGCATGTGTGCTTTTGTTGCGAGTTTGTTGTGCGTTTGTTTTACATTTGTTGCGTTTGTTGTGCGTTTGTTGCGCGTTTGTTGTGCTTTTGTTGTGAGTTTGTTGTGTGTTTGTTGTACGTTTGTTGTGCGTTTGTTGTGCGTTTGTTGTGCGTTTGTTGTGTGTTTGTTGTGCTTTTGTTGTGTGTTTGTTGTGCGTTTGTTGCGCGTTTGTTGTGCTTTTGTTGTGAGTTTGTTGTGTGTTTGTTGTACGTTTGTTGTGCGTTTGTTGTGTGTTTGTTGTGTGTTTGTTGTACATTTGTTGTACGTTTGTTGTGAGTTTGTTGTGCGTTTGTTGTGCGTTTATTGTGAGTTCATACAAAGCCGATTCAAATGCGAATCCGCAGAGGGCCCGCCCTCCGTGCTCTGAAGTAATGCGTATCTGATTGTGACATCATTAAACCAATCAGGTGGATTCGTTTAATGAGTTGCCGTTCCAAACCTCGCCGTTGGCATGTTTTCCTCTCAGTGCTGGGGATCCAGCGTCGAATCCCGATCTGGGTGGAGTTTGCATGTTCTCCCCGTGTCCATGTGGGTTTCCTCCGGGTTATCCGGTTTCCTCCCACAGTCCAAAAAACATGGATTCAAGGTGAATTGGCTGCTCTAAATTGCCCCTATATAGAGTGTGTGTGTGTCTGTCTGTGTGTGTGTGTGTCTGAATTTACGTTTCGGACCCAGTTTACCCTAAGTGGTAGAATTAAATAAAATTTTTATTTAAATATCACTTAAGGGAAATTTTCTTTTTTTTTATTAAATATAGCAGCGTATATCATTCCATCCATTATGGACGGGGGGTTCCCCATGGCCATCCAGGGGAGAACGTTTCGGGCACTGGGCAGATACACCCAGGACAGGGGGGCAATCTATCACTGGGCACACACTCACACACACATACACACTCTATATGGGGCAATTTGGAGAACTCAATTGACCTTGATCCATGTTTTTGGACTGTGGGAGGAAACCGGAGAACCCGGAGGAAAGGTGGATGCTCCACCCAGATTGGGATTCGAACCGGGAATCCCTAGTGTTGAGAGGAGAACATGCTAAACCACTAAGCTATCACATCGTTGATCCATTTTTTTTGGACTGTGGGAGGAAATCGGAGAACCCGGAGGAAACCCACGCGGACACTGGGAGGACATGGAAACTCCACCCAGATGGGGATTCGAACCGGGAATCCCTAGCGCTGAGAGGAGAACATGCCAAACCACTAAGCCACCGTGCCGCCCTGTACGTTCATTCATTCAATCATTCATTATCTTCCGCTTTATCCACAGCGGGGGGTTCCTCATGTCCATCCAGGGGAGAACGTTTCGGGCGCTGGGCAGATACACCCAGGACAGGGCGCCAACCTATCGCTGGACACCCTGAATGTTACTTCATGTCAACATTTGCGGGTTTATTTGATCTTCGGAGCGTCATAAACGAATAACAAAGTTTTAATGGCGGAAATGGAATTAAAACGACCTGAACGACAAACTACAATTCACTTCAAAGTCGATAAAACTCGAGCTTTAACTCCACTTTGGGTGGCCAAAGCAAGGGCACTAAATAGGCCCCCTACGTAGTGTATTGATATGCGATTTGATACGTGACTTCCCTGCACCGCTACCAACTTGTAGTTTTAACGGGGAATTAAATATTATAATAATTAATTAATTAGGGATTATATTAATCACCTGTTTCATTAAACGATCGGGTTGATTAAAGTCTTAAACCGTCACGTCGTCTTTTTCATTTTTTTTTTTTTTTTTTAAGATTTTATTAGAAGTTCGTCGCTCACAGGTGCCTAACAAATCAGCCCCCCCCCTTACAGACCCAACATGGACCAGTCCGTTGCCATGGAAACGCGCGGAGCCTATATAAGCGCCGAGCTCCGGGCGAGCACGTGAGCTGACCGCTGGGCGTCGCGCTGCGTTTGCGATGTTTTACACAATTTCAGGTATTTCGTCCTCACGCTTTGACTTCACGCGACTCACAAAAGCAATTTAACGCTTTCCACCAACAATTTTACTAAATTAAATTAACTTTAATCCGACTTCCCCCCCCCCCCCCGACTACCTGACGGTACCACGCCAAAGTGTTCAACATTCCGTCCACTCCGACGAAATCACGATTTCTGTTAATTATATCGAGATTAATTACCAACAGAACACACAACAAATATTTACGTGCCTTTGCCGCTTTTATGAACCGTGCTGATGTAAATTGGAACGTTGTTTTTAATATTAAAACGATTGCGAACTGCTCCAGGGAAACCTGCGCAGTATCACGGTGTTACGTGCAGCTCCGTCGCGCCCTGTTCCTTTAAAATCAAAACCCGATTTCAACAATTGAATTAAAATTAAAGCGCGTTGATTAAGTTTACCTTTATTTAGCTACTGATTACGTGTCCCGTTTAAAACAAACACCGTTTTCTGAACTCTTCTAACGTTTACGGATTAAAACTTACGGTCCCTTAATAATAAAATAAAGCTGTTTTATTTACGTTTGCTTGAAAATGTCATTTAATACGCAATGTTGTGAAAATGTAAACACACCAGCTTTATATTAACCTAGGGAAACGTATATGTAAGCATGTTAGTGATTTTAAAATTAGGATTGTTTGCTCTACACTAAATAAATAATAATAATAATAATAAACAATCTTTATTTTTTCAATTTACGTTTGTATTTTGTGTTGCAGCAGGAAGATGGCTGCATTTCTGCTTCTACTTAGAATTAAGGTAATTTAATTTAATTTATTATAAATGCCTTTGTGTGTGTTAGAGAGAGAGTTGTATAATGAATATTAAAATTAAAAATTAAACAATAAACCCGTATCTCGTTAAAGCAGCTTTAATGACGAGCCACGTCGGAAACAGTGTGTATTAATAGTAAATATGTAAATTAAATTTAGTTGTTTAGCTGCATGTCCACCTCATGCCCGCCCGTGTTGGGTACGAGGTTAAAGAACCACAGCCCATACGAAGCACGTCCAAGTTCCTTACCTCCACCGTAAGCAGTAAACGGTAGGTTGCCCCCTCGTTTAGGTTGCCCCCCTCGTCTCCTCCTGGACTTTAAAAGTTGTCGTGTTGATAAAACCGTAGGTTCGAGTGTTCCGAACGCGGTCCCGTCCGCCGCGTGCGCCTCCCTGCGACTGGCGCGGTGCCTCCGCTCGGAGTCCCTCTGATTCCATCGACCACTTTCTCTCTTCACCTCCTCTGCTCACGCCTCCCTGTGCTCCTCTGCACCCCCACCCTCGCCGTCGTTCCCACGTCTCGCTCGCTCGCTCAGCCACACGCGTCGCATTCCTGCCCCGAGGGCTTGAGAATTAACCGCGACGGCTGTGCGCACCGGGGACGCCGCAGGTCCGCTTGGCTTAGTGACGTCATCACCACCGCACGGCGTTTAATAAACGGCACGGCAGGGTTGCCCCACGCGGGATTGTTGACGTTTCCATTTTGAGGGGATTACGTATTAAAGGTGTTAACGTGGAGCCGTCCGGCACGGTGGCTTAGTGGTCGGCACGTTCTCCTCTCAGCGCTGGGGATTCCCGGTTCGAATCCCAATCTGGGTGGAGTTTCCATGTCCTCCCCGTGTCCACATGGGTTTCCTCTGGGTTCTCCGGTTTTCCTCCAACAGTCCAAAAACATGGATCAATTGAGTTCTCCAAATTGCCCCATATAGAGTGTGCTTGTGTGAGTGAGTGCGTGTCCAGCGACAGATTGGCGTCCTGTCCTGGGTGGGCAGGACAAAGTTCATCCCCTGATGGCAGCAGCTTGCCCCGTGGCAGAAAGAACCCATCCGGAGGGCAAATGTGCCATGCCAATGGGTTGTACCACAGCATGGCTGGAGGTTGCATGTTCTCCCTGTGTCTGTGTGGGTTCTCCTGCTTCTCCACTTTTCTCACACAGTCCAAAAACATGGGTTCAAGGTAATTTGAATGCTCTATATTGCCCCTATATAGTGTGTACGTTCCTTCCACAGTCATGGGTTTAAGGTAATTTGATGGCTTTAAATTGCCCCATATAGTATGTATGTTCCTTCCACAGTCCAAAAACATGGGTTCAAGGTCATTTGACGGCTTTAAATTGCCCCTATATAGTGTGTACGTTCCTCCCACAATCCATAAACATGGGTTCAAGGTAATTTGACGGCTTTAAATTGTCCCTATATATTGTGTATGTTCCTTCCACAATCCAAAAACAGGGGTTCAAGGTAATTTGACGGCTTTAAATTGCCCCTATATAGTGTGTATGTTCCTCCCACAGCCCAAAAACCAAGATTCAAGGTAATTTGACTGCCCTATATTGCCCCTATATAGTGTGTGTTTTTCCACAGTCCAAAAACATGGGTTGAAGGTAATTTGATGGCTATAAATTGCCCCTATATAGTGTGTACATTCTGTCCACTGTCCAAAAACGTGGGTTTAAGGTAATTTGATGGCTTTAAATTGCCGCATATCGTGTGTACGTTCCTCCCACAATCCAAAAACATGGATTCAAGGTCATTTGACTGCTTTAAATTGCCCCTCTATAGTGTGTACATTCCGTCCACAGTCCAAAAACATGAGTTCAAGGTAATTTGTCTGTTCTTTATTGCCCCTATACAGTGTGTGAGCGTGAGTCTGGGCTCAGTGATGGATGGGCGTCCCATCCTGGGTCTTGAGCTTCAATGGGATGAGGCTCTGTTCTGACGAGGCTGTTCAAACCATCTGTATAATTGGTGTCAGTGTTGGACCACACGCGTTCCTGCAGAACCATGTTGAGATGTTGTTGGTTCTGAGGACCCAAGGAGGTCAGGCACGGCACCGGAGCGGCGTCTCTTATAAATAGCTGTTGAGAAATCCTAAGTGTCTGGATTTGTAATCAAGTCCACCGTTCAGCCCGACTCCCGAGTGATGACGATCATCCCGCTTTGTCTGTGATTGAATAAATCATCACTCTTATTGAAGGCGTCGTTCTCGGGGAGCCTGCGTTTGTGCCGAGAATATAATATTTTGAAGAGGGCTCATCTCGAGCGATCGCAAACAAGCCGCCGCTGCCGCACCACCACCACCGTCTCATATCTCTTTTTTTTTCCGTCACGGGAGAGTTTTTCTTTTTTTTTTTAAACCCCCATAGCTCTTCCACTTACTCTCTGTAAACGCCGGGTCACTTGTGATTGCTGCTCACACAGAGGTCACTCCCTCATGCTCTCCGAAATCTCCGAAAACGGCCACCAGTAATCATTCGGCCGGTCTCGGCACGTCAACACACGACTCCGGGTCCGAGTCCTCTCGGGGTTTCACGATTTCAGGATGAACGATGCTCGGTTCGGAAATCCGACGTCAGAACTCGTACAACTATTAACCATTATGATCCGGCATCACATCGTATAAAGGACGTGCAGGGGGAAGGTGATTGATCTGTTCCAGTTCTTCTGATGCCATGGCAACAGCTCAAATATATGAACGACTGCCAGAAAGGTACCTGCAGGATCGTTGCCCACTTAGGAATCCATACAGTAGCAACCTGGGGCGCTCGAAAAAACACCGAACAGTCACGTGTGGGGGTTATTTTATGTTACAGCGACGCTGACCCCTTCAAACTGCCGATGTCGAAAGAAGGAACGCCAAAGAAAATAATTTTAAAATGGTTGCGTTTCCAATAAATTCGTTGTTTTAAAAAGCTTTATTGAATTTACTTGATTATAATTAGCACGTACGGTTTGGTGGGCAATTTCGAAGGCGGTCTTGGGGTAAAGAAAATAATTTTAGAGCGTCTAAGTGTTTAACGTCCCCTGTATTTAACCCAAAAAGTGGCTAATGGAGGTTAGGTTTTCCCGAGCCAAATTAGCTTCAGCCAACTTTCACAATGAGAGCTGATTAATGCCGTTATTTGAAGCTCTAACAGGAAATAACGGAGGGTTACACGAGTACGCACTCGTTATTTGCGAGGTTAATTGTCTCCGAATGAATTTTTTTTCAAGTGCCCTTGGGGAAAAAATAAAAAAATAGAGCCAATTAACTTCCATATCGAGTGGGCGCCGCGTCTCGGGATCAGAAACCGGCAGGAACAACGCGGCGCTCAATTAACATCCACGTCGTGAACTCGAGAAGTTTGGGTTTATTCGGTCCGCCTGGATTCTGGATTCTGCCTGGAGGTGAACGGGTTCCTCACGCCGCGCGTCGGAGCCGAGTCGGTCGTATGGCAGGGACTCGACAGGCTGGGGTTCACGGGTTCGAATGACGTAGCGTTAAAGGTTTCGAACGAGTGGCGTCGCCGTGGAGATGTCAAGAACTGATTTGATTGGCTGTCGGTGGGTCTTTTAAGCTGGAGGACCATTTAATACTTGGAAATTATTATTTTTATACAAATCCCATTGTATATATTTTTTTTTAATTAAAAAGAAAATTATTTAAATTTAAATTTTTTTTTATTATTATTATTTTTTTATTTGATTCATCGATTAATCGTAAAAAAAAAAAAAAAAAAAAAATTGAACGATTAATCGATTCGAAAAAAATCGGCCATGAACTGGTCAGCCGTGTGTGTGTGTGTGTGTGTGTATATATATATATATATATATATATATATATATATATATATATATATGTATATGTGTTTGTGTATTTGTGTGTGTGTGTGTGTGTCATTCTTTTTTTCCTCTTGTTCCTTTAATCTGATGGTTGATGTAAATGATGGCCTCTGCACTCCTGTGAAACGATTGGCCGATTACACAATTATGTAAATCACAGGGTGTAGATCAAAGTGCACAGTGTGAATGTCTGTCTCGGTTCAATACCAACAATAGCGCTTTAATTCGACGTAAACACCGGGTGTCGGCCTCCGCTCTGTGTGCAGACCACTTAGAACCGTACGAGTTCCTGATTGATCTAGAACTCACTCGATTGATCACACGTTTTCATCCCAAATAAAGAATAAACAATGAGCCGTGTTCCGTTAGTCAGGTTCTGGACGTCAAAGGAAACGGGCGGCGTGGTTTTGGTCATGATTCCAGTCTTGAGGACAGATGCTGTTGCGTTGGAGAACAGCTGGAGGTTCTGACGTGCTGTTCAATCAGAGGAACGTCATCGGCGTGTTGGCGTCCTCAGCTGCGCGGATCAAAAACGACGCGTCTCTTTAAAGAAATACATTGGACAGGACAGAACCGGAGAACCGGACCGGCTCGCTGTACTGTACACATGCTCTGTGGTTCTACAGTTCCATTCTGTAGTCCCTCTCCTTCTGTCGCACCCGTCTGTCTGCGTCACGTGTCGCCTGTCTGTCTCACTGCAGCACCTGTTTTTAGGCCTCAACTTGTCTCTCTGTGTCACCTGTCTCTCTGCATAATTTTTTGCTTGTTTGTCTCTCTGCGTCACCCGTCTCACTGCATCATGTCATCTGTCTGTCGCATGTCTCCTTTAGGCACCTGTCTCTCTGCATCACGTGTCACTTGTCTGTCTCTCTGTCACCTGTCTGTCTTAGCTATCCGTCTCTGCATCACATGTCACCTGTCTGTCTCTCTAGGTCACCTTGTCTCTCTGCATCACCTGTCTCTAGGTGTCACCTGTCTCACTGCATCATGTCCCCTGTCTGTCTCTCTAGGTTACCTTGTCTCTCTGCGTCACCTGTCTTTCTGCACCTGTCTCTAGGCGTCACCTGTCTCACTGCATCATGTCACCTGTCTCTGCGTCACGTGTCACTTGTGTTTCTCTGCGTCACCTATTTGTCTTAGGTATCCGTCTCTCTGCGTCACTTGTCTATCTCTCTGTGTCACCCATCTCTCTGCATCACGTGTCATCTGTTTCTCTGTGTCACCTGTCTCTAGGCGTCACCTGTCTCACTGCATCATGTCACCTGTCTGTCTTGGGTATCCGTCTCTCTGCCTCCCCTGTCTGTCTCTCTGCATCACCCATCTGTCTTGGATATCTGTCTCTCTGCATCATGATTCAGGATGTAAACAGAACCTTGTGTTCCCTTACGGCTCCTGAACCTTTTAGCGGTCGGAGGGACGTTGTGGTGTGTCCTCAGTCGAACACCCCCCCCCCCCCCCCCCCCCCCACGTAAGCGCACCACAGTGCGTCGTGTCGACGGCGAGGACATAACTGCAGGTCTCCCCCCGTAATTTCCACCTGGTAAAGGTCTGACTCACTGCTCTGATTACTGCTGTCCTGTGAAAACCTTTTAGAGGGGACGTTATGCTGCCTAACTAGTGCATTTCACTCCCTCAAGTGCACTTGAATGATCGGCTGTTGGCCCCTGGGCCGGCCCCCGCCACATTAAGCTTTATAGGTGCCCATTCCGAACCGGCTGTGAGCTCCGATCGACGCAGAGCGCAGCAGCAGATGTGTTGATGTGATTTTTTTTTTTTTAAGCTTTATTTAGAAACCGTAGCTCCGAAATCCTTCGATCTCAGCAGCTGGCGCACAAATAACGCCGTCCTCACCGACAAAACGCGTCCACATCTGTGCGCTCACGTCGCCCGCTTCGGCCGTATGTTAGAGGAAGCGTTTAAGACCGCGGTCAGGGACCGATACCCATCCCTGCGAGCGCCAATCAGGAGCGGGTGCCCTATCAGCTTATTGATTTGGAGCAGAAACGGGAAATCTTCACCCGCCGACCCGGTCCCCACCGGAGAAGGTCAGAGTCGCATTCATTCAGCACCTCGAATAAAAGTCCCCCGTTACAGCAGGACGGGAAAATCGTTAAACTCTGGACATCACAGTAACGTCGTTATAATCGTGTTGACATTTCCCTTTCTTCTCTTTGTCATGTTTCTGTATAATTGTGTTATTACTAGAAGTAACAATAATAAATTAAATGTAATGCCGCCTGTTCTCGACGCACTGGGTCACCGTACATTATGATGTCACGATGTTTTGTGCCCTTCCTTTCAAATCAAAATCAAAATAAACAGTACAGCCAGCAGTGTATAGTTAATGTTTACACTAGTTAAGTTATAATAGTTAGGTGAAATATATATTCATTATCTTCCGCTTTATCCCCTATTAGGGTCGCGGTGGGAGGGGGGACATTTCGGAAGAGAACAAGAGAACGTTTCGGGCGCTAGGAAGATGCACCCAGGACAGGGCGCCCATCTATTACTGGGCACACACTCACTCACACATGCACTCTATATGGGGCAATTTGGAGAATTCAGTTCACCTTGATCCATGTTTTTGGACTGTGGGAGGAAACTGGAGAACCCGGAGGAAACCCACGGGGAGAACATGCAAACTCCATCCAGATTGGGATTCGAACCCGAAAATGGTGCATCCTGGACCCTGAAAAACACCGTCCTGGACTCCGAAAACGCCGCGTCCTGGACCCCGATAGCGCTGCATGCTGGACCCGGAAAACGCCACGTCCTGGACCCGGAAAGTGCCACGTCCTGGACCCCGAAAACTCAGCGTCCTGGACCCCGAAAACGCCGCATCCTGGATCCGGAAAGCGCCACGTCCTGGACCCCGGAAAGCGCCGCGTACTGGACCCCGGAAAGCGTGCGTCCTGGACCCCGAAAGCACCAAGTCCTGGACCCGGAAAGTTATAACGTTCTACAATAAAAGCTTTTTATTATTTAGGTTTATTTTCGTTCCTGTCGGTTTTGGGAAGGTTTCATGCTCCAGCCCTAATTTAAGGATCGTATTCCGCGCCGAAAACTGCGCGTCCTGGACCCAGAAAGTGCCGCATCCTGGACCCCAAAAACACCGCATCCTGGACCCCGGAAAGCGCCGCGTCCTGGACCCCGGAAAGCGCCGCGTCCTGGACCCCGGAAAGCGCCGCGTCCTGGACCCGGAAAGCGCTGCGTTCTGAACCCGCAGTGATAACGTTCTACAATAAAAGCTTTTTATTATTTAGGGTTTTTTTTGTTCCTGTCGGTTTTGGGAAGGTTTCATGCTCCAGCCCTAATTTAAGGATCGTATTCCGCGCCGCTCCATCGCTGAGACTTTGATGTCCCGTATAACGACTTATTAAAAGTTTGGAGCTGAACGTAATGATCGTCCGCGGAGTCTGAGGCAGCTGCTGGACCTCCTGGTTCTCATTGTCAAGGCTTTAAAAGCTACTTACCATGATTCTGTTGTTTTCACATTTCCTAATTACCCCCCTACAGGCCCGCTCTGACATCCGTAATGCCCCCGCATTCTCATTAACGAGGAATAACGCCCATGTACATGTCCACGGCGACGCGCGGCCGGCCGAGTTCATGCGCCAGGAGTTTTATTTACACGAAAGAAAAACATCTTTCACATTTCGGACGCGGGATCGCGGCGTCCTGTGAAGTCCAGCACTCAGAAGTGAGTACAGCCCTCCTCATCAAATGTGGCAGGAACGCCGCGACCCCGCTTTGTTAACGGTGAGAGAGGCTTCAGGATTTGTTAACTGGGTCGAACCTGCAACGGCGTGACTTTTTGGAACATTTGGTACAACATTGGACCGTCTTCAGAGCCGGATGCAGAGTCGCTGTCCTATCCCTGCACTTTACCTTCAGGACCTGATCCCACGTCGCGCACCTTTAGTTGGCTAATAGTCTCAGGTTCAATATGAGGAACCTGAATAAAGGTTCTCAAACGTTTCAGACCAAGTGCCACCCATCATCCAAACCAAAACTTACAACTACGGAACATCGTATGGCGAATGTCAATAAAGTGTGTGTGTGTAATAAAGCAATATGCCACTAGAGGGTGTTGCATTCTGAATAAATCACATAAAGTGGCGTTATATACAGTTACACGTCTTTCCCGTGATTTTAATTGTTAAATACGGGTCACGTGATCATCACACATTCTAATGCTGCTCAAGGAGGATGAGTCCCCCACTGAGCTTCGGTCCTCACAATAAGTCGTTGCATCGCTGCATTATAGCATCCAAGATGTTCACATTCATACATTCCAAAGGGATCAATAAAGTTTTTATCTTATTCACACACTCACACATACATTCACACACACTCACACATACACAAATAGATACATACACTCACACACACATACATAGGTACTCAATCAACAGCTTTTCGTTTTTTAAACTGTGTTATGTATGTATTTATTCACACACACGCATACACACATACATACACTCACACACATACATACATATACACTCTAACATACATTCACACACATGCATACATACACTCACAGACATACATTCATACATACATACATTCAGACACATACATTCTTACATACATACACTCACACATACATGCATACATTCACACACTCACACATACATACACTCACACACATACATACATTCACACACATGCATACATACATTCAGACACATACATTCTTACATACATACACTCACACATACAAGCATACATTCACACACTCACACATACATACACTCACATACATATATATGCATACATACTCACATACATACACTCACACATACATTCTCACACACATATATACATACATACATTCAGACACATGCATTCATACATACACACACATACATACTCACATACATACATACACTCGCACACATACATTCATTCATACATACACACTCACACGCATACATACATACATTCACACATACACACATACATACATTCACACACATACATACATA
>JAFMOC010000465.1:0-375758 GCA_019802505.1 Corydoras sp. C115
GCAAATAAAATGAAGTTGGCCAGACAAAACATGAAATATCTTTAACTCATATGCTTTTTAATGAAATAGAAGACAAAATATATTCTATTTTTACTAGCATTTTTCATATTTTCCCAGATTTATTTTGATACGTTTCTAATTAATTACATATTTTATAATATGTTTTTTGTGAACTTAGGTTATCTTTCATTCATTATCTTCCACTTTATCCTATATTAGGGTTGCGGGGGCTTCCCCATGCCCATCCAGGGAAGAATGTCTCGGGAGCCGGGCAGCCACACCCAGGACAGAACACCAACCTATCGCTGGGCACACACTCACTCACACAAACACACTCTACATGGGGCAATTTGAAGAACTCAATTGATTTGATCCATGTTTTTGGACTGTGGGAGGAAACCGGAAAACCTGGAGGAAACCCACATGGACACGGGGAGAACATGGAAACTCCACTTAGATGGGGATTCCCTAGAACCGGGAATCCCTAGAGCTGAGAGGCGAACGTACAGTTCAGTTGAAATTTTTTTATCATCTATATTTATTGACATGCCAAATTGTCATTAATTGACAGCCACATCAGAAAAGAAGCAAGCACTCATAGACACTTTAAACTGCCTTGAGGAAGATGCAAGTCCAGCGTCTTCCAAGAGAAAGTATTAATATGTTTGAAATATAATCTTAGTGTAGAAATGATTGTAATGAGTTTGTGGCAGTGCTTCTCAAATAGTGGGGAGTGCCCCCCTTGGGGGGCGCAGTGCGGTGCCTGGGGGGGCGCATAACAAGAAATCACAGAGCAAGTGATATTAAGTGCATTGAACAAACCCTCAAGAGACAACATGGAGAAATATTTAACAGAGACGAGGAGAGAAAGGCGGAGAGAGACGAAGATAACGAGAAAAAGTTTTCTTCCACGTGCAAGTGGTGCAAACAAAAAAGCAAAATTTCACCAACAAAAAGGTTTTTTAACACCAAAATCATCCATCCATCATCTTCCGCTTGTCTCCTTCTGTAGGGCTCAAGCTCTCTCTCCCCTCTGCCTGCTTCCAAACTTTCACTGTCAACAAGAGGAGAGATTAATCCCAGGCAGGTGATACCATTTACCTGATCTGCATCCTAAGACTGCCTCTTGTTTGCAGACTCGGACCATCACTCCCTCGTGCCACAATTATGTATCTTATAAAACACACATGAGAAAAGGAGCTCTGCAGCTTTTCTTGGTCTGCCACACATATCTGAAGATCCAGCAAATGGCATAAGAATGTGTGATGTAACATAATTTATTTTTCTCTCATCCAAAACTGTGGTTGCATACAGTATGTGCATTATAACAGATGTGTGATGCAGATAGTTTGAGTTATTAGATTTTTTTTAAACCTGCAAAAACATGATCCTTGACCAATAAACTAATACACATTATCTAGAACTGTGGTTCTTGATCACAGTCCCTGATAAACCCAAAAGCTAGCTGGACTAAGAGCGCAGAGTGGTTTGTGAATTACTGATCTAGAATTATGACATTTTAATTGGAGAATAAATATTTCATTTGCAGACAAAATCATGATGCCCATTTTTTTTTCAAAGGATCATGGAAAGAAAATTGATGGGTCTATAAAAGGAAGGCAAGATGGCTTAATATGCTATAAAGATGCCCTAAAGAATTTCCTCTGGTGATTTTCAGTGTGGCAGTATTGGAAATACTATTAGTATCCATTATAGCTATTAGAACTTTAAAAACCAATAACAACATTATTTGACCTCAACCTGAACACATTCAAAAGTCTGTGAAAAATATGTATTTCACTGTGGAGAAATTACATGAATATATTACATATATACATAAATATTTCTTTTTACAGGAATACACAGAATGAACATGAACACATCCACAGAGGAGAAGAAAAATATTTCGGCATACAGTGTGGAAGGAATTTCCATTAACGGACTTCTTCTAAGACACCAGGATGTTCACAAAGAAGGAAAGCCAAATTCCTGCTCACAGAATGAAAATAGTTACATTTCACTGTTTCACCATGAACAACAGCAGCCCATTCACACAGAAGAAAAAACATTCATGTGCTCACACTGTGGGAAATGTTTTACTCAAAAGCGTTTTCTTAAAGTGCATCAGCGTATTCACACAGGAGAAAAACCATATGTCTGCTCACAGTGTGAAATGTGTTTTACTCATCAGAGTAGTCTTATAATGCATCAACGTATTCACACAGGAGAAAAATCCTATTCCTGTTCACAGTGTGGAAAGAGTTTTACAAAACAGATTAATCTTAAACGGCATGAGCGTATTCACACAGGTGAAAAAACATATTCCTGCTCACAGTGTGGAAAGAGTTTTACTCATCAGTGCAAACTTACAGTGCATCATCGTATTCACACAGGTGAAAAACCATATTCTTGCTCACAGTGTGGAAAGAGTTTTACTAAACAGAGTGATCTTAAACGGCATCAGCGTATTCACACAGGAGAAAAACCATATTCCTGCTCACAGTGTGGAAAAGGTTTTACTCAGCAGTGCAAACTTACAGTGCATAATCGTATTCACACAGGTGAAAAACCATATTCTTGCTCACAGTGTGGAAAGAGTTTTACTAAACAGAGTGATCTTAAACGGCATCAGCGTATTCACACAGGAGAAAAACCATATTCTTGCTCACAGTGTGGAAAGAGTTTTACTCATCAGAGTGGTCTTAAACGGCATCAGCGTATTCACACAGGAGAAAAACCATATTCTTGCTCACAGTGTGGAAAGAGTTTTACTAAACAGAGTCATCTAATAGTGCATCAGCGTATTCACAGAGGAGAAAAACCATATTACTGTTCACAGTGTGGAAATGGTTTTACTAAACAGAGTAATCTTATAGTGCATCAGCGTATTCACACAGGAGAAAAACCTTATTCCTGCTCACAGTGTGGAAAGAATTTTACTCGAGAGGTCAGTCTTAAACGGCATCAGCGTATTCACAGAGGAGTAAAACCATATTCCTGCTCACAGTGTGGAAAGAGTTTTACTCATCAGAGTGATCTTAAACGGCATCAACGTATTCACACAGGAGAAAAACCATATTCCTGCTCACAGTGTGGAAAGGGTTTTACTCAAAAAAGTCATTTTAAACAACACCAGCGTGTTCACACAGGAGTAAAACCATATTCCTGCTCTCAGTGTGAAAAGAGTTTTACAAATCAGAGTAATCTTAAACAGCATCAGCGTTTTCACACAGGAGAAAAATCCTATTCCTGTTCACAGTGTGGAAAGAGTTTTACAAAACAGATTAATCTTAAATGGCATGAGCGTATTCACACAGGTGAAAAAACATTACTGTAAAATGTTTAACTCAAAATAGTCATCTTGAACAGCATAAGCGTATATACACAGGAGAAAAACCATAATCCTGCTCAAAGTGTGAAAAATGTTTTCTTCAAAAAAAAAAAGATTTAAAATGTCACCAGCGCATTCACACAGAAGAACAAACTTATTCCAGCTCATAGTAGT
The DNA here is from genome assembly GCA_019802505.1 of Corydoras sp. C115. NCBI lineage: Eukaryota > Metazoa > Chordata > Actinopteri > Siluriformes > Callichthyidae > Corydoras > Corydoras sp. C115. Next base: position 3,506 of record JAFMOC010000465.1, read on the forward strand.
GTAATGTTTTTGTAATACTTCGAAGTAATATGTTGTAATTCATGATGGTTTGAATAATTGCAGGGAACAGATGGAATGACTATTTGTGGGATGAGCTTGTGAAATTGTAGGAATGGGTTAGACTTAGTGGCGCAGGTAACACTTGGTAAATGTTTTAGTGAGACTGAGGGCTCAGGAAGTCCCCACCATATATGGAAGGTTTATTCACACTCACACAGACACAGAAGGATGGTATTATATACAGAAGCAGGATCTTTGAGAATCAAAGCTCTCTCATCAGTCACGGTTTTCTGCCATTGATGATTTTTCCTGTACATTTGTTTGTCTATTCCGTAAAACGCATTAAATTCTTTTGGAACAAAACCGCCAACTTCTGATCGTTTATTGGAACATAACAGTTGTCACGTTTTTATCCAAATTGTGTGTATATTTTAAAGGAAAAAAAATACAATTATGAAAACAAGCATAAGACTTCACCACAACAATGTTCACAATACTGAAAAGCTAGATGCTCTAAGAAACTCTGGACATTTTGTTTCCAGTAACTGTTCAACATTACCAACTAAAAAGAGAATTACTGTGTGAAATATAAGGTAGAAATGCTAAGTACTTTACTTTGCCACATTTGAAGTGTTATATTTATATTAATTTTTTTAACTAATTTGTTATCGTGGATTTGGTTTAATGATGAACCTTCTGAAATTTATGTGCACGGATGTGCACATGTGGGCTCATTAGAGTTCATTTATGAGAGTTCAGGATTTACTCATTCAGATTTGAATGATTAATAGATTAGTGACCTTGAGTTTAGATAGTGCTTCTCAAATAGTGGGGGCGCATGACAAGAAATCACTGAGCAAGTGATATTAAGTGTACTGAACAAACCCTCAAGAGACAACATGGAAAAATATTTAACAGAGATGACGGAGAGAAAGGCGGAGAGAGACAAAAATAATGAGAGCAACAAAAGTCAACCGAAAACTAAATGACGAAGTGTATGTAGCGCCTGGCTTCACTGTAACTGTCACTTCACTGTAACTACGGTGGGAGACGAAGAAAACCGGCATGTCTGCTGTGTTTTAAAATGTTGGCAGCGGACAGCGTGAAGCCAAATAAATGAAGGCGTCACTTAAAGACATTACACACCAATCACGCTGATAACCGCTTGAGTTTTTTAATCGAAAACGTGACGCGTATCTCCAGCAATCATCTCGCTTTATGAAAGCTACTTCAGAAAAACTGTGCGCTGCAGAACGGGTGCATGGTAGCCATTAGCTCTGACTTCCTCATTTTGACCGAGGAGCTAATTCTCACTCCATGACGTTCACCACTGCAAAATGGTGGACCGTTCTTCCCAACTCTGTCCGTAAGGCAGAATCACTAAACAGTTTTAAGAAACTACTGAAGACGCATCTCTTTAACAAATACCTGTTGTACAAAAAAAAAAAAAAAAAAAGGGGGGGGGGGGGGGGGAGAGCCGCAGCATCGAATAACAATCAGGTTTGATGAATTTACAGTATAGTTGGTTTTCTCCATAACTTCTGACTTGTGATGTTCTCATTTGTTAGTCGCTTTAGATAAAAGCATCTGCTAAATGACAATGTAAATGTAAAATTATTCTGTTCTAAGTTGATCTATATTTCTTTCTTTTTTGTTTTCTTTATTGTTAATAAGGATACATTGTTATAAAAGAGGTGTACTTAAAACAAATTTATAGACAAATCATACTACAGTGGGCGCATAAAAATAATTTATCCCGTTTTGTCATGTGGGGTTTTAAGTCTGAAGTGTGCAGTCATTACACCATTACTTAAAAAACCTAATTTAGATCCTCTAATACTGTCCAACTATAGACCAATATCAAACCTTCCTTTTGTCTCTAAAATCCTAGAAAAAATTGTGTTCAACCAGCTGAATCGCCATCTTCTAGCTAATAACGTTCATGAAGTTTTTCAGTCAGGTTTTAGGTCTCATCATAGCACTGAGACAGCCTTAATTAAAGTCGTTAATGACTTATTAATGTCCTCTGATAATAACCAAATCTCTTTTCTTGTATTATTAGATATTAGTGCAGCCTTTGACACTATAGACCATAACATCTTAGTTGATAGATTAGAAAACACTGTGGGCGTTACAGGATCTGCACTCCAGTGGTTTAAATCTTACCTGACAGATCGATATCAATTCACCTGTGTTAACAACCAATGTTCTGATCTTGCTAAAGTTAAATATGGTGTCCCACAAGGGTCAGTTCTGGGTCCACTCCTATTTGCATTATATATGCTTCCATTGGGATCAATTATTCGTAAACATGGAATCAGTTTCCACTCATATGCAGATGATACACAGCTAACCCTAATGATGGTTGTTCAGTCAGTAAGCTCGAGGACTGCATCCAAGATATTAAAATATGGATGTCAAAAAGCTTCCTACTGCTAAATTATGATAAAACAGAGTTTCTGATAGTTGGACCCAAGGAAAAAATTAACAAAGCTTCTAACACTATGTTAAACCTTGATAACTCTAATAAGACCCAGTTCATCTGTAAATAATCTCGGTGTCATTATTGATTGAGATCTCTCCTTTACAAAGCACATTAGCAATATTACTAGAATTGCATTTTTTCACCTTCGTAATATTTCGAAACTACGAAATATCCTCTCCCTCCAAGATGCAGAAAAACTAATTCATGCTTTTATACCTCAAGGTTAGAATATTGTAATTCACTGCTGATAGGATGTTCTAATAAATCATTACATAAATTACAACTTGTGCAAAATGCTGCAGCTAGAGTTTTAACTAAAACCAGAAAGTTTGATCATATCAGTCCTGTGTTATCAAACTTGCACTGGCTACCAGTTAAATTTCGTATTGAGTACAAAATTTTATTGATAACATATAAAATTCTACATAATCAGGCTCCACAGTATCTGAGTGAGCTGATTCAATCGTACAAGCCAACATGTGAGCTCCGATCTCAAGGTGCTGGTCTACTCTTAGTTCCTAGAATAAATAAAATGACTGCTGGTGGAAGAGCGTTCTCCCACAAGGCTCCTCAACTTTGGAATAGCCTTCCAGTTACTGTTCGTGATTGTGATTCACTATTAATCTTTAAAAATAAATTAAAAACACATTTATTTAATCTTGCGTTTAATTAATCCCCTGTAGATAAAGATGTAGATCTCAGGCTTGGCTGTGTTGGGGGTAATCTGTGATCAGTGTGTGCTGGCGTTTCACCTCTTTACCCACCTCATCATTAATGGGGGGGTGTGGCGCTGAAATGATGCTGTTCCGGGGCACCATCTCAACTATGTAGAGTCTGCAGTATCTGCCTCTTTTAGTTATGCTGCTCTAGTCAGTGATGCCGGAGTCACATGCTGCACTGTCTCAATAAATTACTTATTAATTAAATGCCGTGCTTTATTATTAGCTCTAACTGCCTTCCTTGTCTGTTTCTTTTGAGGTGTCCCCCGGCTTCCTGGAGGTCTTCGTCCATGGCTCTGCTGACGAATACTGGATGGAACCTGAATATTAATTGGACTGGCGGTCCTGCAGGACGCCCCCTAATGGACTCACATATAGTTTTCCAGTTGTTAGTTTTTCCATTTGTTTAATATCTGTACATAGCTGTCCTACATTGTTGTTGCTGCCTGGCCGCTCAAGGAGGATGAGTCCCCCATTGAGTCTTGGTCCTCCCAAGGTTTCTTCCTTAAATAACAACATACAAGGGAGTTTTTTCTTGCCACTGTCGCTTCGGCTTGCTCTTTGGGTGTTTAAAGGCTTTTCATTCTGTAAAGCTGCTTTGTGACAATGTACTGTTGTAAAAAGCACTATATAAATAAATAACTTGAACTTGAACTTGGGGGGGGGGGGTGAGGTGATTGTGTGTGTAGTGTAAGGTTTTGTATAATATTTAGGAGTAATACATTGTAATTCATAATGAGTTGAATAGTTCATGGAACAGATGAACTGACTCTGTGATGAACGAGCATGGGAAAGAGTAAGAATGTCCGGTTGCAGGGTAAGCAGGGAGTTGTGAATAATGGGATTGTCAACAAGAACCTGTCATAAATTCATATCCCTGAGGGGGGCAGAAAGCAGGACCAGATGGGTTAGAAGATAGAGATGTTTTGGTCAATGTACACATGGAAAAAGATTGTTGTCTGGAGGGGGCGCACACACAGAAGAAGCAGGTCACGCCCTCCTGAAAGACTTAAAAATGGACGAACGAGAGGACTTCGGGCAGAGCTCTCAGAGGATAGCAACAAGTTGTTATCATCCATATTTTATTGTTTGATATTTACACTGTATTTTCAGTATTACGCATTAAATACTTTTGGGAACATCCGCTGGCTCCTGGCCGCTTATTTGAACGCAACAGTGGGGGGCGCAAAATGTTTTCTTCTTCCTAAGAGGGGCTTAACAGAAAATAATTGATAATCACTGAGTTTAGATAAGGTTTCAAATAGAAATAAAGTTTAAATTTAACTTTTTGGTTTTAGTCTTAAACATGTTTTACATTTCCTCTTTATCATATAATACATTGTCAGCTCATATATTTTAAATGAACCAATTCAAATGTGTTTTGTTTCTTTTTGTAACCATTTATTATGTATTTTATAGTCATTCTCTGAGGAGTTGCTGTGGTGGATCACTTTTTTGTTGTCTGGTGTTAAGATGATTAAAGCTTTCTGATTTGGATTGTAACTTCACCTCCTTTGGCTTTATTGTTATTTTTAGTTAGTCTATTAATATTTACGTTTTCACATATATGTCTAATATGATACAATAGGGGCGGCACGGTGGCTTAGTGGTTAGCACGTTCGCCTCTCAGCGCTAGGGATTCCCAGTTCGAATCCCCATCTGGGTGGAGTTTCCATGTTCTCCCCGTGTCCGCGTGGGTTTCCTCCGGGTTCTGCGGTTTCCTCCCACAGTCCAAAAACATGGATCAAGTTAATTGAGTTCTCTAAATTGCCCCATATAGAGTGTGTTTGAGTGTGTGAGTGTGTACCCGGCGATGGATTGGCGCCCTGTCCTGGGTGTATCTGCCCAGCGCCTGAGACGTTCTCCCCTGGATGGGCATGGGGAACCTCACCGCGACCCTAATAGAGGATAAAGCTGGAGATAATGAATGAATGAATGAATGAATGATACAATAGTTTACTTCTTCCCAAATTTTGTTCTACAATTTTGTAACGTTTTTTGTTTTATCACCATTGTTATTACAAATTCATAAAGAAAAAGAAAAATCTCTATTGAAATGACGTCACGTGGAATGACTCGAGCCAGCCGATTGTACTCAGGGTTGCCAGATTCGTACACTTACCAACACCAAGTTGCTTTTGTCATTGTATGTTTAATCCCACAAGTCTAGACACATTTCTTTTTTAAATAAATGCTGCCCCTAGTGGTAATTGTGTTATGTTAACTATCTTATATGTTATTGATTATATTGCGCTTCAATTTTCATTTAAAGAGATTTATAAGGGTTCGACATTTGGAAACTTAATGTATATGTATTGTAGTCAGTAGAGTCCATAAAGAAGTTTATCCTCGACCGTTTAAGAGGTTAAAATGTGGAACATAAGGAGACCTCATTAGAAGTTTGGAATAACAAACCTTACTACAATGTTAACCTTCTGTTTGATGAATGTTGTATGTGTACATGAGTTTGTATTGTCAATACTTCTCACCTGCTTCACTAACCATATAAATGCACTCTATAGCTCAATAGCTCAAATTGTAATATATACAAACAAATGCAAACTTTATTAGTCTAATTTACCCTGCTCTTTTATTGTCAGGAAACCTTGAGGACTACCCCAGAGCATGCATTATTTTGGTGGTGGATGAGTCTTCGCATTGATGTGATGATGTGTCTGATTCACTCGTTACCGTAAAACACATCAGTGCTGCTGGAGTATTTAAACACTGCATCAAAAACAGAAGTGCCCCATGGAGACTCCAGGGGAGAATGTTTCTGGCACTGATAGAATCTTCACAGTCGATCTTGTGAGACGTTCAAAACATCACACGCCACAGTGACATCTAGTGGGCAACCAGGGCCTAAATCCACAACTTTTTCTTAACAGAAATAGAAGGGTTTTTTATGATGAATGACATGACAATATATATATATATATATATATATATATATATATATATATATATATATATATATATATATATATATATATATATATATATATATATATATATATCACGAATATTCCCCCATAGCATATTGTGTCCCTAAATAAATTTTAGTCATGAAAACATTAAAACATTTTGCATAGGGTTGCTTTAATGATGTTACCAGGAAGACTGAGTTTTCAAAATCCTGAGGACAAGTCTCCCTCCCCCTCCCCCGAATTTGCTCACCTCAGGGGCCAGCAGCCTGCTATTGATATACATATCATAGCCACCACATACCACCAGCCTCACATTCAGAAGGTGGTGTAGAACCAGTTTTCTGTCCTGCCTGTCGCAAACTGATTTAGAGACAGATAACAGCTAACTTGTAGTTATTCAAAAATGTATTATGTTAATTAGTTTTTAGTAACTTTACCTGTCTTTGTTAATAAAAGGTGTTAGATCCAAAGTCACACGAACAACCTGCTGCATCTGTGCTGTAAACTATTTCTCACCTGTTTAAATCTATGAGAACAATAGCTCCTGTTGAGACACAGATTATATTTTGCTAGTATTAAAAAGTATTTCTTTAAATTTAGGATGTAAAATTCTGTTGTTAGCAGCTATTGGTATAAAAACATTTGTACACAGGGCACAGTAGCTTAGTGGTTAGGGTGTTGGGCTATCAATCTGAAGGTTGGGGGTTCAAATCCTAAGTCCACTAAAGTTAAGAGTGGGTGACTACCCCGTGCTACCGCTGGGGCGGTATCGAGTCAGAGTCGAGTGCGATTAGGGAATCGACTCGAAAGCACCAGAGAAGAAATTCTGTCCCTAAAAGCAAGGACGGATTAAGGATAGTCTGGGCCCCTGGGCAAAGAGATGCACAGGACCCCCCCCCCCCACGCACCACCCCTCCCCAAAAAACATAAATAAATTAATACATTAAACAACCTGTCACTAACTAACCCTAACTCAAGAGTCTATTTTATATAAGTTTCTTTCTACTCTTCTTTCTTGCAAAGTCATCCACTAATTCATCAAAATTAAGCTGTCTGACCAAATCTGATTCAATGGCCAGAAGTGATCGTGAGTTCAGGTGGTTTTGGCGAATCCTAATCCTGAGTTCATTCTTAATACGAGCCAGTTTGGAGAATGAACGCTCCCCTTCACAATTTGTGATAGGCACAGTCAAAAAAAATTTAAGTGCTATGTAGACATTTGGAAAGGTTGACTGTAAATTCAAATTTAACATGGTTTTGTGCATTTTACTAGGATGTTTTTCTTTTTCTGTTAAGAATGATTTGTATTGTATCAATTCGTTCAGTATCAATGTTCGGATCTGAAGGATATGCTGCAGCGAGTGAGTTAGCCTTTAAAGTGAGCTCACTGTTGGACATATTGTCAGGCATGAAAAGAACATCAAATAGCTCAGTTAAGTGTGTGTATGCATTCAAATGGTGGTTGAGACAGGACACAAGTTTGTCAATGACAACATTGAAAGTTTCGATTTGAAATTTGTTTTTTCCGTTAAATGCTAAACCTGGCTCTGCACTATCATCAGACATAATTTTGTGCTTCTTTGTATGCTGGAGGTCATGCCTGTACTCTTGGGAGACAGCAGTGGTGACATTTAAAGCTGCCCCTTTAAACACCTCAAAGTTATCTCTCTGTGCTGCCACAAAGTCTCGTAAAGACAAGAGAAATTGTGTAGCTGTACATATGTCAATTTCATGCTTCTGCAGCTGCAGGCTTGTGGCTTGGAACCTCTGTAGTATCCCAGAAGTATGCCATGAAGGCCATCTCCAATGTGTCCAATTTGTCACAGAGTGCAGAGGCTTCACTTCGAGTTACACATTTCTCCTCCATATCTTTAGACATATCATTCAATGCCTCTCTCAGTTGTGCATAATATTTCCAAAGAGCCTTAGTTAACTCAGCTTGTGCGCTCCATCGAGTACCTGACAGTGATTACAGTGTGAGTTTGATATCAGTATCACGGAAAACCTTTCCCCACCTGTGTGTAGGTGATGCACAAAATGTGTACATTGCCTGTACAAAGTCAAAAAAAACATCCAGCTTCTGGGCTACTGTCAACAGCATTGACACCAACTAAATTCAGTGAATGTGCTGCACAGGGGACATAACAAATCAAAGGGTTTCTTTGTTTAAGATGAGCTTGGACTCCATTGTACTTTCCTGACATGTTACTTGCATTATCATATGACTGGCCCCTACAGTTGGATAAGTCTAGGCCCAGATTCTCCACCATAGCAATGATACACTCTGCCAAACTGTCCCCACTATGGTTTTCAATAGGTTCAAAAGCTAGAAAACGCTCAATTACATGTCTGCCATTATTAACAAACCTGAAAATAAAAGTAAGTTGGTCCACATGAGCAAGGTCTGGAGTGGAGTCAACTATAACAGAGAAGTATTTTGATTATTTGATCTCATTAACAATTGCCTGCTTTGTTCTCTGTCCCATCAAATGGATAAATTCTTCACACACTGTTGATGATAAGTAGGACACAGAACCTTTTCCCTTACCTCCAAACCTTTGGAGGTGCTCAGTTAGGAATGGGTAAAATTTGTCTAAGAGTTCTATGATGCCCAAAAAATTACCATTGTGGGCTGATCCTAATAGCTCATCATCTCCCCTGAAAGCAAGTCCCCTCTCCCCCAAAAACTGGATGACTGCAACAACTCTTTTCAAAACTTCCCGCCAGTATTGTCTTTCTGCATCAATTTGTTTGACAATATCAGAATCAATTGTTGCTGTGCCTCTGGAGCGATTATATAATGCTAGCATGCAAACCCTATGCTCCACTCTCTCTTGCTCTACTTTGGTGTCAAAGATACTTGCTTGTCTTAAATTTAAATAATTGCAAAATTGCTAAATTAATTTGTGTCTCTGCACTTAAGAGAAATTGAACATAATAATTTTGAAACAATACAAATTCAGAAACATTAAGTAAGGAACTGAATTTGTAGGTCCCTCAAGGAGCCATGATAAACGACTTCTATGGAAGTCAAGGGCCCCATAGCAGGAGCCCTCGTGATCAAGGGCCCTCTAATGGTATGCCCTGTTCTTCTCTAGGGCCCCCTGGTAGGGGCTCTCATTACCAGGGCCCTCTAAAAATATGTCCCCCTCTTTCCTAGGACAACGCCTCATCCATTTTCCTAAGGGGCCCAAAAGCATGGCTAGGGGCCCAAAAGCATGGCTAGGGGCCCCAAAAGCATGGCTAGGGGCCCCAAAAGCATAGCTAGGGCCCCCAAGAAGCCCAATATATAAAAATATATTGTACCATAAATGTTGATAGGCATCGCAAAAAGTTTTCGGTCAGGGCCCCCCTGGGGCCCCCTGACCTCAAGGGCCCCTGGGCGCTGGCCCCACTGGCCCGGTCAGTAATCCAGCCATGATGTTAGCGTTTCACTGTTTATTGTGTTAATAAAAAGGGTATGAAAGTTAGCCAGTTCACATTATTAAAAAAGTGTTTAAGAATTTATAATAATAAAAATAATAACATGTATTTAATAAGGGCATTGTAACATTTTTTTTAAAATAAAATTAACGTACCAATAGACGATAATTTAAGCCGAAGTGACAATATTATTATTATTCAAAACATTTATATTTACATATTTATTTGTAACTTTTACACAATTTATATATAAGGTGGTTTATCACCAAATTATTATTTTAATAATTTGTTATAAATAACTTCATAAATGTAATTAATTAATGTATAAAACGATACAGTAATAGTACGATACAGTAATAGTGCATGAAGCTGCGCCGTAAATAAACGCAGATTAAAATAAATGTTCAGGTGGAAACAGCGCCGTCAGGCGTCACAGAGTTAAAAATACACTGAGTGAAATCGAAAGTAAGTCGCATAAGAACCGTTTTGTTTGTGCGGAACAAAAAACTGAACTTCTGAAGTGAAAGTCGCTGTAAGTTTCTTAATCTGTGTTTAATATGTCGATTATAAGAGTTTATGCTGTATATATATGAGAACCGGTTTATTCTTAAAACAAACCGGAACTTCATAAACTAAATTGCAGTGACTGATGATGTGAATAAAATCTGTAATAACAAAATAAGTTAAACACTGGTGTTTTTATTATTATTATCAATAATAGTAAATTATTCAAATAATATGTAAATATGTTTGTGCTATTTATTGTACTTCAAAATGTTTCTGAGTTGAATGACATCAGAATATAAAATGACTTTGATATACAGTCATGAACAGAAACACTGTAACCTGCAGCTGTAACAGTAAATGCACCACTTCACCCAGAACAATGGAAATGCTTTAATATTCATGTTCAAATTCAAAATTGTTGGGTCATCACGTGGTGTGCGTGTGTCTGGTCTCCACGCCCCTGTAATTCTGTGCACCTGTGTTCGCCAATCACGGGTTCCTATTTAAGCAGCTTCCATTCCTCCTTGCCAGATGGTCATGTTGTACTACACCTCGACTACTCCAGCTCTCTTCTCTTCTCTTCTCTTCTCTTCTCTTCTCTTCTCTTCTCTTCTCTTCTCTTCTCTTCTCTTCTCTTCTCTTCTCTTCTCTTCTCTTCTCTTCTCTTCTCTTCTCATGTGCAGCTCTTCGTTCTCCACTACGGCCACGTTCGAGTCACCTCCCCGCTATGTGTACTTCGGATTGGGACGCGGCTCCGACGTGCGCTGCTTCATCACGCCGCTAGTCACGCTCTCTGTGTACCGCCAGCGTTTGTCTCAACACAGTACTGTCTCCTCACTGTGTGTGCAATAAACCCCGGTTTACTTCCATCTCTGCCTGCAGACTGTTCTTTCCGAGTAGCGGATGTGATGTTTGTAGGAATTTTATCAAATCTGTTCATGTGATCTTCATTTGATCTGATTCATCAGTCTGAAAAACATGTTACAAAATAAAAAAAACCAAGATAAAAACCTGTTGAAATTAGTATTAACATGATGACCAATAGAACTAGAGCTTTGTTTAATTAAAGAAATATTAAAATTGATTAGGGGTGCACGGTGACTTAGTGGTCAGCATGTCCGCCTCTCAGTGGTTTCAAAGTTCTCCCTGTGTCCAGATGGGTTTCATTAAGGTTCTCTGATTTTTTTACCCACAGTCTCAAAACATGGTTTCAGGGTAAATTTACTGCTCTAAATTGCCACTTATAGTTTGTGTCTGTGTGAGCGTGCTCAGTGATAGATTGGTGCCCTTGTCCTGGGTGTATTTGCCCAGTGCCAGAAATTTACCAACAATCCTGTCTGAGACACTGAGATAATCAGTATCTGTAAGAAAGAAGAAAACATCATGAGGATTATTATAGTATGAACACACAAACACACACACACACACTGACTGAACTCCTACATTTGATTCTAATCATTATCTCCATGTTAAATCTACATGAAGCTCATCAGTATATCAGACGCTCTAACAGTCTCCACTGTTCTGTTCAACTTTCCATATTTTGGAGCGAGCATGTGAAAAGAATCGATCAGATTGAGCAGAGTTAAAGCTGATTGATGAGATGAGAGACAGTGATGTTGAATGAGATGATGGAGTTGGAGTTTGTGTTCATTGGAGTTTTGGTGAGGGCTCTGTCCTCCAAACTCGAGTTCCTTCATACTGAACTCCTTTATTCACTCCTCTTCCTCATTTCACTCTTCATTGTGTGGATTCTCATTATTCTCTTTTTCGTAACATTCTTATTATCAACATTTACATATTTTTTCTCTTTCATCTCTTTTATTTAACATGTTTATTTTATTAAACAACATTTTAATGATGTGAACATTTGTTTTAAAATGAGTTTGTAACTTTTTGAATCTGATTTCTTTATGATTTGAATGTAAAATTTACTGAATTCATATTTAGGATTATTTTTATTCTAAATATATTTATAGTTTTATATAAATCAATAACTCACCGTAGTTTATTCAGTTTATAGATCGGATTGTTCTGTAGATTAGACAGCAGCTTCACTCCTGAATCTCTTGGTTCATTACCACGCAGATCAAGTTCTTTCAGGTTTGATGATGGATTTGATTTCAGAGCTGAAGCCAGTTCAGTAAATCCATCATCTGTAATATTACAACAATCCAACCTGCAAAGAAAAAAGAAAAATCCTCCAATTAAAACTAAACACACAATCAGTTCTATAAGAGAAGATTAAGAGATTTATTTTCCTACCCAAGTTTCTCCAGTTTACAGTGTGGATTCTTCAGTCCAGCAGAGAGAAGCTTTACTCCTGAATCCTGTAGTTTATTCTGACTCAGGTTCAGTCCTGTCAGACTGGAGGAGTTTAAACTTAGAACTGAGGACAGAACTGAACAACTTTCTTCTGTTAGATTACAATCCCACAACCTGAAAAATAAATAAATAAATCATTCACACAGATATAAACATACATTTATTTTATGTGATCACATTTAATTTAGAATAAGAAACTCAACATTCCAATTAATCCCAGAAGTGTAAAGGGATTCTTTTAACAGCTTTGTATGGAAGTTAAATCTAATAAAACTTATTAAACCAGATCTTTATGAACAACCAAGGGTCTTCCCCAAACTGTTGCCACAGAGACAGATAATGTAATTATCTAAAATCATTTAATATGCTGCAGCATTAACTATAATCTTAAACACATGATCTTAATTATTATAGTGGGGTCTACAGACTTCTAAATTTAAGGAAACAAAGGAAACATTAAGCTCTACCCACCTACTTTAAACCAAATTATGTGATGGGGCTTGTTTCTTTATGTATTTATTTATTTATTTCAGGCTCTATTGTATAAAGATGGTGAATGTTCAGCAGTTGACTGAACTGAGAACCATTTTAAAGAGTCTGCAGCACAATGTTCTATCCCATAATGCAACTGGAGCTGAATCATGAGAAGAGTGGACTGTTTACAAGAGTAAATAAAATAAAGATGAAAAATCATGATTGTCCCATCTGCTCCATCCTCTCAGTTTCCTCCAGTCTCTCCTCACCTGGTTCTAATTCTGTTAGAACCTGCACCTTTTTTAGGATTTTATTCTCCTCCCTCTTCATCACTATTTCTGAATCTTCACTTTTGCTTTCTTTGTGTTGGATTGTTTGATGTTTGTACCTGACCTCGTTGTTCTGCTCTGTTTCAGAGATAGAACCTGCATGTGTGCATTTCAGTGACGCTTTGTTAAACCATTGTTAGGTTTTTATAATACTTTTAAGTAATTTGGTAAAAGTAATAATGTAAAGTAAAACTCATGATGAGTTGAATAGTTTAGGGAACAAAGAAAATGACTATTTGATGAATGAGCATGGGAAAGAGTATGAATGTCCTGTTGCAGGGTCAGCGGAGAGTTTTGAATAATGGGACAGTCAACAAGAACCTGTCATAAATTCATACCCCTGAGGGGGGAAGAAAGCAGGTCCAGATGGGTTAGAAGATAGAGATGTTTTGGTCAATGTACACATGAGAAAAAAGAATGTTGTCTGGAGGGGGCGCACACACAGAAGAAGCAGGTCACGCCCTCCTATAGGACTTAAATGGACAAACGAGAGGACTTCAGGCAGAGCTCTCGGGGGATAGCAACGGGTTGCTATCGTCCATATTTACATTGTTTGATATTTTACACTGTCTATTCAGTAAAACGCATTAAATTATTTTGGAATGAAACCGCCGACTTCTGACCGTTTTTTATGAAACGCAACAATTGGTAACCTCGACGTGGTAAAACGGTTTCAGAAAGCTGCGGAGCGGTTTGGATCGCACATTTACCTTTTGCTGTCTATTGCAAGCTGCACTTCGTTAATTCTGATGTGCACATCGATTTGGTAAGCAGGAACCTGTTACAGTCAAATCCTGTATATTGAGTTTTCCCAAATTTAATCTTAATGTGTGTACAGCGCCACAACAGACGCTCAGGGCACAAATGAGTTTTACTGAATAATTAAGTAATTTTATTATTATATATATATTATTGTATGAATATTATTTTTGTTGTTTGGATTAGGATTTAGAGTTTGGTTTCTGGTACTCATCTGGTAAAGTTTGTAGACTCACATTGAGTGGGGGAGAACAGAGCCCCCTCCCTTTGTGCTCTTCACTGAGGCACAGAGGGGCCTGTAACCTTCCTTTACACAGGTTCACACACAGACAGCTGACTTCTTCCTATTTCCAGGACAACAACTAGAAGTACAGGTAAGAACTTTAATATTATTGTTGATAGATTAGAGAGGGAACATTAAGTAACTGAACTGCCTTTATCTAGGAGACTTATTCATCCCCATTATTAATTCATGTGTTGGATAGGGACTGTATACTGGCAGTAATTGGTCTTAATGGGAAAAGAAAACCGGAAAAAAAGGGAAACAAGGTGACCTTTTTGTTTTCTAAGATTAGTTTAGATATTTTTATTGTTTAAGAGTGTGACGCGTGCAGTTTATTGGGGAAACTTGGAGACCCAATGGAAATTTACTTTAGCTTTTAAGGTTAGAATACGCTGAAAACGGAACTGTTCTGTCTACGAGGTCTATTGGCCCTGGTTAATTATATTTCCCGGGCACGTAGAAACTGTACATTATAGTCTCTATGTTTTTCAGTCGGTTAAGGAAGCTTAAGAAAGAGGGAAACTTGGAGACCTTTTTGCTTTCTAGTTTAGTTCGTATACGCTGAAAACAGAACTGTTTTGTCTATGAGGTCTATTGGCCCTGGTTAATTATATTTCCCGGGCACATAGAAACTGTACATTATAGTCTCGATGAGTTTCAGGCGATGAAAGAAAGTGTGGAAGGGGCAACAAAGGACACCCGGAGCTTTCTAAGAATAGGTTAGTTTTTTATTATTTTTAAGTATTTTAGTTGATGTTGGGATCCCAGATAACATATTAGCCTATATTACTGCTGATTCAGACAAATGTGACGACATTTGTACACTGGAGCAGATATTACGGTAAGAGGTATAGTATGGTCATTAAATTGTGAATTATATGGTGTATAAGGTGTATCTAAGGGGATAAGTGTGTAATTATATGAATCCTCAGCTCTAATATAAACCCGTTTGGCTGATACTCATGCTACGAAACCACTCGGTAATATATTTGGTTGTTAGGACCTAGAGACTGAGTAGAATATTTGGGTATAGCAGAACTTCACAGAAGGGCTCAGTTGATTGTTACCATTGACAAAGGACTTTTAGTCCGCCTGAGAAGGTAGAAGCTTGGCTAATAACTTTGTCAATTAAGGGACATCAACTGGGAACTTAAGTTCCATGTTGGACGGGGTGATTGTGTTAAAATTAAGTAAAAGATATACAAATGAAACTAAATTGAACACTGAACAGTTTATGGAAAAAGTGTGGAATAGAATAGCCTCTGTCACAGAACCAAATAAAAGACCAAAATTGCAGAAACATTTGACAACATTGTTTACATCATGGCAATTAAGAGGTCTAATGCCTGGAAACTCAGACCCAGCTCCTACTCAGGAGGAAAGGACAAAGGTATATCATTATTATAAGGGCGAAGTTAGGAAAGTCGGAAAGGATTGGGAACAAGGGGGGTCATATCGGTTTGGTAAACTTAGAAGGACGTTGGACGAGGTGAATAAACAAAATTCACATTGTCTGTTGCTCCTGACACATATGAGGGTGGAATTAGAAAGGCAAACTAAAATAAATTAAAACAAGAGACTCCACCCGAAACACTCACACAAAGTACATTAAAACGGGGTGAGACCTTAACTTCACTAGTGCAAAGTGATAAAGTTCTGTCTTTAGAACTAGACACACCAACAGATCCCCTCATAGATTTAACCACTACCATACAACCCCCGCCACTGTACAGACCGATTTATCCTCAAATACCACAAGCCTGTACACAAACAGTAGTGCAAACTCCTGTATTGAATATAGAAAGTGGACATTTAGAGATCAAAAAAGGTACCTTAGATATACCAGAGGAATTAGACCAACAAACGGTTATAAAACAATTACAGGATCAAGTGGCAAACCTACAATTACATATTAAACACAGGCCAGATCCAGAGAACTCCACGATTGTACTACAACTCACAGATCAACAATACACTAATAGATGTACAAATGTACCAGCTGAACCTCCAATAAACCCATCAGACACGTTGAACACACAAGCACAATGGGGACACACTCCTGCACGCTCTGTAAATGAGATTGGAGGCCCGTATACATGTAGACAACATATCCCTATGGAAATGACAGGGGATCAAAAAATAGATAAAAGCTTAATGAATAGAAAAACCCAAAGTTCCGATAGTGATGACTGTGAAAAAGAGAGCGATAGTGAAGTATCTGAAACTATAAAAGTAGAGGTGGAAAAACTTAAAAAGAAAGTGTTAAAAAACAAAATAGTTAGGAAAAAAGTGCAGAAACAACAGGAAGAAGGGAAGTTACAAAACCCCAAAAATGTACGGCTGGTAGTACAGGAAGGACTGATTTGTGGTAAATTGACGGATGATTTTGATGACCAAGACGGACAGTCATGTACGTATAAAGATAGAGATAGTGAAAGGGAATGTGAGGAGTATGAAGAAAGACACTGCATAAGCGGAGATTTTTACAGTTTCTCAATATCCACTAATAACTACACAGACTACGCTAATAACTACACAGTGCCTGCCGAGGTCCGCCCAGCCTGCGTGCCCGCCGAGGTCCAGCCAGCGTGTGTGCCCGCCGAGGTCCAGCCAGCGCGCGAGCCCATCCCGCGGCCCAGGGGCGTCACGCCGCCCATCCCGCGGCCCAGGGGCGTCACGCCGCCCATCCCGCGGCCCAGGGGCGTCACGCCGCCCATCCCGTGGCCCAGGGGCGTCACGCCGCCCATCCCGCGGCTGCGCGTTAGATCCCAGGTGGGCAACGTGACAATCACGCATTAGGAAAGATTTGTGGGATACGTTGAAAGAATTATATCCAGCCACACACAGCTTAACTGCTCTAGCATCACTTAAAAAAAAGGGAGATGAAGACATGGTGCATTTTCTGAGGAAATGCAGCGACTTGTGGCTGGAAGCAACAGGGGAACGACATGATAAGTCTGCTGCCACTGAAATGTTATGGAGACAGCAAGTAGTAAAGGCTCTACCTGGGCCAGCACAAGCTAAATTAGATGATGTAGTGGGGATTGATAACATGCCATATGATCAGTGGGAAAAAACAGTGACTCATCATGAACTTAAGCATAGACAATTACAGACCAAGGATGAGGACGAAGTAAAAGAACTCACTAAAAGGCTACTTAAACTACAAGTAGAAAAAGAGAACAAAGATAAAAAAGAAAAAAACGTTAAACAGATGGTTACTCAATCTGCCCCAACTACACCACCACCACAACAGGTGGTGCCACAACCACAGTCATATATAACACAGGGAGCACCATACCATATGGAATCACATGTCCACAAACCCATGGTGAACCATGGCTGTGTCCAGGATCACCATATGGTTATTATGCTGCACCCGCCCAGAGAGGGCAAGCACAAAGAAGAGGAAATAGGGGAGGAGCCCCTAGGAATACAATGCAACAAGTTAGATCATGTTCTCAATGTAATCAAATGGGACATTTTGCACGGGAATGTCCAAACAAAATGACACAATGGTAAATGTTCCAACCTACCCCCGTGCAACAGCAGCAGTGTCAAACACAGACCCAACAGACACAGGCTCCAGTAGTCCCAAACCAAGCACAATTGCCCTCACCACAATGGTATCAAAATCAACAATGAGGAGGCCCAGAATATCAGGGTGCAGAATGGGTAATACCTCATAAAATAGAGCCAAAGGTTTGCTGCACCATGGAGGCCAAAAGACTACATTATTGTTTGATAATGGGAAAACAGTTATCATGTTCAAATAAACATTTGAAAGTACCATTGTCCTCCTCCGCTATGAAAACAGTAGAATATTCGGTGACAGTAAATACTCATATTAATAAACAACCTGTCGTAACTAATATTGGAGGTAGAACATTAAAACATCAATAATTAAATTGTCCAGTAAATTAAATGGGTAGAGATTTGTTGACAATATTAAATGCAAAAGTTGTATGGAAAAGGAATGATATTTCAAATAGGAAATAGAGATGATTTACCATATGTGATGTTTTTGGCCCTGACACCCATTACTGTTAATAATGACTGTACCCAGAGACTGACAAGCTCAACAGTCGACACTCCTCATATTAGAAGGATATTTCTGAAATCGGAAACCTCTGTTTTCTGAGAATAGTTTAGATAATTTCTGTGACCAGTCTGGTTTGAATTAGTGTTATAGAGGGTTATAACGTTATTCAGTTTACTTCTGAGGGTTTGTGTGGATTAAGACTGAGTGTATGATGTCACGAGTGAAAGAATTAACATTAATCTTCTACTTTACACTTTTCTCATCTTATATTCTAGGTGAAAATGATAAAATTTAGAAATAAAAACTAGCATAACCAAAAAGCAAACGAGTAAATTACTAAATAAAATAAATAAGTTATGGTAGAAGTAAGTGAGGGTAAAATAACAAGATACAATATTAAGTTAAGTAACAAAATGTTTGATAAAAGACAAAATGTTTAATGCTTCATTAAAGCATTTGCTGGGTTGATAAATGGTGAAAATGTCAAGGCTTGGAGTCACAGTATGCTTTGAAAATACATGATGATGGAGTGTGAGAATTCCAAGCGAAAAGAGAGGGCGTGCTCGGCCAAAGATGGGTGAGGGTCTGTTGATCCCAGATCTGCCCAGATCAGGGAGACGCCGACGCTATGGAATTAATATGGACAGTATCTTAGGATCAGAGAGCTGTCCATTTCAACGGTCCATCAATCTGTTTGTATATGAGCAACTGTTTAAATAGCCAGTTTGACTGAACCTGAACTTCTGCCAGCATTAAGGTCAAATCACATGTTACACAAATTAATTAATGTCATTTAGGTTTAAAATAATTAAAATAGGGTAAAAGATAAATAAATAACTTAATAGATTTGGCTATTAAAATACTAATATTTGCTTGACAATTCTAAATTAAATAGGTAATTTAATGTTGAAAATTAAACATATTTCTCATAGGTTCTGGCTGCACTCTGTCCTAATCTGCTCTAACATTCTGTGTGTATGTGTGTGTGTAGGGTGTGTCTGGGTGTGTGTGTCTGTTTATGAGGTCACAGGAGTGTAGAGGTTGGGGGCGTGAAGAATTTATTGCTGTTTGAAAAGAAGGCAGTTGTGTGTGGTTAATGACGGATGAAGGTTTGACTTTTAATAACTTTGTCCTCATTAGGTAACGTCAGTCAGTCAAGTCTAAGTTATGAATAATATTTATACTTTCTCCACAGGACCATGAGAAAAAGGTTTGCAGAGACACATAATACAAATAATGTGATAACTTTTCCTTGAAGCATTGTTCCTTATATATTGGTTGATAAAGGTTTTATTTTTTCCAGGTTGTGCACTGAATACGGCTTTAATTATCAGTGTAACAGGTGCCTAGGGCACCTGTCACCTGTTTTGTGTTATGTCACCTTAGTCTTTTACGTACCTCATGTTTTTTGGTGCACTGCACCTTTAAATAAACCTGTTCACTGTTACCTGCGTGCCTGGCTCCCTTCAGCGCGTGTTTACGCGGCGGCTTTGCGCTTGTATGCGCACGCCGCTTCTGCCCGAGGTAGACTATCCTGACAGAACGACTAGCCAAAGGAATTTTGGGGAGTCCAGAGCCCAGGTAAGCACTTCTTTAAATTTTTCTTTGCGGGGGCCGTGTAGCCTCATACTCGCGGCGCGTTCCGCCGTGTCCGCGAGTGCGCCATGCGCAGCCCGCCGTCCCGGAGCCGTAAGGACGGCTCGATCAGTGTAATGGCATATGATTGTTATGATTCCGATGATGAGTGGATGTGGAGGTACGGGTACGAAGCGCGCTGCGCTGAGGAGGGTCTGGACTTGGTTCAGATATCCGATGATGAGACGGGCGAGTCGTACCTGTATGGGCGTGTTCTGCCCATACGAACCCTCCTCAACTCTGAGGAGTTCTGGACGGACGCTCCGGTCCAGCTTGTTAAACCCTCCGTGGCGAAATCCAGACGCAGAGCGCGCCGGCGCGGTGCTAAGACGCAGCGTGCGCGCGGCACGTGTGCTGCGGGGCAGTCACGTGATGCGCCCGCGCCGGACCGCGCTGTGTCTGGATCGCGCTGCGAGGGGGCGGTACCGGAGCCAACACTCGGGGGGGTAGATGTGGATCCGTGTCCCCCTGTCTCGTGTGTCCAGTCCGTCTTCCCCATGTCTGAGATGTCTATGTGTTTGGGCATTGCGGTGGGGGTGTATATGTTCTGTGTGCAGGAGGGAGAGCCTGAGGTGCCGGCCGAGGTCCGCCCAGCGTGCGTGCCTGCTAACGTCCTGCCAGCGTGCATGCCCGCCGAGGTCCTGCCAGCGTGCGTGCCCGCCAAGGTCCTGCCAGCGTGCGTGCCCGCCAAGGTCCTGCCAGTGTGCATGCCCGCCAAGGTCCTGCCAGCGTGCGAATCCGCCGAGGTCCGCCCAGCGTGCGTGCCCGCCAATGTCCGCCCAGCGTGCGTGCCCACAGAGGTCCTGCCAGCATGCGTGCCCGCCAAGGTCCTGCCAGCGTGCGAACCCGCTGAGGTCCAGCCAGCATGCGTGCCCGCCGAGGTCCTACCGACGCGCGTGCCCATCCCGAAGTCCAGGGGCATCACGCCGCCCATCCCGAAGTTCAGGGGCGTCACGCCGCCCATCCCAAAGTCCAGGGGCGTCACGCCGCCCATCCCGAAGTCCAGGGGTGTCATGCCGCCCATCCCGAAGTCCAGGGGCGTCACGCCGCCCATCCCGAAGTCCAGGGGCGTCACGCCGCCCATCCCGATGTCCAGGGGCGTCACGCCGCCCATCCCAAAGTCCAGGGGCGTCACGCCGCCCATCCCGAAGTCCAGGGGCGTCACGCCGCCCATCCCGATGTCCAGGGGCGTCACGCCGCCCATCCCGATGTCCAGGGGCGTCACGCCGCCCATCCCGATGTCCAGGGGCATCACGCCGCCCATCCCGAAGCCCAGGGGCGTCACGCCGCCCAGCCCGAAGCCCAGGGGGCGTCACGCCGCCCAGCCCGAGGTCCAGGGGCCACACGCCGCCCAGCCCGAGGTCCAGGAGCCGCACGCCCCGAGCAGCAGGGGCCGCACGCCCCGAGCAGCAGGGGCTGCACGCCGCACGCCCCGCCGCCAGGGGGCGTCCACCTCGCCACGCCGCCAGGGGGCGTCCGCGCCGCCACGCCGCCAGGGGGCGTCCACCGGACTACGCCGCCAGAGGGCATGGCCCACTCCTCGTCCGACGTGGGCGCCCGCCAGACCACGCAGCCAGGGGGCGCCCGCCTCGCCACGCAGCCAGAGTGCGTGGCCATCTCCTCGCCCGATGTGGGCGTCCACCGGACCACGCTGCCAGAGGGCGTGGCCCACTCCTCGTCCGACGGGGGCGCCCGCCTCGCCACGGAGCCAGAGTACGTGGCCAACCCTGCGCCCAACGTGTGTGTCCACCGGACCACGCAGCCAGAGGGCGTGGCCCATTTCTGATCCGCCGTGGGCGTCCACCGGACTTTGCAGCCAGAGGGCGTTCGGCACGCCTCACCCGCAGAGGGCGCCCACCCGAGGGCGCTTTCCAAGCCCCGCGCAAGGAGGGCGGAGGACCCCCCCCCTCCGCTGTGTCTGGATCGCGCTGCGAGGGGGCGGTACCGGAGCCAACACTCGGGGGGGTAGATGTGGATCCGTGTCCCCCTGTCTCGTGTGTCCAGTCCGTCTTCCCCATGTCTGAGATGTCTATGTGTTTGGGCATTGCGGTGGGGGTGTATATGTTCTGTGTGCAGGAGGGAGAGCCTGAGGTGCCGGCCGAGGTCCGCCCAGCGTGCGTGCCTGCTAACGTCCTGCCAGCGTGCATGCCCGCCGAGGTCCTGCCAGCGTGCGTGCCCGCCAAGGTCCTGCCAGCGTGCGTGCCCGCCAAGGTCCTGCCAGTGTGCATGCCCGCCAAGGTCCTGCCAGCGTGCGAATCCGCCGAGGTCCGCCCAGCGTGCGTGCCCGCCAATGTCCGCCCAGCGTGCGTGCCCACAGAGGTCCTGCCAGCATGCGTGCCCGCCAAGGTCCTGCCAGCGTGCGAACCCGCTGAGGTCCAGCCAGCATGCGTGCCCGCCGAGGTCCTACCGGCGCGCGTGCCCATCCCGAAGTCCAGGGGCATCACGCCGCCCATCCCGAAGTTCAGGGGCGTCACGCCGCTGAACTGGGCTTCGGGGTGGGCGGCGTGATGCCCCTGGACATCCCGATGTCCAGGGGCGTCACGCCGCCCATCCCGATGTCCAGCGGCATAACGCCGCCCATCCCGAAGCCCAGGGGCGTCACGCCGCCCAGCCCGAAGCCCAGGGGGCGTCACGCCGCCCAGCCCGAGGTCCAGGGGCCACACGCCGCCCAGCCCGAGGTCCAGGAGCCGCACGCCGCACGCCCCGAGCAGCAGGGGCCGCACGCCCCGAGCAGCAGGGGCTGCACGCCGCACGCCCCGCCGCCAGGGGGCGTCCACCTCGCCACGCCGCCAGGGGGCGTCCGCCCCGCCACGCCGCCAGGGGGCGTCCACCGGACTACGCCGCCAGAGGGCATGGCCCACTCCTCGTCCGACGTGGGCGCCCGCCAGACCACGCAGCCAGGGGGCGCCCGCCTCGCCACGCAGCCAGAGTGCGTGGCCATCTCCTCGCCCGATGTGGGCGTCCACCGGACCACGCTGCCAGAGGGCGTGGCCCACTCCTCGTCCGACGGGGGCGCCCGCCTCGCCACGGAGCCAGAGTACGTGGCCAACCCTGCGCCCAACGTGTGTGTCCACCGGACCACGCAGCCAGAGGGCGTGGCCCATTTCTGATCCGCCGTGGGCGTCCACCGGACTTTGCAGCCAGAGGGCGTTCGGCACGCCTCACCCGCAGAGGGCGCCCACCCGAGGGCGCTTTCCAAGCCCCGCGCAAGGAGGGCGGAGGACCCCCCCCCCCCCCCCCCCGGGACTTTTTTTTTTTTTCTCTTGGTCGCGTCCTCCCGTTGTGCGACCGCAGGGGCGGGGGTAATGTAACAGGTGCCTAGGGCACCTGTCACCTGTTTTGTGTTATGTCACCTTAGTCTTTTACGTACCTCATGTTTTAAATAAACCTGTCCACCTTTAAATAAACCTGTTCACTGTTACCTGCGTGCCTGGCTCCCTTCAGCGCGTGTTTACGCGGCGGCTTTGCGCTCGTATGCACACGCCGCTTCTGCCCGAGGTAGACTACCGCGACAATCTGATTTAATAGGAGAAATATATGTGTATTAACCTATGTTGTGTGATCTCTTTAAAAAATATTTTTTCAGTTGGTTTGATGTTCTGTTTAATTTGACTAACCAAAAAAGTTGATTTCACAGGTTTAAGTGGATGGAGCTGACGGAGCAGTTTAATTCAGAATAACATTAATCTGTATGTTTAATTTTTTCCCCAATAGTATTTTAGATTGGCTATTGCATAGGGGTGATAATTATTAATGCTTATGTGTTGTGTGACTCTGTCCTCTCCTCTGAAAATGATCTATAGGCAGTGAGGGGTGATGCATAGTTTATTACATAACTTCACTTTAGCTGATGGATCACAAGACCTCTCCCAGACCCCTACACCACCTTGGACAACTTACATCCAGAGCATAAATTATTATGAACCATGTTTTTGAAACAAAAGTAGTTTTGTTTTAAAAAAGGGGGGAGGTTAAAAGTATGTTAAAAGCATGTTTTGATATACTACAGTTTTGCTTAGGTGAAAGAGGTCATCTGCTGGTAATAAACACTGGTAATAAAAGTCGAAAGGGGGGACAGAAACTGTCGCAAACTTGACTGAACAGAACAGGGGAGATGGGAGGATTAAAGTTAACATCAAAAACATCAAAATTAAGGAGCCGAGTAAAAAAAAAAAAAAAACACTCAGTTTAAAATGAATTGGAGTTTTATGTTGATCTTATGTTGATGTTGGGACATTATCGCAGCAATCTTGCTCATAATTGATTTTTAGTATCAGCCCAACTTTAATTATAAAATAATAAATTGTTTAAATGAATGGTTGAAGGTTGGAAAAATGTATCAATTGGACTATATCAGGAGAGATTTAAACCTGTACTAAATTTTCTAATGTTTTTATTTTTATTTTCTAGCAGAACACGGTTACATAGTCATAAGTTTCGGGACCAGAGCGAAGACCACAGATGAGGAATGGTCTGGTAGGAGACATGGACAGTCTCCAAGACCAAGAAAACCAACAACTATGCTCTGTGACACACACCGCACATTTTCATAAAAGCGTACACCACAAAGGAAAATATTAGATTAATTGTTCAGAAATGTACTGATATGCACTGGACCTACGTGGAGGAACAGAAGAACCTCTAAGAGACATAGTCTTTTCAGAGGCAAGAAGACACCTCAACACCATCCGTACATGATCATTAGGGACACCACATTATAACTTCCTTAAATTTTAATAAAAAGTATTAAAGTATGTCGCACCTTTAGAAAAGGTGCGAAGGGGGGAATTGTTAGGATTTTATAATACTTTTAAGTAATTTGGTAAAAGTAATAATGTAAAGTAAAACTCATGATGAGTTGAATAGTTCAGGGAACAAAGAAAATGACTATTTGATGAATGAGCATGGGAAAGAGTATGAATGTCCTGTTGCAGGGTCAGCGGAGAGTTTTGAATAATGGGACAGTCAACAAGAACCTGTCATAAATTTATACCCCTGAGAGGGGCAGAAAGCAGGACCAGATGGGTTTGAAGATAGAGATGTTTTGGTCAATGTAAACATGAGAAAAAAGACTGTTGTCTGGAGGGGGCGCACACACAGAAGAAGCAGGTCACACCCTCCTGAAGGACTTAAATGGACGAACGAGCGGAATTCGGGTAGAGCTCTCTCATCAATCGTGGTTGCCTGCCATTGATGATTTTTCTGTACACTTGGTTGTCTATTCAGTAACTTGCATTAAAATCTGTTTGGAACAACCTGCATCTCCGAGGCCGTTTATTGAACATCTAACACCATCTGGCTCATACTCCTACAGACAACTGCCGACACGTTTGCTTTATTCTAAGTGCTTGCTTTTGATTTGCTGGATGTTACTACTGACTGCTTTTCTGTCATTGAGCCAATAAAGATTGTACACATACTTACCTGCAATGATTCTACTGTTTGTGGTGAGAGCATCTGACACTGAAAATGTTCTACATCAATTAACATTATGATCTTTAATAAGAAAATCAGTGGGGTTGGGGTTGCTCTTATGTTAAGCTTATAATACAGCAGACATGGTGATACTGAGGTTGTGTGAATACTTTCAAATTTCAGATGAATGTCTGCATTGGAACTGAGATGTACAGTATAAAGTTAAAGTGTTAAAGATATTTCCTCCACTGTTCAAACTGACATCTATAATAAAATATGTAGAATGATTGAAGAGTGATGATCTCACCTCAGTATCTTCAGTTTACAGTGTGGATTCTTTAGTCCAGCAGAGAGAAGCTTCACTCCTGAATCCTGTAGTTTATTCTGACTCAGGTTCAGTTCTATCAGACTGGAGGAGATTAAACTGAGAACTGAGGACAGAACTGAACAACTTTCTTCTGTTACATTACAATCCCACAACCTGTAAAATAAATAAATAAATCATTCACACAGATATAAACATACATTTATTTTATGTGATCACATTTAATTTAGAATAAGAAACTCAACATTCCAATTAATCCCAGAAGTGCAGACATAAACATACATTTAATTTAATTTATTAAACGTTTTATAATCTAAAAAATAAACTGTAACTGATCTCTAAATAAACCATGGGGGGTGTTGGGGGTTGGTGTCTCTACAATCTCTAAATACTGATAGAGATGAGATCAGGTGAAGTTGTGAGAACTGAGAATCATTACAGCAGACAATTTCATCCTTTCTTTCATTAATGTGATCACATTTGATTTATAAAAAGAATCTCTGCTTCACAATCAATATTCCAATTCATCCCAAAACTGTTAAGTGATTCTTTTAACAGCTTTGTAAAGAAGTTGAATCTAAATGAAAATTATTAAACCAGATTTTTGGACCTTCCCCAAACTGTTAGCCCAGAGACAGGTATATGTAATTATCGTGCAGCAAGGTATTTTAATGTTACTTTAATTATGTTTATTCATTACATTTTATAAAGTATTATTTGACTCCTGTGGTTTTCTGTCTTACGTGGTCAGGTCTGGTATTACACTCATCATCCACCACGTCGCGCAGGTTACAGGTGAGAGTGTCAGTGCGAGTTCTGTCTGATACTGATTTAATTTCTTTACATTGATCTTAAAGGTTAATAAGATGTTTCATTGATGTGATGAACTCACAACACATTGATTTCTTCTTTATACAAACTTTAAACTTTTTTTTCAATGCAAAAATTCAAATGAACATTTGGAGCAGATGTTCATATGAACTACAGAAATCCATTGCAATGCAGTAAGTTGTAAAAATGTCCTGTTTAATAAAGTGGAATGAAACTGTAGTAAACTATTGAAGTCACTCAGTAAAAGCAGTTCAATCAGGTAGAATAGCGTGAAGCACCAGCTCATTTTAATAAGTCATTCTACCTTCAGCTGTCAATAACAATCAGCTGCTTTAGTTCAGCTTTAGAGCTTACAAAAGACTTTCAACTTCTTTTAAGACCAGGAACTACAGAAAAACAGCACTGGTTCCTGATGAATTTCACAACTCCTAAAAGTTCCTGAAAGAACCACTAATAAATGAACTTAACTATCTTGCGGCTACACACAGGAACTACTCACAAAGTTTCCGATAAAAAACGCAAGAAGCAAGCAACAGTATAAAAGAGTTCCAGAAAGACTTGTTGGCAGCAGGTACAGAGGTCACAGAGGGAACTATAGCAGGAACATCAGTACCAGAGCTAAACCCAATAAAAGATTTTTAGAAGAAAATAAATTTACACCGTTCATGCTGATTGTTCATGTGTTGGATTGTTGGATGTTTGCACCTGACCTCGTTGTTCTGCTCTGTTCCAGAGA
Source organism: Corydoras sp. C115 (assembly GCA_019802505.1). Lineage (NCBI taxonomy): Eukaryota > Metazoa > Chordata > Actinopteri > Siluriformes > Callichthyidae > Corydoras > Corydoras sp. C115. The sequence goes on from JAFMOC010000465.1 coordinate 30,721, forward strand.
TAGAACCTGTGTGTGTGCATTTCAGCGGCACTTTGTTAAACCATCCGGCCCATACTCCTACAGACACCTGCCGACTCATTAGTTTGCTTTTGTTTTGCTGGATGTTACTGCTGACTGCTTTTCTGTTATTGAGCCAATAAAGATTGTACATATACTTACCTGGAATGATTCTACTGTTTGTGGTGAGCGCGTCTGACACTGATAATGTTCTATATCAATTAACATTATGATCTTTAATAAGAACATCAATGGGGGTTGGTGCTCTTATGTTAAGCTTATAATACAGCAGACATGATAGTGAGGTTGTGTGAATACTTTCAAATTTCAGAAGAATGACTGCATTGGAACTGAGATGTATAAAGTTAAAGTGTTAAATATATTTCCTCCACTGTTCACAATGACATCTATAATAAAACATGTGGAATGATTGGAGAGAGATGATCTCACATCAGTATCTTCAGTTTACTGTGTGGATTCTTCAGTCCAGCAGAGAGAAGCTTCACTCCTGAATCCTGTAGTTTATTCTGACTCAGGTTCAGTTCTATCAGACTGGAGGAGATTAAACTGAGTACTGAGGACAGAACTGAACAACTTTCTTCTGTAAGTTTACAACCCCGCAACCTGTCAGAGAAATGATGATTCATTAGAAGAATGATGTCTCAAACACATAGAACGTTTATTTCTGTACTTAAACTTATCAATATAAATCAATATATTTAAACCAATTTAGATCAAGATGGTGGTGCATGCACACTGCATGGTGTCTCTACCAGATTTTGTGCGAGTCTGCGATTTTGTAGTTGATTTCAGTTTATATCAAGTCTGTTCATATAGAACTGCTCCATCCTGATGTCTCACACCCAACAATTCGTCTTGGATATTATTGATCTGAGTAACTATGACAGTTTGATCTCTAATTTTTAATTAATGTCTGAAATATTCTCCAAACCACCGGAGCCTATGTATGCTACACATGTCAGTATATCAGTAATTATGTAGACTGACAGCATGTTTTTTTTTTGGTGTAGTACATGATTTTGGGTCAATTTGGTGCAGGCGCCCCCATATCTCACCACCAACTCGTCTCTGAATTACTGAAAGCAACTGCAGTGTGTAAATGTGCAGCACATACAAACCAAACAGATGAAGTTTCATGCAGCAGATGAAGTAGATAAAGCAGCTGCTCAAGAGAAAGATGTGTATGCAGGGTACAACAACAACATACCACATCCATATCTGTATATACTGTATATTCTGTATATTATATCTATACCACCTTCATCTCTGTACATACTGTATATACTGTAGATGCTGTATATTATATCTATATCACCTCCATCTTTGTATATACTGTATATATTGTAGATGTATATTATATCCATAACACCTCAGCTCTTGTAGGAGGTGGTCGCACTTTTTCCCTCTCCGTCCTCTCATTCCTGCTTGGCTTCTCTGTCTTGTCTATGTGGGATCTATCATAGCACTGCTCTTCGAAATGAAAATATGGACCTAATTTAATGGTCTTTTAATGCTATTGACACTCTCTTCTCGACGAGAAGTCATGGTTCGGGGGGAACAGCTTGCCTGGATGGCGGATCGTGTGTTTGGCACCTCTGTCAGTGGAAGATGTGGAAGATGTCTACCTATTCAGATTTATGATCCTGGGATTTTTGCTGAGTGGATTATGCATGTCCCAGGTGTATCGCAAAATTAAGAGAGTTGGGTAGAGTACATGTCACTCCACTATTCATTTCTCTCCATTGGCTCCCTGTAGCTCCTCGCATTCAGTAGAAGTCACTGACTCGGCCTACAGGACCATTTCTGGATCTGCCTCCTCTTAACTTAACTCTATCTTTACAAAATACACTCCGACTCGTTCACTTCGCTCCAGTGATGATTGCCGCCTGGCGATTCCACCTCACGAGGCGCAAATTCTTGCTCCATGGCGTTCACCACTGCAAAATGGTGGAACGATCTTCCCAACTCTGTCCGTAAGACAGAGTCACTAGGCAGTTTTAAGAAACTACTGAAGACACATCTTTTTAACAAATACCTGTTGTAGGGAATAATAATAATAATGGCTACGAGCAGTCGTCAAAATAAACTGAGTCTTATCTGCCTATTTGGCTTCCTTATCAGCTGTCCTTGAGACTAGCTGCTTACTAAAATTCCTCCAGAAGAACTGTTGCTATGGTTTCCTGATGAACTGCCCTACCCTGTTTCTCCTATGGACTGTCCCTTCATTCCGATCCCTCTTGGATGCGTTTCCTACAGCTTCTCATCCATGTCTTTATGTTTGTATTTGCTTGTGTGCATTATATCCATACCACCTCCATCTCTAAACATACTGTACATAATGTATATTCTGTATATTATATCTATACCACCTTCATCTCTTTACAGACTGTATATACTGTAAATGCCGTATATTATGTATATTATATCTGTACCACCTCCATCTTTGTACATACTGTATATACTGTAGATGCTGTATATTGTATATATACGACCTCTATCTCTGTACATACTGTATATACTGTAGATGATGTATATTCTGTCTATTATAGCTATACCACCTCTATCTTTGTATATACTGTATATAATGTGTATTATGTATATTATATCCATATCACCTCCATCTCTATACATACTGTATATACTGTAAATGTTGTATATTCTGTATATTATATCCATATCACCTCCATCTCTGTACTTGCTGTATATACTGTAGATGCTGTATATTCTGTATATTATATCTATACCACCTTCATCTCTGCATATACTGTATATACTGTAGATTCTAATATCCTTATAAAGGTGACAGAATTAAAGGAAGAAACTAAAACCTGAAGATGATGATGTTGTAAATAAAAGAACTACTTCTTTCTTTACTCTGATTCCTGCACCAGTATTTATAATGCACTTACAATGTCCACTACAAAGAACCATATACTGTAGATCACAATGCAATGCAGCATGAAGCATCTCACAAACTATCAGAAAAGAAACTAACAGACATGTGAAGAAGTTCCGGATGTACATTCTGTACTGATATAAATTCATCCCATTCTCATTTGGAGGTCAATGGAGAGGGACACGCACACATACATACACAAAAACGGACACACACACACACACACACACACACACACACACACACACACACACACACACACACACACACATACATACATAGAGACACACACCGAAACACAACATGTATACACACACAGACAGACGCAATTGGACACAAACACCCTTTTTAAATCAGTGTATATGTGTATAAATGTCAGACAGTAACTCACTGTAGTTTTTCCAGTTTACAGATTGGATCCATCAGTAGATCAGACAGACGTTTCATATTTGAATCTGTGATTTTATTAGAGTTCAGAATCAGTTCTTTTAGGTTTGATGATGATGATGATGATGATGATGATGGATTTGATTTTAGAGCTGAAACCAGAGCAGCAACTTCTTCATCTGTGATGCTGTATCTATCCAAACTGTAAAGAGAAGAAAATGTTTGAAAACTTTGATTTTCTTGTTCTATTTCTCCATTTCTTTAATAAAGTTTCTCTTTGTGTCTCTGTGTTCTAATATCTGTCTTTAGATCACACACTGTATATAAGAGAGACATTATGACCTCATTCAGACCCTTTAAGATGATTTACAGCTGAAAGATGGATTTAAATGAGCAGTACAGAACTTTGTGTGACCTTTAATACACCACCAAAACATCCTGATACCATTGCCTTCACCCCCTCCTCCACCTGCCTTTATACACAGAGTGAGTGACCTGAACTTCCATCAGAAATAACAGGACAGAACACGAGGTAAGAACAAAGTCAAATGAAAGTCTGCTTTGCTTTAAACCCTCTAATTGTTGCTGTGTGAAGGTGATGGGGCTGAATGTTTATTACAGTAACTGAAGGAAAATCTCACCTCAGTGTCTCTGGTACAGACTGTAGAAGTTGCAGTGCAGCACAGAGATTCTTCACTTCTGAATCCTGCAGGTTCTTCTCACTCAGTTCCAGTTCTATCGGTCTGGAGGAATTTGATGTGAGAACTGAGGACAGAACGGTACAGTTTTCCTCTGATAGATTCACATCACACAACCTGAGACAGAAATGATGACATCACAACTCACACAAACACAAACACACTAATCACATCAAAATATTAAAACTCTTTGAAGTGTGTGTGTGTGTGTGTGTATATCTCACTGTAGGTTCTTCAGACTACACTTTGGATCCATCAGTAGATCAAACAACAGCATGAATCCTAACCATGTGATAGGATTAGAGTTCAGATTCAGTTCTTTCAGGTTTGATGATGGATTTGATCTCAGAGCTGAAACCAGATGAAGACAACCTCTATCTGTGATGCTGCAGCCCTCCAACCTGCAGAGAGAAGAATAGAAGAACTGATCAGAGCTGGAGAGAACATGTTGGACCATGAAAACGGACCCTAAACCACTGTCTATAATAATCACACATTCATCATTCTATTAAAACTTTTAAATATTTATTCATTTTAGAACCTCACGGATGTTTACCACCAAACTTTAAACTTTGTACTCCAGTCCTCCAGACAGCAGAGAGCCCACAGCACCAAGTACAGCATCATCAATAAAAACACAAAGTCCTGAATGTGCACAAGTTTCAAATGCTTCATTTTCATTTTCTCTGTCCTTCAGTTCATCCTTTAATAACATCCCACTCTGGAGTGTGTGTGTGTTCACACTAACATCTGATTGAGACTGAATCAGAACTGCTGCAGAATGAAGACATTAAGAACCAGAGGAAGAGAGAGAACATGCTAAATATACTCTTTTTAAACATCATTATTTAAAATACAGTTTAAGATTTTTATCTAAATACATATTCTAATGGTAATAAACTTTGTTGAGTTTCTCCTTACATAAGTGTCACATAAATCAGATTAAATGTATCCTTTCATTCATTCATTATCTTCCACTTTATCCTCTATTAGGGTCACGGTGGGGTTCCCCATGCCCATCCAGGGGAGAACGTCTCGGGCGCTGGGCAGATAGACCCAGGACAGGTCACCAATCCATCGCTGGGCACACACTCACTCACACAGACACACTTACAGACACACTCACACAGACTCACACTGGGGCAATTTTGAGAATTCAATTGACTTGATCCATGTTTTTGGACTGTGGGAGGAAACCGGAGAACCCGGAGGAAACCCACGCAGACACGGGGAGAACATGGAAACTCCACCCAGATGGGGATTCGAACCGGGAATCCCTAGCGCTGAGAGGCGAACATGCTAACCACTAAGCCACCGTGCCAGATTAAATGTAATTAAATATTAATGTCTGATTTAGAGTCATATATGAATGTTATTACATCATACTGAAGCTCTAAAGGTGAATGGATGTTCCTTTATCATTGTCCTAATAATCGGGGGTTAGTGGGGGTCAGGTTCATATACTGAGTCTAAAAGGTAGCGTGTAGTGTGAAAATAATGAACGTACCTCAGTTTCTCCAGTTTACAGCCTGGATGCTTCAGTCCATCACAGAGCTTCATCATTCCTGAATCCTGCAACTCATTGTTACTCAGGTTCAGTTCTCTTAGACTGGAGGAACCTGATTCCAGAACTGAGGATATTTCTCTAAAACTCTTCTGTGTCAGTTTACAGTCACACAGCCTGAGAGAGAAAAGATCGTAAAAAAAGTTAATTTGTTAATAAATTCAGTAAGTGAAGAAATGTCCAGCAGTTCAGTTCTGCAATATAAGATTCTAAGAGTTGAAGAGAAACATGAAGCTGATTTTTGTAACTCACTTTCACCTTCTATACATTATTATTTATATAAAACTTCATGAAAAAGAGAATCAAACACAATCATGTTTACGTTTCTATGACAGACATTTCTAACATCAAATACTGTTTATATTACAGTTATAATAAATTTAACTTAAATAGGATAGGAGTAGAAAGTGCTTTCTCTAACTCACATTCACCTTCTATACTTTATTAATAACTTTTTAAAATAAATTATGAATTATAAACTTAATTATAAATTATTCATTCATTCATTATCTTCCGCCTTATCCTATATTAGAGTCGCGGGGGGGTTCCCCATGCCCATCCATGGGAGAACGTTTCGGGCGCTGGGCAGATACACCCAGGACAGGGCGCCAATCTATCACTGGGCACACACTCACGCACACAGACACGCACACAAACACACTCTACATGGTGCAATTTTGAGAATTCAATTGACTTGATCCATGTTTTTGGACTGTGGGAGGAAACCGGAGAACCCGGAGGAAACCCACGCAGACACGGGGAGAACATGGAAACTCCACCCAGATGGGGATTCGAACCGGGAATCCCTAGCACTGAGAGGCGAATGTGCTAACCACTAAGCCACCGTGCCGCCCTTAATTATAAATTACTAAATTATAAATAACTTATTATAAATTATAATTAAATGTGGTGGCAGATTCTTATTAAATACATTTCTCACTCATAATTTTCTGTCATATAAATACTGACTACAAAATGCTGAGAAACCATGATGTTTCCACCTCCATACTTCACTGTTGGCATGGTGTTTTTATGTTGATGTCAGACGTCATGCTTTGTGTTCTGTGGCGTGTATTGTGCAGGTGCAAACTGGCTCTGATTGGTGACTGGTCATTTGCAAAACCTATGGCACATGTGAAGCCAATAATATAGCCATCATCTTGTATACATGTTTCAGCTCTGAAGAGCGCTGACTTCAATATATTGCACCTCCAATCACATGTTAATATGCACGGCTTATTATGCACGGCTTACTAAAACTTTCAGAAGTTTAGAAACTGTCTGTAATCAATACCATCAGGATGTATCATAACAATACGGTCGTGAAGGTCTTGAGAGAGGTCTTAATATGCTTCTTGTGTGACACCTATGTTAATGAGAAACCTTTTAATAGGCCATTAATTAGGATTATAAAACAGGTAGTTTCAGTCCTTAAACCTGATTGGCTGAGCCAGACAATAATGGAACACTCTGACCTTTTCACATTTGTATCAATGCTTGAAACATGTAAACGTAAGAAAATAGGAACATTAGTTTGAATCATGTACCATAAATATAAATACAGATTAATATAAACAGTGAGCCATTTCCTGATTCAGGATTTATAGTCCACTTTCAATGTCCATTGCAAAGCACCATATAGACCACAATGCAATGCAGCATGAAGCATCTCACAAACCATCAGAAGAAGAGCAGGATGAACATTCTGTACTGATATAAATACACCCCATTCTCATTTGGAAGTCAGTTTTATTGCTCCAAGTAACATTTGTTTTAAAGTGAAGTTGTGGCAAATAAACACACACACACACACACACACACACACACACACACACACAAACAGACACACAAATGGACAAACACACACACATATGTGTAAAAGTCAGACAGTAACTCACTGTAGTTTCTTCAGTTGACAGATTGGATCCATCAGCAGATCAAACAGACGCTTCATATTTGAATCTTTGATTTTATTACTGTTCAGAATTAGTTCTGTGGGGTTTGATGATGATGGATTTGATCTCAGAGCTGAAACCAGAGCAGCAAAATCTTCATATGTGATGCTGTATCCATCTAAACTGTGGAGAGAAGAAAATGTTTAAAACTTTGATTTTCTTTGTTATGATTCTCCATTTCTTTAATAAAGTTTGTCTGCGTTATAGTGTCTGTCTTTAGATCACACACTGAATGTATATATGAGAGAAATTATGACCTCATTCAGTCCCATTAAGATGATTTACAGCTGAAAGATTAATTTAAATGGCATTACCTCCACCCTGCCTGCTTTGCTGTAAACCCTCAGTAACATCTCACCTCAGTGTCTCTGGTACAGACTGTAGAAGTTGCAGTGCAGCACAGAGATTCTTCACTTCTGAATCCTGCAGGTTCTTCTCACTCAGTTCCAGTTCTATCGGTCTGGAGGAGTTTGATGTGAGAACTGTGGACAGAACTGTGCAGTTTTCCTCTGATAGATTCACATCACACAACCTGAGACAGAAATAATGACATCATAACTCTGCTACACAAACATTAATCACATAGAAACATTAGTACTGTAACACCTCAAACACAGTGTGTGTACACCTGTGTGTCTCTGTGTGGGTGTGTGTCTCACTGTAGGTTCTTCAGACTACTCTTTGGATCCATCAGTAGATCAAACAGCAGTCTGAATCCTAGCCATGTGAATGAATTAAAGTTCATATTCAGTTCTTTCAGGTTTGATGATGGATTTGATCTCAGAGCTGAAACCAGAGAAAGACAACCTCTATCTGTGATGCTGCAGCCCTCCAACCTGCAGAGAGAAGAATAGAAGAACTAATCAGAGCTACAGAGAACATGCTGGAACATGAAGACTGACACTAAACCACTGTCTTTAATAATGTTGGATCTTTTGATTTTTGAAAAAGGCAGAAAGAACGAGCTGATGCAAAAATGGTCGTCTCAACTAATTTATTGAGAACAAAGAGAATTGTTCATGAACACCGACAGTAAGTCACGCTGGCCAGCGGGACTGCCATCCTCAGCGTTCCGATGGCAGAAAGAACGAGCTGATGCAAAAATGGTCATCTCAACTAATTTATTGAGAACAAAGAGAATTGTTCATGAACACCGACAGTAAGTCACGCTGGCCAGCGGGACTGCCATCCTCAGCGTTCCGATGCTTAATTGCTTCCGGGTCTGAGTGATAGTGCGCCCCCGCAGTGCTTACCTGTGTATATATCCATTAATTCTAATTCCTGCCCCTATCTGCCTTAGCCAATCACAAATTACCGCCCTAGGGTTTAAATCAGCCAATCCAAGACCAGTATTTTGGTTCAAATCTAGCGTGCCCCACCCCACTTCCTAATGGCGGCGAGCCCTAATAAGGTCCTTTGTTTGAATACAAACTTTCGGCCATTTTGGGACTCTTTATTATGTTCACGTAATTTAAAATTCCTGACATTAATCACACATTCTTCATTCTATTAAAACTTTTAAACATGAATTCATTTTAGATTTATATTTATTCTAAACCTCATGGAAGTTCATCACTAAACTTTAAACTTTATAGTTCAGTTCAGCATCATCAATAAAAACACAAATTCCACAATGCACACAAGTTTCAAATCCTTCATTTTCATTTTCTCTGTTCTTCAGTTCATCCATTAATAACATCCCCCTTTGGAGTGTGTGTGTTCACACTAACATCTGAATGAGACTGAATCAGAACTGCTGCAGAACAAAGACATTAAGAACCAGAGGATGAGAGAGAACATGCTAAATATACCTCAGGTTGATATCCCAATCAGAGTGGAGGTTCCATGTTCTCCCCCTGTCTACTTGAGTTTTCTTTCTTAAGTCTCCTCCAACAGTCCAAAAACATGCTTTCAGGGTAAATTGGCTGCTCTTAATTGCCCATATCTAAAATTGCCCCGTATAGTGTTTGTTTGTGTGAGTGTGTGCCCAGCAATAGATTGGCACCCTGTCCTTGCCACAATGGACAGATATACCCCCCCTCCTCGCGACCCTAGTCCGCAATACAGGATTAAGTAGAAGATAATAAATGAATGGATGAATGTTGGTTAACCTCTCCTGTGGGTGTTGAAGGAATTCAAACAAACCATCAGCTCAAAGTTCAGTAAATGTGAATGCGTGGTGACTGGGGGGGGGGGGGGGGGGGGGGGGGGGGGGGGGGGGGGGGGGGGGGGGGGGGGGGGGGGGGGGTAGGCGAGGATTGAATAAACGAATGACGGTTAAAGTCAGGTTGTCAGCCTGACCTGAACCAAACATACGCCCCTAAAATGTGCACGTTCAGCATGTCCATTCCAGGAACTGAGACAACAGACCTGGTAAATGAGGCTCATAGACGCCTAATTGTCAACATCCGCCCTAGAATAAAGGACAGTATGATCCCCTTTCAGATGCCCTCGACCTAGCTGAGAACAGCAGAGATAGGGGTGGGTTTTCAGGATAAATAGGGGTAGAAACTGGACTTCTGGACTCTGGCTGGGAGAGGTTTGCTGCTGTGCGAGAGTCAACTGCGGTCTTGGGCTTATTTTGGAAGAACACACTTTTTAGCTTGGTTTGTCTTAAATAAACCACTTGATTCGAGTATCTACTAAAGTCTGCATCGTGGTCTTTCGACTCCTCCAGAAAAAGGTTCATCGTGGAAATTTAGATTTCCTAACAGTTGGTAGCAGGGTGATCCTATATTTAGATGAATATTATATGTAGATGTGAGTGGTGGGTAAGCCCAAGTTGGAATGTGAATTAAATTAATGCAATTGGAATGGTAAATTAAATTTAAGTTGTTTTGAGTTGAAGTGTTTTCTTCCAAGGCTTTGTGGCTTTGTATATTGCGTGACATGGTTGTTTTGGTCACGTGGTGTGGGTTGGTTTGTTTTGGTCACGTGGTGTGGGTTTTTTGTTCTGTGTTCACGCCCCCCGTAATCACGCGCACCTGAGCACTATTACGTTTGGCTATTTATACCCCGCACGCCCTTTCGTCTCCGCCAGTTTGTCTTGTGCCCAGCCTTGTCTAGCCAAGATACTACCAGCCCTCTGTTACTCTGTTACTCTGCTACCTTGCCCGTGTTTGCTGTTTTGTGTTTTGTGTGTGCAGCTCGCCCCGCCGTCTTCACTACGTCGAGTGCACTTCCCCAGTCTCCTGGACCGTTTGTACTCCTTCCCGCCTACGTCATCACCGCTCGCCCTGATTCACCGATCCTACGTTGTGTGTTTGTCTACGCCTCGCTATTTGTTTGGAACAATAAATCGTTGTTTGAGACTGTACCCACGTCTGCGCTCTTATCTCCGAGTAGCGAATCCACCTCGCCCGGTCTCACGACCATAACATTACAAACTGGCCAATGGATTCCTCGGAGCGACGCGCTGCCGCACCGGAGCCGGCACAGCCACCACCAGCCGGACAACAGCATGATCCGCGGCTCGATGTTCTGTACAGTCGCCAGGAGGGACTAGCTGATCTGGTGAGCCAGCTATCGTTACAGCTGCAGTCTGCGCTCGCCGCGCTGCCCGCAGCTTCCGCACCAGTGACCCCACCGTTGAGCCAGGTACCTGACCCGCCGCCCGCGGTGGTTTCACGTTCCGACGGGACTGCCGTTCTCCCGGAACCCTATGGGGGGGATCTTCAACGTTGTCGGGGATTCCTTTTCCAATGCCAGCTGTATTTTAGCATTCGTCCTGCGTGTTTCCCCACGGACGCCCACAAGATCGCCTTTGTGATCGGGCTTCTACGGGGACGCGCGCTCAGCTGGGCAGAGGCGGCACAGGGGTTGGTATCGCCGTTGGGGTCATCCTACGCTTCGCTCCTGGAGAAGTTTCGTTCTGTGTTCGATCGTCCCGACTACTCTGAAGATATCGAGACTCGCCTGCTCACAGTACGTCAGGGAGCTCGTTCTGTGGCGGAGTTCGCCGTTGAGTTTCAGACCCTCGCCGCGGAGTCGGGATGGTGTGAGCGCTCTCTCCGCGGCGTGTTCCGCCACGCTCTGAACGAACGGATACGGGACGAACTCGCGACCCGCGACCGACCTGAGGCTCTCCAGGAACTAATAAACCTCGCAATACGCATTGACGGACGTCTGAGCCTGCGCCGCCGAGAACGCCAAGCCCGGGACCAGGTCAGTGCCACCGCACCGCCCCGTGCCTCACCAGCGTCTGCGAGGGGCATCACCCAGCCTGAGCAGCTTGAAGGGACCGAGCCGATGCAGCTGGGACGCACCACTCTGGCCCCAGAAGTCCGTAGCCACCGTAAGGACCGGGGGCTGTGCTTCTATTGTGGGGAAGGGAGCCACCAGCTACGTGACTGCCCGGTTCGCCCAAAAGACCTGACTCGGCAGTAGGACTTGGGGTTCTGTCGAGTCCCACACTAAAACCCCAAACGCAGCGACTCAGTCTTCCTGCAGTGCTCACCATCCAGGAGAGACAGGTGAAAGTATACGTTCTATTAGATTCTGGGGCAGAGGAGAATCTGATAGACGTTGACTTTGCTAAACATAACGGTCTCACTGTCTCTCCTCTAGCGCACCCTCTCAACACCTTGGCGCTGGATGGTAGACGGCTGTCTCCGATCACCCACCGCACTTCACCCACACGACTGACTCTAGAGGGCAATCACCAGGAGAAAATCTGCTTCGCGGTATTCCAGTCTCCCGAGGCCCCCGTCATCCTGGGATACCCCTGGCTGCAGAAACACAACCCCCATATAGACTGGGGACGCATATTGACCTGGGAAACTGAGTGCCACTCATCTTGCCTGCTCGCCGCCGCTCCACTCTGCAACACCCCGCCTCCTGACCACCCTGACCCTGTAGACCTCTCCTTGGTGCCCAAGGAGTATCATGACCTTGGGGAGGTCTTCAGCAAAGACAAGGCCTGCCAGCTCCCGCCCCACAGGACTTACGATTGCGCCATCGACCTCCTGCCTGGGGCCCCCCTTCCTTCAAGCCGGATCTACCCATTATCTCGTCCGGAGAGAGAGGCTATGGAGAAATACGTGGCGGAGTGTCTCGCCACCGGACTCATCCAGCCCTCTACCTCCCCCGTAGGGGCCGGGTTCTTCTTCGTCTCCAAGAAGGATGGCTCCCTACGTCCCTGCATCGACTACAGGGGACTGAACGCCATCACAGTCCCCTACAAATACCCTCTGCCATTAACATCTTCCGTATTTGAGTCTTTGCAGGGAGCACACATCTTCACCAAGCTGGACCTACGGAATGCCTACCACCTGGTCCGGATAAGGGAGGGGGATGAATGGAAGACGGCATTCAACACCCCCAGCGGCCACTACCAGTACCGCGTGGTCCCCTTCGGCCTCAAGAACGCCCCGGCCGTCTTCCAGTCCTTGGTGAATGATGTGTTGCGGGACTTCCTGGATAGATTCACATTCGTCTATCTGGATGATATCCTCATCTTCTCCAGGACGCCTTGCGAGCACGTCCGCCATGTACGTATGGTTCTAAGTCGTCTCCTCCAGAATCGCCTGTTCGTTAAAGCGGAGAAGTGTGTTTTCCACCAGAGGTCGGTCTCCTTCCTGGGGTTCATCCTATCCCCTGGGGTGGTGCGACCCGATCCGGAGAAGATCAGGGCCATCAGCGACTGGCCGACCCCCACCACCAGAACCGAACTTCAGCGATTCCTGGGGTTCGCCAATTTCTACCGCCGCTTTATTAAGGACTACAGCAGCATCACCGCACCCCTCTCCGCCCTCACGTCCTCTAAGCTGAAATTTTGCTGGAACCAGAAGGCTCAGGACGCCATGGATGTGCTCAAGGCCCGCTTCACCTCCGCTCCCATCCTGGTCCAACCCGACCCCACTAAGCAATTCGTCGTGGAGGTCGACGCATCAGGCGCTGGAGTGGGAGCCGTACTTTCACAGAAGACAGAGGGCCGCTTTCACCCATGTGCCTTCTTTTCCAGGAAATTGTCAGCGGCAGAGAGGAACTATGACGTGGGGAACCGCGAGCTGCTGGCGGTCAAGCTCGCCTTGGAGGAGTGGCGCCACTGGCTGGAGGGGGCAGCTCAGCCATTTGTGGTTTGGACCGACCATAAGAACTTGGCCTACATCCAGTCAGCCAAACGCCTGAACTCCCGTCAGGCTCGGTGGGCCCTGTTCTTTGGTCGGTTCAACTTCACCCTGTCCTATCGCCCTGGCACACGGAACGCAAAACCTGATGCCCTGTCACGCCTCTTCTCGGACGAGGAGGAAGGGGGTAAGTCCGAAACAATTCTCCCTCCCAGTCGTATTGTTGCAGGCGTCTCCTGGGAGGTACAGCGAATCGTGGAACGGGAGCTGGCTAAGGATCCGGACCCAGGGCTAGGACCACCCAATAGGACCTTCGTGCCCGCTGCCGCCCGCACTGCTGTTCTCAAGTGGGGCCACGAGTCCCGCTGGGCATGTCACCCAGGAAGAGCGCGCACCGAGGATCTCATCAGGCGTCGGTTCTGGTGGCCCTCGTTGGCAGCTGATGTCAGGCAGTTCGTCGCCGCATGTACCACCTGCGCCCGCAACAAGGCCTCACATCAGTCCCCCGCTGGCCTACTCCAACCGCTCTCCATACCTGGGCGCCCCTGGTCCCACATAGCCTTGGACTTCGTCACCGGACTACCGAACTCCAGGGGTAATTCAGTCATACTCACCATAATTGACCGCTTCTCTAAGTCTGTACGTTTGATCGCCTTGTCCAAGCTACCTTCTGCTTTAGAAACCGCCAAACTATGCTTTGAACAAGTCTTCAGGATATACGGTATACCCCAGGATATCGTCTCGGACCGGGGACCCCAATTCATCTCCCAGGTATGGAGAGCCTTCCATAAGTTTTTTGGAACTGAAGTCTCACTCACTTCTGGTAGCCACCCCCAGTCCAACGGGCAAGCGGAAAAGGCCAACCAAGTGGTGGAGACCACCCTGCGCTGCGTTTCTGCTCAGCACCCGGAGCGTTGGAGCGAGAACCTGGCTTGGGTGGAGTACGCCATAAACACCGCGCGCAGCTCCGCCACTGGGAGATCCCCGTTCGAGGTCGCCTTGGGCTACCAACCCTCTCTGTTTCCGGAGGACCAGGCCGAAGTCTCTGTGCCCTCGGTAAACCTGCACATCCGCCGTTGTCGCCGGACGTGGAAGAACACCTTGTTAGCGCTCCGCCAAGCCCAGGCCACGTCCGTCGCCACCGCCAACCGCAGACGTCGCCTGGCCCCCAGCTACAGAGTGGGGCAGCTCGTCTGGCTATCCACCAAGAACATTCCCCTAAGAACTGAGTCACGCAAGATGAGCCCCCGTTTCATCGGCCCCTTCCCCATCACCCGCATCATCGGCCCTGCAGCAGTCCGCCTCCATCTCCCCCGGTCCATGCGTGTCCACCCCACCTTCCATGTCTCACTGATCAAGCCCGTTGTCCACGCCCCGCTCAACCCCCCACCCCGCCAAGCCCCAGCCCCCCGCCTGATCGATGGACAACCCGCGTACACCGTTCACCGCCTGCTGGACTCCCGACGCCGTGGCCGGGGAATCCAGTTCCTGGTGGACTGGAAGGGCTACGGCCCGGAGGAGCGCTCCTGGGTTCCCCGGTCGGCCATCCTGGACCCGTCCCTCATCGCGGAATTCCACCGTCGCTTCCCGGACAAGCCATTTAGGGCGCCGGGAGGCACCCGTTGAGGGGGGGGTAATGACATGGTTGTTTTGGTCACGTGGTGTGGGTTGGTTTGTTTTGGTCACGTGGTGTGGGTTTTTTGTTCTGTGTTCATGCCCCCCGTAATCACGCGCACCTGAGCACTATTACGTTTGGCTATTTATACCCCGCACGCCCTTTCGTCTCCGCCAGTTTGTCTTGTGCCCAGCCTTGTCTAGCCAAGATACTACCAGCCCTCTGTTACTCTGTTACTCTGCTACCTTGCCCGTGTTTGCTGTTTTGTGTTTTGTGTGTGCAGCTCGCCCCGCCGTCTTCACTACGTCGAGTGCACTTCCCCAGTCTCCTGGACCGTTTGTACTCCTTCCCGCCTACGTCATCACCGCTCGCCCTGATTCACCGATCCTACGTTGTGTGTTTGTCTACGCCTCGCTATTTGTTTGGAACAATAAATCGTTGTTTGAGACTGTACCCACGTCTGCGCTCTTATCTCCGAGTAGCGAATCCACCTCGCCCGGTCTCACGACCATAACATTGCGTTGCATTGCGGTGTATTGCAGTGTATTATATTGCATAATATTGGAAAATTGTTGAATGCTGGGTTTAACTTAATTAATAAGGTCATGACCAGAGGATTCTGTGGGTTCAAGTCCCAGAGGATCCCATAGTTGCGTTACTGAGGCGAACGGGGTCGCAACCTGTGTGTGCGCAGTCGCGGACTTGCCCGTCTCAAAAGCCGTTTGGATAATTCCTCCAGGTTGTATACCTAAAAAGGGGGAATACTAATAATCAGGGGTTGGACACTAAATGATTCACAGTGTACTGGTATGTAAATTGGCAAGTTGATTGGGTTCAAGACCCAAAAGCCACACAGTGACTCAGTAGGTAAATTGGTCAAGGTGATTGGGTTCAAGACCCAAAAGACCCGTAAATTAAAGTCTTAACAGGTTAATCGTCAAGGTGATTGGGTTCAAGTCCCAAAACACCCGTAAATTAAAGTCTTGGTGGAACTGCTCCCAGGGGGTTCAAGTTCCATCTGCAGAGCGTCCCAGGGAGGGCATATAATTTTAAATAGTTTTAAGGAGACGCTTGTGTGCACGAGGGTGTGTGTTAGGAACCCAGAGACAGAAATTGGTTACCGTTTGGACTGTTCTGGCGGGTTGGATCCCTAAGAACAAAATTACTGTTTGTTTAATGTTGTTTAAAGTTGATTAAGTTAAAGCACTGTGCGCGTGGGTGTAACTGAAATAGAGTCTAAGTCAAACTCAGCATACAGCAATAAAGCAGCTGCATTTGTGTGACATTGTTTGGCTCGTGGATGCACGAGAGAGGTTGAATTGAGGTTGTTGCGCGTGTGTGTGTGAGCTTGTGTGTTCAGTAAGCATGGGGGGGGTTGACTGCTGGTAAAGTAAAGAATGAGGTGGTGAAGCGAGTGAAAGAAACGAATCCGGTTGCGAGACGCGAGAAGGTGGCAAAGAAGGTTGAGAACATGTTTAATGAATGGTGTGGTTAGGGGCTTTACCCCATCGATGCTGCCCTGCCGTTGGGCAAGGATGGGCGTGATCATTTGTTGTAAGATTAATACTGGAACACATGGCGGTGATTACAGAGAGCAAGGGCAAGGATGTAGAGTCAACTGGTGAGAAACAGGAAGTGAAGCAGGAACCCATTCCTACTCCGACCCCTCCTCCCTACACACCTCCCACTACTAGCTCCCCTCCCATATGCCCAACCGCCCTTCCTAGTGTTAATGTTGTACCTGCCCTGTACCCTGTCCTGCGCTCAAACAAGCAAGACCGTAGAATCACAACACAATCTCATGAGTGTAAAATAAGGGTGCCGGGGGTTACGTAGTGGGGAGGGGTCCCGAGATTGATGCCATAAAAAATACCTTGGTTTAATTGGTACAAAAAGTGGGGCTTTCTGAGTCCGACACTGTTGTGAGACCCAGGAATGGGGGACACAACAACACAATGGGAAGGCGGGAGTGTTATTCGTGTGGCCGACTGGGACATTTAGCAAGAGAATGCCCACAGCGCGGGGAAGGGAGAGGGCGAGGAGGCAGAGATCCACCTTGGGGTTACCGCCCCGGACCCAACCACCAATGACGCTGCCCAGTCACCAGTCCGTCCCACCCCCGGAAGCCGAGAACCGATATTGAAGTTGTCTGTAAAAGGGTGGGATGTAGGATTTTTGTTGGACACCAGAGCAGGGACATCAGTGCTCGCGAATCAAATGTGGGGAAATTATCTGTGGGACAGGGATTATGAGGGCCATGACACACAGCTGCGCACAAACAGCATAATAATGGGTCCAGAAGGGGTGGTGGCTTTAGTAATCCTGAATCCCAGACAAAATGAGGTGTGGCGAGCAGATAAGTATGCAGACAGCGCACCACACATAACACTATTAAAAACCGCTGGTCATGAGGCCAGGCAACTTGGCCCGATGGTGAAACATGCTCTGACACTGGACTTTCAGCCCACAGACACCCCCTACTTACACAAGACAGCGTGTGGTAAGTGCTTGGATGAAGGCAAATTTGAACATGTGATTTTAAAAAGGTATCATGGCAGAGAACTAACAGATCACCCACAGACGCCAGATCTGCTGGGACAGGTGCCAATGACACTTTGGACGGTATCAAAAGTAGACGTGGGACTGACTGAACATCACGTGGCCCTGATAAGTGTCCAGCCAAACACCACTCCTGTGAATCGTCCACAGTACCCCCTAAAGCGTGAGGCGATAGAAGGGATTGCGGACACTATACACGACCTCTTGAAGGTAGGAGTACTGACACCCACCGTCTCACCCTAGAACACACCCATCCTGCCTGTGCTGAAACCTGGTAAGAATGAATATAGGATGGTGCATGATTTAAGGATCATTAACCAAGTAACAATCACTGAGGGGATTGCGGTACTTGACCCTTACAGAATGCTGCAGAACCTCACCCCAGAACATGCGTGGTTTACCGTAGTAGACCTGGCAAATGCATTTTTCAGTATTCCACTATCTGATGAGGTCAAGCAAATCTTTGCTTTCACATTTAGGTGTCAACAATACACCTACAACAGATTGCCCCAGGGGTACAAAGACAGTCCAGGTATTTTTAATCAGTGTCTCCTAAAAGACCCATCAGTGCTGCAGGACGACGCCATCTTGCATGACAATACTTTGTTATGTCAATACGTTGATGACTTACTCATTGCCTGTGACAGTCATACAGCTTGTTTAAAGGACACATTGGAACTGACCATTCTTGTTTGAATTGCTGTTATATAATGTTATGTAAATATACATATTTAAATAATTATATGGTGTACTATATGGTGTACTCTTATGGATCGAAATATTGTAATATAGAAGTTTAAAATAAGTAATAATTAGAGTATGAACCATAAATTAAAAAAAACTGCAGTATTTATAAATTAAAGTGCACACTGAATAAAGCTAAAAAACTAGACTGTTTGACTATGACGGAACTAATATATGACAGAAAATGGGCCACAAGACTGATAAGACAGAAATTGATTTTTGAAATGTTGGTGGCAGCACCAAACCAGACCATATGTAAAGAGGCAACTTTGGCTCTGTTGAAGCATCTGGCAGAGCAAGGTCATGAAGGAAATACAAACAGACCATCAGCTCAAAGTTCAGTAAATGTGACTGCGTGGCGACTGGGGAGGTGGGCGAGGATTGAATAGACAAATGACAGTTGAAGTCAGGTTGTCAGCCTGACCTTAACCAAACATACTCCCCTAAATGTGCACGTTCAGCACGTCCATTCCAGGAACTGAGACACCAGACCTGGTAATTGAGGCTCATAGACGCCTAATTGTCAACAACCCCCCTAGAAGAAAGGACAGCATGATCCCCTTTCAGATGCCCTCGACCTAGCTGAAGAACAGCAGAGATAGGGGTGGGTTTTCAGGATAAATAGGGGTAGAAACTGGACTTCTGGACTCTGGCTGGGAGAGGTTTGCTGCTGTGCGAGAGTCAGAGTCGACCGCGGTCTTGGGCTTGTTTGGAAGAACACACTTTTTAGCTTGGGATGTCTTAAATAAACCGCTTGATTCGAGCATCTACTAAAGTCTGCATCGTGGTCTTTCGACTCCTCCAGAAAAAAGGTTCATCGTGGAAATTGAGATTTCCTAACAGTTGGTAGCAGAGGAATGGTCGGAGACGGCGTGGACTGCAATGCAGAGAATTGATCCAATTGAATAAATGATTGATGATTCCAACGATAAGGCTTAGGCGGTACTCACAGGCCGGCCAATAAGGAAAGGACCTTTCGATCCTATAGTTAGATGAATATTATATGTAGATGTGAGTGGCGCGTAAACCCAAATTGGAATGTGAATTAAATTAATGCAATTGGAATGGTAAATTGAATTTAAGTTGTTTTGAGTTGAAGTGATTTCTTCCAAGACTTTGTGACTTTGTGTATTGTCGGTGTATTGTGGTATATTGCGGTGTGTTGTAGTGTATTATATTGCATAATATTAGAAAATTGTTGAATGCTGGGTTTAACTTAAAACTAATATGGTCATGACCAGAGGATTCTGTGGGTTCAAGTCCCAGAGGATCCCATAGTTGCGTTACTGAGGCGAACGGGGTAGCTCCCTGTGTTGGTACAGTCACGGACTGACCCGTCTCGACGAGTTGAACTGCTCCCAGGGGGTTCAAGTCCCACCTGCAGAGCGCAAAACGTGAGTTGGACGCTTGTAAATTCCAAAAAAAAAACAACAGTGTCTTGGTAGGTAAATTGGTCAAGGTGATTGGGTTCAAGTCCCAAAAGCCTCACAGTCTTGATAGGTTAATCGGTCAAGGTGATTGGGTTCAAGTCCCAAAATACCCGTAAATTACTGTTTGTTTAAAGTTGTTTAAAGTTGACTAAGTTAAAAGCATTGTGCGCGCCGGTGTAACTGAAATAGAGTCTAAGTCAAACTTAGCATACAGCAATAAAGCAGCTGCATTTGTGTGACATTGTTTGGCTCGTGGACGCACGAGAGAGGTTGAATTGAGGATTGTTGCGTGTGTGTGTGTGTGTGTGTGTGTGTGTGCGAGCTTGTGTGTTCAGTAAGAATGGGGGGGTTGACTGCTGGTAAAGTAAAGAATGAAGTGGTGAAACGAGTGAAAGAAACGAATCCGATTGCGAGACGCGAGAAGGTGGCGAAGAAGGTTGAGAACATGTTTAATGAATGGTGTGTTGCGGGGCTGTACCCCATTGATGCTGCCCCGCCGTTGGGCAAGGATGGACATGATCATTTGTTTTCTGTAATGCAAAAGAAAGTTGATACTGCAGAGGAGGGGGCAAAGGGTGCGCGTGGGTTGAGTAAGGTGGGGGCTAGAATAAGGGCTACAAAGGCAGAGAATGATCAGGGGTTGATAAGACTGATACTGGAACACATGACAATGATAACCGAGGGCAAGTACGTAGAGTCAACTGATGAGAAGCAGGAAGTGAAGCAGGTACCAATTCCTACTCTGACCCCTCCTCCCTACACACCTCCCACTGCTAGCGCTCCTCCCATATGCCCAACCACCCCTCCCACTGTTAATGTAGTACCTGCCCTGTACCCTGCACTGCCCTTACCAGAGCCAGAACGCAACATGACAAAACAACCTCATGACTGCAAAATAATGGTGGGCCAACCCGGGGAGAATGCTGAGGGAGAAACCATGAGTATGTCTTTAAATTGGGGTTATACAATGGGGAGAATTCCTGAAGTTGAAGCAATGAGAAAAACTTGGATTGAACTGGCACACAAAGTGGGGCTCGCGGAGTCCGATTCTGCCCCTTACGGAATAGAGCAGACTATAGACCAAAGCCTGGTGACCTTGGACCGCTGTAGTTCAGAGTCCAGTGACACATCTGACTTACAGATGAAGGAACTGACTAAGCGGGTCAATGAACTCAGGGTTGACATACATAGGAGGGCTAGCATCTTGCAGGACAAATTGACCGGCAAACCACTACCCCCTGTATCAACACCACAGGTCAAATTTAGGGGTTCCAGGGAGCCCGGGGAGCGAACGGGAGTGCATGTCTCAGGGGTGGATCTGGAGGTAGACTGGGACGAGGGAGTTCAGGGGGAAGGTCCTGGCCAGCCTGGCAATCAGGCATCGAATTGGGAATACAACGGTAGAGAAGCTTCACTGGGCCCAGCGAGCACCCCCATTTGGGTAAGAAATACAGCAAGAACACATAAGGGGGGTCCAATCCCCGAAATGTATTTCCCACTGAAGATCCAAGCAGATGGCAGGGAACATTATGTTCCCTGGCCCCATAGGGATGCCCAGACCCTGGCAGATGACCTGCCTCCACTCAGCAAGGGGGCCAGCCCATGGATAGCAGAATTTGAAAGATTAACTGCTGAGGATTATTTAGCTCTGGGTGATCTTCGGGCAATTATGATAAGGACAAATAATCAGGAAGTGTGGGAGAAGGCAGAACAGAATAGTGGGTTAATGAGTTACCCTGACCACTTGCAGTTTGGAGAAGTGAGGCAGACACTTTGGGATGGACTGAGAGCACTGAGACCCACTGAAGTTAATTATCAGGCCTTAAAGGGGGTGAGTAGAAGGGAGAATGAGGATCCACGGGCTTATTTAGATAGGCTCAAGCAATTGTGGAAGAGTTGTACTGGCACCAGATGTGATATCAATACCGCGTCGCGAGCATTGTTCAGGCAGGGGGTGCTGGACAGCCTGCCTAATAGCATAAAGGACAAATTGGATGGAGTGTCCATGACAGATGAGATGTGGGAACAACATGTTAATCACTTCCTCACCAAACAGGACCAAAAAGTGAGGGAGAATGAGGCACAAAATAAGGTGGTGATGCAAAAACTCAACAAACTACAATTAAATGATGGCACAAAATCCAAAAAACAAATGGTGACAAAGACCGAGGGGGCAAATGGGGAAGACAGGGAAAGCAGAGAGCAGGGAGACAGGGGGGGGTCAGAAGATGGTTGGAGGGAGAAACTTAAAAGGGTAAACGTAAATCACCATCAGGATCCGCCACTAGAAGGCCAACAGGCGATGGATGCTATTACATTAATAACCCCAGGTAGGACCCAATACATACCGGTACCCTGGGTCGTGACCCCATATGAGGCCCCTCGAACCACTGTTGTGAAACCCAGAAATGGGGGTCAGAACTACACAGGGGAAAGGCGGGAGTGCTATTCGTGTGGCTGACTGGGACATTTCATAAGAGAATGCCCACAGCGGGTAGAAGGGAGAGGGAGAGGAGGCAGAGGTCCATGGACCGCCCCGCCGACAGAGGTTACCGCCCCGGACCAAACCAACAGTGATGCTGCCCAGTCACCAGTCCCACCCTCGGCTGCAAAGAACCAATGTTGGAGTTATCTGTAAAAGGGTGGGATGTAGGATTTTTGTTGGACACTGGAGAAGGGACATCAGTGCTCACCGACCAAATGTGGGGAAATTATCTGTCTGACAAAACTCTCAAAACAACTGGTTTCTTGGGTAAAGTATTAGTGCATCCCCTAACAGTCGCACTGCCACTAACCCTCACATCACAGACAAATTCGGAAACCGTGTATCATCAATTTTTGTTTGCCCCACAGTGTCCAATAAACTTGCTGGGCCGAGATCTCCTTTGCAAATTTTCAAATACACTTACATGTTCACCAGAAGGGGCGATCACTGCACACACTGAAAGACCTTTGGAACTTCCAGACAGGATTCTTATGGTAAGCTGTGAACAGTCGCGAGAAAATTAATGCTGTGATATTTACTGGGCATTGTTGAAAACTCCAAGTTGCAAACTAACCACCAGCAACATAGTCTATGTCTTCCAGTTGTGGAAAGGTTGGCTGTGTAGCCAACAACCATTACTCCCAACCCCTGACCCACTACACTGCCACGACACACTGCTGCGCACCAACAGCATCATAATGGGTCCATTGGTAATCCTGAATCCCAGACAAAAGGAGGTGTGGCGAGCAGATAAGTATGCAGACAGCGCACCACACATAACACTATTAATAACTGCTGGTCATGAGGCCAGGCAACTTGGCCCGATGGTGAAACATGCTCTGACACTGGACTTTCAGCCCACAGACACCCCCTACTTACACAAGACAGCGTGTGGTAAGTACTGGCAAATTGAATGCAAGTGCTTGGATGAAGGCAAATGTAAACATGTGGTTTTAAACAGGTATCATGGCAGAGAACTAACAGATCACCCACAGACGCCAGATCTGCTGGGACAGGTGCCAATGACACTTTGGACGGTATCCAAAGTAGACGTGGGACTGACTGAACATCACGTGGCCCCGATAAGTGTCCAGCCAAACACCACTCCTGTGAATCGACCACAGTACCCCCTAAAGCGTGAGGCGATAGAAGGGATTGCTGACACGATACATGACCTCCTGAAGGTAGGAGTACTGACACCCACCGTCTCACCCTGGAACACACCCATCCTACCTGTGCTGAAACCTGGTAAGAATGAATATAGGATGGTGCATGATTTAAGGCTCATTAACCAAGTAACAATCACTGAGGGGATTGCGGTACCTGACCCTTACAGAATGCTGCAGAACCTCACCACAGAACATGCGTGGTTTACCGTAGTAGACCTGGCAAATGCATTTTTTAGTATTCCACTATCTGATGAAGTCAAGCAAATTTTTGCTTTCACATTTAGGGGTCAACAATACACCTACAACAGATTGCCCCAGGGGTACAAAGACAGTCCAGGTATTTTTAATCAGTGTCTCCTAAAAGACCTATCAGTGCTACAGGACGATGCCATCTTGCATGACAATACTTTGTTATGTCAATACGTAGATGACTTACTTATCACATGTGACAGTCATACAGCTTGTTTAAATGACACACTAACTATTTTAACACACCTGGCCAATTTGGGTTACAAGGTCAACAAAGCAAAACTTCAGGTGTGCAGACCCACAGTCACTTTTTTGGGCCGACTGATTTCACAAAAAGGACATACTCTGACATCATCTAACCGACAAGCAGTCTTGGATTTTCCAAAACCACACAATGTCAGCAACATGTTGTCATTCTTAGGGTTGACGGGATACTGTCGAAACTACCTGCCAAATTATGCAGGGATGACAGACAGACTGAGGGGAGAGGTGACCACAATAGGCCAACGCAACCTTACAGCACCAATAACATGGACCACAGAAATGGAAGATGACTTTATTACCTTAAAGCAAGCATTGTCCATGGCGGCGGACCTGCAGTCCCCTGATTTTACAAAACAATTTTACTTAGATGTTTCTGAAAAAGAGGGCATTGTTAATGCGGTACTCTTTCAGAAAAGGGGGAGGGACTCGACTAGGACGGTACTACTTTATCACAGTTCAAAACTGGACCCTGTAGTATTAGGACATGCGGGATGCACAAGGTACATGGCAGCCCTAGCAGTGGCTTTAAACAAAACCGCACACTTAGTGATGTGTCATCCATTAGTTGTGAACACTTGTCATGGGGTGATTGCCTTTCTCACATCTACAGCATTCACACTGTCAAGGGCAAGAAAGGATAAGATACAGGAAACGTTGACCCAGCCACACATCACCTACACAACTCCAGACAAGATTGCAAACATGGCACAATACATGCACTCACCACCTGACAGCGAACAACACAGCTGTGAACAGGTGACACAAACAGTGATTAAGATTAGAAGTGATTTAGAAGAACAGCCCCTAACTGAACCTGACCTAGTACTATTTAGTGACGGGTGTTGTTACAGGTCGGATGAAGGTTTGCGAGCCTCATACGCAGTAGTGGGAAAACAGGGGGATCAATTTGTTATCTTAGAAGCAGGAACAATTCCACAGCCCGCGTCAGCTCAACTTGCGGAGGTAATCGCATTGACAAGAGCATTAGAATTATCAGAGGGAAAAACTGTGAATATTTATACAGATTCAGCATATTATTATTCTGCAGTACACATAGACGGACCACAATGGATGCGGAGAAGTTTCAGAACAGCACAAGGGGGTCCAATCAAACATCACAAACACATACATCAGTTGCTGGAAGCAGTACAGCTGCCAAAGCAGGTGGCCATCATCAAGTGCAAAGGTCACTCCACTAAGGGGGACATGGAGGCGCGGGGAAATGAAGCAGCCGATAAGGCAGCGAAAGAGGCAGCGGGTTACACCGTCAAGCAATGTGTGGTATTAGGATCAGGACAGGAACCAGAGCTTACAGTAGAACACTTGAAACAGGTTCAAAAGGAGGTGAGCCCAGAAGAAAAAGGTATGTGGCTTGATAAAGGGGCACGTAAGTGTGACGACATTTGGAGGTGCCCCGAAGGTAATAAACTAGTCCCATCTATAAAATTACTGAACTTACTGATACAACACCAGGGGCAGCCAGTAATGCTAAAAATACTGTCAGAAAATTGGTGGCACCCCCATTTAAAAGACATGGTGAAACTCCATGTTGTTGCTGCGACACATGCCAAAGCTATAATCCCAGACCAGGACTTAAAGTATCACCGGGTACGTTCCCGGTTCCAGAGGGGCCCTTCACGGACATTTGTATCGATTTCACTGACATGGGGGTAGAACAGCGAGTGGGGGGTCACCGGTTTTTGCTTGTTATGGTGGACCCCTATACCCGTTGGGTGGAAGCGATCGCCTGCAGAAAGGAGGATGCCAAAACAGTGGTGAAATGGCTAAAGACGGAACTGATACCCAGTTATGGAGTACCAAAAAGAATTAGATCAGACAACGGAACCCATTTTAACAATAAGAAATTGGAAGAGGTGGAAAGGGCGTTAGGAATTGTCCATAAATTTGGAGCTGTATATCACGCAGCCTCGCAAGGTCTGGTCGAGAGAGCAAACCGCACCATTAAAATGAAGTTGGCCAAAACGTGCCACAACACAAGGTTGACCTGGGTGGAAGCGTTGCCACTTGTATTGATGTCCATGAGGGCGTGTCCGATAAAAAACATGAACTACTCCCCCCACGAGCTGTTGACAGGGAGACCAATGCCAGGTCCTCCCCGAGAACCCGTAGCCGGGAACTCACTGCAGGTCTATGAAGAAGAGCTGGACGACTACATGAGCGCACTCACCAAGGTAATATCACAAATCACCCAACAGGTAGAGAAGAGGACAAAACAGGACCAGACAGAACGGGCCCAGCTAGTGCAAGTTGGAGACTGGGTAAGGCTCAAGGTGCACAAGAGGAAGTGGAGTGAACCAAGGTGGACCGGACCGTGGGAAGTGACGGAAGTGACAAACCACGCAGTCAAGGTGAAGGGTAAGAGAGGTAACCCCTGGCACCACATTTCTCATTGTGTTACAGCCAGGAATCCAAACCCGAAAGCAGTAGGCACGGAGGAGAAGGTGTCAGTGGAGTCAACAGAGAAAGATTAAGACTGGTGGGAAAAGCGAGAGGGTGATCTGGTGGAAAAAGGAGGTGAGTGTATTGCCCACTGTATTAGTGCTGATCTTGCCCTAGGAGCCGGAGTAACCAAGCAGATCGAAGGGCGGGGTACAATGGAAATAGGTAAGTGTACCACACATCAAGAGGGTGAAAAGACTGTGTTTAATTTACCGCTGCATTAAGGCATTTAGGGATTTTATTAAGGAAACAGGAAGTAACCGTCCTGGGAATACCTAAATTGGGGAGGGGGTTGGACATATATAGTGAGGCCATGTGGCATGCGGGGCTGGGATCGCCTTGGAGACTTACCCTGATTAGGGGAATGGTCTCCGTCACCATAGTGGGACTGATTTTTGGCCTGGAAATACTGGCAAAGTACCAAGGTAATTACACCACCACCACACAACCAACAGGCCATATATTAAACAGGGCAAAAAGGGAAGTTGTGGACCACTACCAAGATTGTATAGAACATTACCAGGGGTTAACTATAGAGCACGAGAGGGGAAGTCACAGGACCTATACTTTTGACCTATGTGACGTAATACCATGCGGATGCCACAACTACAGCTATAGGGGATACAATGTGTATGTGTGTGACACACCTAAGGAGGACCTAGAGTGTAGAACACAAGGGTATATCAGGGGAGGTTGGAGAGGTGTCAGGGCGTATACCGAGAGTTGGACACCATTGGATCCGTCAGAGGGATAGGGTACGACAGACGAGCTGAGAAGGAAATGGCAGAATTTTAAACTACAAAGAAACCATCATGAGACCCAGAACCCCTTAAGCTTATCAATGGATTTTGACGAGTCTCCCTTTGAGCAAGGGGGAGGGGAGGACTTTATACTGGTAATAGGGGTAGATCAATCAGGCTATGACACCATGGGACTGATACTTGTGAGAATACAAAACAAAACACCGCCCCTAGACCAGGGTAACGATCAACAGCTCACCTATCGAACCAGAGCGCGGGTTAGAGAGAGAAAGCCTAGCCATATAATCGTAACCGATTATACCTCAATGACATAGTAAAACATAGACATAGTAAAACTGACCACCGGTTATCAAGAGACAAATCTGTGGTTAGAATGGTTGGCTCAACAAGCCAAGGATCAAGAGATGGAAGGCTGTATAGCATGCGCTGCCGCTCGTCCCAGGCTAATCACTCGCCCAGCCCCCCTCTACCCAGAGGTAGATGGGCCAGGATTTGACTGCATGGTGAAACTGACCAAAGAGGCAAATCCGCCTAACTGCACCGCATTGACAAAAATCTACCCAACAATGAATAACCATACTGCCGCCGGACCATTCACTCCATGGAAAGGGGAGGGGAACTACACTTGTTTCAGAAGGAATCACTCGCGGCCCTCCGTCAGATTAGGGGAGATACCTGATGATTGGTGCCAGACAAATGTCACCTACAACGACACTGATATAGGACCATGGGCCCGATCCGGGTTATACTATTATTGTGGCAAACACAACCTGGTGGTAAGAATGCCCACCCTGGCTGTTGGCAGGTGTGCCATGGTAAGACTGTTGGCCCCACTTACCCTCATAGGATTAAGGGGAAACGAACCTCAAAGGGTCAGGAGTAGGAGGGCAGTCAGCTTTGATTTATATAAGGACTCACCCACTTATATAGACTCGATTGGGGTACCTAGGGGGGTGCCAGATGAGTTCAAATTGGCAAACCAGGTGGCAGCGGGCTTTGAAAACATTCCAGTAATATCATCCCTTTTTCCAGTGACTCCAAACAAAAATGTGGACAGAATAAATTTCATACATTACAATGTACTTCGGCTTACTAATCTCACTAGAGATGCCATTGAGGGATTAAGTGAACAATCGCATGTGACATCAATCGTGGCCATACAGAACAGGAAAGCTTTAGACATGCTCCTGGCAGAAAAAGGGGGTGTTTGCGTAATGATCGGTGAAGTGTGCTGCGTCTATATGCCTAATAACACAGCACCCGATGGGTCAGTAACCAAGGCCCTCAATGTTACGTAAACTATCACAGGAAATGCATGAGGCCTCAGGCATAGATAATCCCTTAAAATTATGGATAAATAACATGTTTGGCAAATGGAAGGATTTAATCATGTCACTTGTTATGTCTGTTGCTGTGTTTGTTGCTATATTGGTAACCTGTGGGTGCTGCTGCATACCATGTCTGAGAGCTCTGTTAACTAGATTGATTGTGACTGCCATTGGGGAACGATCGGAAAAGTCTCCAGACTACAGCATGCCGCTGCGGACGGCTGAATCGGACTCTGGAGATGAGGAATCGGATGAAGATTTAGGACTTCTGTACTTCATTTTTTCTTTCTCTCTCTCTCTCTCTCAATCATTCCCTCTAAGGTATTAGACCAGTAGAGAAGCTAATACACTGCACGCACATGCTTTAGTATAGCATTAAATGAACATATAGGGCATTAGGAATTTATCAGCCGCAACCGGAGACCTGGGGGAACGGAGAGAAGGCTGGCCACCTAGTGATGGATGGAGGCAACAACACTGCAGGCGTGGAGCACCTGAGTGGCGGACGCCCATTACAGTGACAGAAGCGGGACCTCCCACAACCCCAGGACCCTGGTAGCTGCACGTTATTAGAATTTCAAAAATCTGAGTGTTTTACTTTGAAGAATCATGTACTGATCATAGGGCTCACACGCACGGCATACTGATATAGTAAATCTCTGCTGAATAAATGTAAGCGCTGGACTCTGACTATCTCACAGCATCCGGGGAATAGAACAAATTAGTGGGTGCGGAGGAGATCGCGCCCAAGGGGGGAATTGAAGGAAATACAAACAGACCATCAGCTCAAAGTTCAGTAAATGTGACTGCGTGGCAACTGGGGAGGTGGGCGAGGATTGAATAGACAAATGACAGTTGAAGTCAGGTTGTCAGCCTGACCTTAACTAAACATACTCCCCTAAATGTGCACGTTCAGCACGTCCATTCCAGGAACTGAGACACCAGACCTGGTAATTGAGGCTCATAGACGCCTAATTGTCAACAACCCCCCTAGAAGAAAGGACAGCATGATCCCTTTTCAGATGCCCTCGACCTAGCTGAAGAAAAGCAGAGATAGGGGTGGATTTTCAGGATAAATAGGGGTAGAAACTGGACTTCTGTACTCTGGCTGGGAGAGATTTGCTGCTGTGCAAGAGTCAGGGTCGACCGCGGTCTTGGGCTTATTTTGGAAGAACACACTTTTTAGCTTGGTTTGTCTTAAATAAACCGCTTGATTCGAGTATGTGTGCAGTATAAAGAGAAGAGAAGTAGGTCAGAGGGAGAGATAAAGCATGGTCTACAGGAGACAGCATACCGCTGTTTGTGAAAGAACCTAATAATGTTAAAGACCACTGTTCTCCTTAAAAATACGTTTTGTTAGAAATATAAAGCTTTTGTTTTTTACATTCACCGGTTTCCTGGTGTCACTTACAACACAATATGCCAAACATTTACCCAGATCACTTATGAATTAAAATTAAAACCTCCAGCAGAACAATGTACCTCATGGTTCTACAAACTCTGTACAGAACTGATTCAGAACCAAGAACCTCAGGGTGTTAAAGAGTCCAACCTTAATCCTAAAACCTGAATTTAAATCAGTCCTCACCAGCAAAATGTATCCACTGAACAACATGTCAGGATCCAGATTTGCAGAATTAACAGAGACTAATCCCAGAATCCTGCAGCTGGATTTAGATCAAGTATTAGTCCAGATTATTTTACAGGTTAATGTTGGGTTAATAATTTTTCCCTACATGAACTTTAATGACACAGTGAACAGTTCACTCATTTAGAGAGTCAGATGTACTGAATCAATCACATGATCAATATTTCAGTTCAGTTCATTCAGCTCCAAATGTGTTCAAGTTAAAGGAGTGAATATTTTGGTAGCACAGTGAACCTGTCTCACTGTAATGTTTTATTCTTCCTGTCTCACTGTGATGATCAGGAACACTGTTATTATGCAACATCAGAAAGATTAATCTGTAATTGAAAACAATAATCACTGTAGTAAATAAAAGAAATACAAAACTCACACAGCTCTTCTGGACTCTTTGATGACAGGCAGCAGTCTCATTAAACATTCCTCTGATGGTTCATATTTCCTCAGATCAAACTCATCCAGCTCCTGATCTGAGTTCAGCAGCACAAACACCAGAGCAGACCACTGAGCAGGAGAGAGATCAACTCCACTGAGATGATCAGAACCTCCTCTGTTCAGATACTCCTGAACTTCCTGTATTAGAGAATCATCATTCAGTTCATTCAGACAGTGGAACAGATTGATGGATTTCTCTGGAGAAAGATTCTCATATCTGATCTTCTGCTTAATGAATTCAGCTGTTTCCTGTGTGATTTCAGTGCTACTTTCGCTCTGTGGTAGAAGATCTTGTAGGAGCTTCTGATTTGATTTCAATGAGAGACCGAGAAGGAATCGGAGGTAAAGATCCAGGTGTCCATTCTCACTCCAAAAGGCATTATTCACTGAACCCTTCAGAAAGCAAGACATGTTGGTCTTTTTAAACCCACAACTAGAAGGCCTCATATAATCACGTTTCTTAACACTATATATGGTTATTGTTTTATTTTCAGTAAAGCTGGATAAACTAAACAAAGCAGCAAAAAACTCCTGAACACTCAGATGTATGAAGCTGAAGACCTTCCCCATGTGCAGTCCAAACTCCTCTCTGAAGATCTGTGTGCAGACTCCTGAGTACACTGAACCTTCTGTAACATCAATACCACATGCTGTCAGATCTTCCTCATAGAAGATCAGGTTTCCTTTCTCCAGCTGCTGGAAAGCCAGTTTCCCTAGTTTGAGGAGAATCTTTTCATCCTGTTTCTTCTGATACTTCCCTCTAACCATGTTGGTCTGAATGATCAGGAAGTGAGTGAACATCTGAGTTAAAGTTTTGGGGATCTCACCATGTCCTTTTTCCCCCAGCATCTTCTCCAGGACAGTGGCTGAGATCCAGCAGAAGACTGGAATGTGACACATGATGTAGAGACTTCTTAATGACTTCATGTGTTTGATGATTGGATCAGTCAGACTTGGATCACTGACCTTCTTACGGAAATATTCTTCTTTCTGAGGGTCACTGAAGCCACGTACCTCTGTCACTCGATCAACGTATCTTGAGGGGATCTGATCAGCTGCAGCTGGACGAGATGTGATCCAGATGTTAGCAGAGGGAAGCAGATGTCCTTTGATCAGGTTGATCAGCAGCACGTTCACTGAGGACGACTCAGATATATCATTCACTCTCACTGTATTCAGAAAATTCAGAGGAAATCTACATTCATCCAGACCATCAAAAATAAACAGAACATTCTCTAATCTGGAAACATCAGTGTCTTTGATCTCCTTAAAAAAGAGCTGAAGAAGATCATTTAGACTCAGTTTCTGTTTCTGCATTAAATTCAGCTCTCTAAAAGGAAGTGGAAACATGAAGATCATGTCCTGATTGGTTCTTCCTTCAGCCCAGTTGAGAACAAATTTCTGTACAGAGACAGTTTTTCCAATTCCAGCAACTCCTTTAGTCAGAACAGTTCTGATGGAGCGCTCTAGTTTTGATGAGGGTTTAAAGATGTCATTACATTTGATGGGTGTCTCCTCTGTAGTTCTTCTCCTGGATGCTGTCTCAATCTGTCTCACTTCATGTTCCTCATTGACTTTTCCACTGTCTCCTTCTGTGATATAGAGCTCAGTATAGATCTCATTCAGAAGAGCTGGAGATCCTTTGTTTGAAATCACTTCATTCAAATGCTGAAACTTATTAATCAGTGATGATCTGAACTTCAGCTGAACTGTAGATCTAGAAGAGTCAGATCTGGAATATGGTCAAGACTCAAAATCAAAAATACTAAAGAAACATAATTCTATTCAGATTATATTCTTTAGAAAGTTCATGTGGATCTGTCCTTAAAGCAGAATTAGAACCTAAATGTGTAAATTCAGGATGTTGAAATATTCAGGAGACTGTAGTAGATTAGAATAATTCGATGGATGTTGTTGGTTGAGATCTGACCTTAAATCTTTAATATATCGTTTATTTTTCATTTCATCTTCTGGTTTCAGCAGAACTCTGTAGATAAAATAAAAAAAAATCAACACTTTAATTCACATTCCATGTAGAATGTCATAAAATTATTTTAATGCAATAAAATATAAAGAAAATAGTAAAAACATTATCAAAGTCACAGAGTCAATTCCTTTCTCCTGATCCCCAAGGTTTTTCTTAACATTACTTTGTATAATTGACAAATGTCTTCATCTGTTTTTTTATTTAAATATTAGTATATCACAACCTGATTCTGTATCTCCAGCTGATTCTACTCCTTCACTTGATTTTGCTCCACCACCTGATTATGTATCTCCACCTGATTCTGTACCTCCACCCGATTCTACTCCTCAACCTGATTCTGTTCTTCCACCTAATTCTGCTCCTCCACCTGATTTTCTGTTCCTCCACCTGATTCTACTCCTCCACCTGAATCTGCTCCTCCATCTGATTCTGCTCTACCACCTGATTCTTTACCTCCACCTTATCTTCTTCCTCCACAAGATCCTGTACCTCCCCCTGATACTGTACCTCCCCAATCCTCTACCTCCAGCTGATTCTGTACCTCTCCCTGATCCTATTCCTCCCATTGACTCTGCTCTACCACCTGACTTTGCTTTACCACCTGATTTTGTATCTCCAGCTGATTCTACTCCTCCACCTGATTCTGTTCCACCAACTGATTCTGCTCCACCAATTGATATGCACCTGATTCTATATCTCCAGCTGATTCTTCTCCTCCACCTGATCCTGCTCCTCCACATGATTCTGTACCTCCACCTGATTTTGTTCCACCCCTAATCAGTGTTGCCATTTGAGAAATGTGGGATTATCATATCAGAGACATAAAATTATCATATTTTGAGGGAAACTATCATACACCCATCATAACCAAAATAACAAGTCCATTGATGCTCCGTATTTACTCTAGTGTTGAATAGCGTCTAACAGGCACTCACAGTTTTGTTGCATCAGTACGGAATGGATTCATCTAAAGTTCTTTTATTTATTTTTTTTCCTCACTGATGAGGCAGGCGCAGATGACTATTCAGCCAGTCATGGCCGTTGTTCTGAGGCAAACACATTCACATCACTCATAGCCCACATTTAGAAAAGCATGATTGGATGAAACTTCCAGCCAATTGTGCATCTGTTCACCAGATGCCTTCAAGGTTCACAAAAAAATTCAGAAAGACAGTTGCGACAGGCTGATTACAACCGATTACCATCACGGACTGGTCAAATTGTCATATGTTTGACCTTTTTAAGGCTTATTGATCATACATCATACAGAGGGAAAAATTATCGAACAAATATGATAACTATCTTACACCTGGCAACACTGCCCTTGACTCGGCTCCTCCCGTGACTAGGCTCCTCCACCTGACTCTGTCCCTCTCTTGATTTCTTTGTGCAAGTTATATATTTAACTCTGTTTTTGTTTCTGGTTCAGTTTAAACAAAAACTGAATGCAGTTTCTTTGTAGTGCATTCAGAAGTTAAGTTGTTCTGTAGAAATAAGGAAACTTGTGTTTTATTGAATTAATAATAATTGTGTATTATTATGGTTTGCGCCATGTCATGTTTGGTATGCATATGATCGACTTGTAAAGGTGATTCTTTATTAAGAATAATCACTTGTACACTAAGCTAAGACAATGCGGTGTAGTACAATTATGAACCTGCACATTTCTAACACAGAACTGGTAATCAGCATAACTACTGAGACCCCCTTTCAAGTGTCAGAACAACGATCAGTATGGGAAAGTTGACAAGTCTTTTTCTTTCAAATTATTACAGGAACGAGCCAGCATGAAGCATCACACATTTGGCTCTTTAGAAAACAATCCGGTTCATTACATATCAGTCTCAGAATCTACCATTTGTACATAAAATCAGTTCTAAACTAGGTTTTCACTGTCTGATAACCTGGCCTCTTTAACATAGAAATGATAGTCAAGAACTATCAGAAACTTCAAAAGGGTTTTGAAGTTTATATATACTATAACAAGCAGCTCTTCACTCTCTTGGTCTCCTGGTCACTTCTCTACTTTCTGGGTCTGGCCAGTGGGTCTGCTGGGCCCTGCTCTGCTTGGTTTCAGCCTAATCAGTCTCTGCTTAGCCAAGGACTGCCTTGCTCTGCTCGGCCCAGCGCGCTCTCTTGGTTCCGGCATCCCAACTTTCTCGCTACACATGAGTTTTTGCCCAGAGGTAGCATTCATTTTCAATAGTAGCAGTAGTAAAAACAAACTTTGTGTTGTGATCTTTTAATAACCTTACCTTTGTACTTTGATAACCTTACCTTTGTATTTGTAATCAACTTTGATATTACTTTAAACCAATGTTCTAGCTAATCCTTTATAATTGGAAATCAAAGGCTAATTTATCTCATATTAATGGTATATATTAAGCATCTATAAGATTGACCTCTGTGGGACATAAATTACAGGTCCACATGTCAATAAAGTCTTTGTCCATGTATTATTAAAAGTCTCTGACAGAATCATGAATGCTTATAAAATATCTCTGAGTCAGATTAAGCTTAACCATTAGGATAAATTAATATAAACTTAATTTAGTGCAGAAAACACTTGGGTAACCTAAAGTTACCTTTTATAAGTAATATCTTTGGAGTAAGATAATTTAATTAATCGAACAGGCATTGAACCTTTGGTAATGGGATGCGAAGGACTATATTTACATTTACATTTACATTTAGTCATTTAGCAGACGCTTTTATCCAAAGCGACTTACAAATGAGAACACCACAAGTCAGAAGCCATGGAGAAAACCAACTATACTGTAAGTTCATCAAACCTGATTGCTATTCGAAGCTGCGCCCCCCCCCCTTTTTTTTATTTTTTATAACAGGTATTTGTTAAATAGATGCGTCTTAAGTAGTTTCTTAAAACTGTTTAGAGATTCTGCCTTACGGACAGAGTTGGGAATATCGTTCCACCATTTTGCAGTGGTGAACGCCACAGAATGAGAATTAGCTCCTCGGTGAGGTGGAATCGCCAGGCGACAATCCTCACTGGAGCGAAGTGAACGAGTCGGAGTGTATTTTGAAAAGATAGAGTGAAGGTAAGAGGGGGAAGATCCAGAAATGGTTCTGTATGCCAGAGTCAGCGACTTGTACTGAATGCGAGCAGCTACAGGAAGCCAATGGAGGGAAGTGAGTAATGGAGTGACATGAGTTCGCTTGGGCTGGTTAAACACGAGTCGGGCTGCAGAGTTTTGAATTAGTTGAAGAGGTCTTATGGTGGAAGTTGGGATACCGGCAAGAAGTGCATTACAATAATCAAGCCGGGATAAGACTAGGGCTTGAACAAGCAGTTGGGTAGCATGTTCAGTCAGAAAGGGTCTGATCTTCCTTATGTTATAAAGAAGGAATCTACAAGAACGGGCGGTTTTGATCACATGATCAGAGAGTTTAAGGTGGGAGTCTATGATATTTGATATTAATATTAAAAAGTCCTACAGTTCCCATAGATCATCAGAAACTTGTAGCATTCTGTTTTTTCAAGAACTTAAAAAAACTGCTTAATAAATGTTTTAATTAAATCTTGGATTATTACTTGTACTTAATAAGCTTTATTTTGTAATGTTTTATATTTTATGTACAGCATACAGAACAGCATTGCTCTCTTATTTGAATTGGATTAAAGCATTAACTAAATGTAAATAAAACATTCTTACTGGGATACACAAGGAACATCTGATCTTCTGAACCTCTTTGGAGCATCCATGGACCCATCACTCCTCATGGACAAACAGCTGGATTCAGATGAGTCTGATCTCTGATGCTTTATCAGACTAAAACACACAAAAAACAGCTCCATGTCTGATTTACATCAAAACCTCACAAAGATAGTATTGTAATAATTGTTATCCTTGTAAAAACACGCACCAGATTATTAGTGTAAATTAACTTTCTTTACTCAGAACTCAACACATACATACAGTATATAAATTGAACGTAGTAGTACTGCAGCATGGTGTCTTACTGACCTCTAGTGGTCAGAAGCAAACTACACGTTTCAGTAAAGATGTACAAAGTCTAAGATGTACCAGCTCATTATACTGCAAATAGTTATCTTTATATTTGATCTACATGCAGTTTAAAGTTGTTAATTTTTTCAGTTTGGTATCAGAAGATTTTTTATTTTAAACACAAATTTGCTTTTACTTTGACACCTAGGACTGATCCTCATAAATTTCCCTCTTCTTACACTCACAATATTTAATCTCAGAGATGGAACAGAGGTATCAAATGTTTTAAAGATCTTCATAACTGTCACACCCACACCACCTTTTCAATGTCTATCACCTTCTCCATCCTCTCCTGGCTATACTAGTTCTAATTCTCCTGAGTCCTAGATCGTGGTCCTGTTTTGTCCTTATTTCCTCCACCCATCTCTTTCTTTATTCATAGCCGCACTCATATTATCCATCTTTCTTTTTCTCTATTTATTCATTCATTCATTATCTCCCGCTTTATCCTTTATTAGGGTCGCGGTGGGGTTCCCCATGCCCATCCAGGGGAGAACGTCTCGGGCGCTGGGCACATAGACCCAGGACGGGGCGCCAATCCATCGCTGGGCACACACTCACTCACACAGACACACTCTATATGGGGCAATTTTGAGAATTCAATTGACTTGATCCATGTTTTTGGACTGTGGGAGGAAACCGGAGAACCCGGAGGAAACCCACGCAGACACGGGTAGAACATGGAAACTCCACCCAGATGGGGATTCGAACCGGGAATCCCTAGCGCTGAGAGGCGAACGTGCTAACCACTAAGCCACCGTGCCGCCTTTCTCTATTTAAATAACAATAAATACAAATTAATTAATTAATTAATAACAATTATAATAGCAATGACTAAATGTAAAATTAACATTCTTACTGGGATCCACTAGGAACATCTGATCTTCTGAAACTCTCTGGAAGCTCAATGGACCACTCACTCTTCAAGGACACACAGCTGGGTTCAGGTGATTCTGATCTCTGGTCCTGAATCAGACTAAACACAAGACAAACTCAACTAAATAATCTAATCATTAAAGACAGAAAAGCAAAGCTTGGCATGGAATAAACCCCCACAAGACTGCAGAGGAACTACAGATCCCACACAGAAAGATTCAGGCATGTTGTTGAATTCTGCTTAGATTTTTTAAAGTAAATTCAATTATAATTATCATTGGGCTTAGTGGTTAGCACGTTCGCCTCTCAGCGCTAGGGATTCCCGGTTCGAATCCCCATCTGGGTGGAGTTTCCATGTTCTCCCCGTGTCTGCGTGGGTTTCCTCCGGGTTCTCCGGTTTCCTCCCACAGTCCAAAAACATGGATCAAGTCAATTGAATTCTCAAAATTGCCCCATATAGAGTGTATCTGTGTGAGTGAGTGAGTGTGTGTCCAGCGATGTATTGGCGCCCTGTCCTGGGTCTATCTGCCCAGTGCCTGAGATGTTCTCCCCTGGATGGGCATGGGGAACCCCACCACGACACTAATAGAGGATAAAGCGGGAGATAATGAATGAATGAATAATTATCTTTGAACATGACTGTTTCTGGTGCTAAACTCGGTCTGGCTGAGGTTTAACCCATTTGATTGTTTTAATGTTAGTTTGTATAAAACAGTTT
Organism: Corydoras sp. C115; assembly: GCA_019802505.1. Classification (NCBI taxonomy): domain Eukaryota; kingdom Metazoa; phylum Chordata; class Actinopteri; order Siluriformes; family Callichthyidae; genus Corydoras; species Corydoras sp. C115. Next base: position 69,060 of record JAFMOC010000465.1, read on the forward strand.
TATTACGTCACTACTTTCACTCACCTCTCAGGATTACTTCCGTCATCTTCTGTACAGAGATTCATTTTGAAGATCGTTTCTCCTCGTAAATATCAAACCAAACCAGCATCCTGAACACAAATAAAGATAAATACTGCTGAATTCAAATGGAGATGCACTTCTTCTCTCCTGCATCCGGGACTTTAATCTTCCACTGTATCAGATCCAATGTAAGAACTACATACAGCTAACCGTCACATTAATAACTCTCAACATCCAAATGTTAGTTTACTACTATATATTAATACAATAGTTTACATGATTAAACACAGAATTTTATCTTATACACAGAACAGACGCAGATTAAAATAAAACTTTACCTTTTTCCACCGAACCGAACTCGTATACTTTCTCTTTTATTGAAACCGGTTGAACTATCTATCTGGTTGACGGTTGACGGTGAACAATCTATCTTATTAGGTGCAGTCGGAAATGATTGACATTTATCCCGCCCACCGCAGCTTTAGACTGTAACACTACATACCTGACTATCTGCAGCAGTTACCGCCCAACCTGCGTTCTTCAGGTGTTCCGCTCTGTCACTGTCTTTTTTGTGACACCAGGGGGCAGTGTTGCATTAGATTCAGCAAATTTTCAAGGAATTTATTTTTCTTCTTACTAGTAATCATCCATCCCTCCATTATCTTCCGCTTTATCCTACATTAGGGTTCCCCATGCCCATCCAGGGGAGAATGTTTTGGGTAACCATTAAGCCACCGTGCCGCCCTTATAAAGCAATCATTGTAACAATATCCATCCATCCATCCATCCATCCACCCATCCAGCCATCCATCCATTATCTTCTGCTTTATCCTATATTAGGGTCGCGGGGGGGTTCCCCATGCCCATCCAGGGGAGAATGTTTTGGGCGCTGGGCAAATACACCCAGGACAGGGCGCCAATCTATCGCTGGGCACAAACTCACTGATCCATGTTTTTGGACTGTGGGAGAAAACCGGAGAACCCGGAGGAAACCCATGCAGACACGGGAAGAACATGGAAACTTCACCCAGATGGGAATTCAAACAGGGAATCCCTAGTGCTGAGAGGCAAACGTGCTAACCACTATGCCACCGTGCCGCCCTTATAAAGTAATCATTGTAACAATATATTGGGGGTGTGTTCCTTAAGCCAGGTTTGGCAGGCGCCTTCTAGTGGCCTGACCCGGAGAACGAGGCACGGCAGGCGTGATGAGGTGGTTGGCCTCTGGCTGCATGACGAGGCGGACGCCCTCTGCGGGCGAGGCATGAAGAATGCCCTCTGGCTGTGCGGTTCAGTGGACGCCCTCTGCGGATGAGGCGTGGGGAGCGCCCTCTGGCTGCGTGGCGAAATGGGCGCCCTCTGCGGACGAGCCATGGAGGGCGCCCTCTGGCTGCGTGTTCAGGTGGACGCCCTCTGGCTGCGGGCCGAGGTGGACGACCTCTGCAGATAAGGTGTGGAGGACGCCCTCTGCCTGCGTGGTCCGGTGGGTGCCCTCTGGCTGCGTGGTCTGGTGGGCGTCCTCTGGAGATGAGGTGTGGAGAACGCCCTCTGGCTGCGTGGTGAAGTGGACGTCCTCTGCCTGTGGAATGAGGCGAGCGCCCCTGGTGGACGGGCTCGGCGGCGTGCGGCCCCTTCTGGATGGACTCGGCGGCGCGCGGCCCCTTCTGGACGGACTCGGCGGTGTGCGGCCCCTTCTGGACGGGCTCGGCGGCGTGCGGCCCCTTCTAGACAGGCTCGGCGGCGTGCTGCCCCTTGTGGATGGTCTCGGTGGCATGCTGCCCCCTTGTGGACGGGCTCGGCGGCGTGCAGCCCCTTGACGCACACTGGAGGCACTGTGGCAGGGGAGGCACACTCTGAAAGGCTGGTGTGCCCAGGCTGGCTGGCACCCCCTGGCATGTGGGTGTGATGAGCGCCCTCTGGCTGGCCGGCCGCGTCAGCACCTCCAGTACGCCGTTCACTTGCCTCCACCTCGGGATCGCCATCCTGCATATAGACAGTACATATAGACGCCCACCGCCAGACCCAAGGACAGGGCAACAAAGGAATAAGACATGGGAAAGACCAGTCCAGAACTCCTCAGTGTTTAGGAGGGTTTGTATAGGCAGAATATGCCCATACAGGTACGACTCCCCCGGCTCGTCATCGTAGATCTCGATCAGATCAAGACCCTCCTCTGCGCAGAGCGACTCACAACCACTCCTCCACATCCACTCATCATCGGGGTCGTACCACTCTGACACCACTGAATTAGAGCCGTCTTTACGGCTCTGGGACAGCGGGCTGCGCATACCGGCGTACTCGCAGACACGACGGGATGCCGCGAGTACGAGGGTTTACGGCCCCCGCAAAGAAAAATTTTAAAAATGCTTACCTGTGCCCTGGACTCCCGAAATTGATTGGCACGTCGTTTCTGTCACGCTCGCCTACCTCGACCAAAAATTGCTGCGCAACCATAGCACAAAGCCGAAGCACCGTAACGCGCTTAAGGGAGCCAGGCACCACAGATAGCGAAACAAAGGAATTTTATTTAAAGGTGTAGGGACATCATAAACACAGGAGGTACAAACGCGAGCAAACATAAAACTAACGACGTGCACGGAGGAAGGAGAACACTGGGGATAAATACCGACCGACACCCGACCACGTGCACAAAGCAAACCAATGAAAATACAGAGTTAATTAACTTAAATGACAAACATGAACGAAAGTTAATTAACTCTAATAAGGAACAGGTGCCCTAGGCACCTGTTACAGTGAGCATGAGCTTATTGTGCACACATTGCTGTGCGTTTGTTGAATTCATCATTGTTCTAACAGCAGTATTTGAGAGGTTTCGCCATGGTCGGTACATTCAGGACTAAATTCCAAACGTCTTTGATTATGCAACAAAATTCAATGTGGTATCATATTCCTGGTGGCATCTATAAACAACTAGGAGGTGTTGAATTCTTTGCCGGATATGACGTTGAAATTAGTAAGATTCCTTGAAATTATCAAATTTCCACAAACAAATTCATCAGTTTTGGAAAATGAAATTCCAACATAATTTTTCAACTCATAGATCAGTTATATGGAATAATAGGGCAATCATGTTAGGGTTTGGAGTGCTAGGCCACTCCCCCGTTTTATTTTCGGTTTCTTTCCATTCGGGGTTCCCGTAAGTAGGGCCCATCCCCTTGAGCTGGGATTGGGTCCTACCTGATCACATGTGGCCTGCTGACTACACTTAAAGCGCACATGCGCCCTGAGTCAGCAGGCCAGCATTGTATATGTATACTTATGTATATATTGGTGTTACGTCAGGTGTTTCGTGATTGGTTTGGTTGTTTTGATTATAGTTTGCTACCGGCACGTACCGCCGTGCCTTCAGCGGCGTTCCCGCTGCTCTCAGCATTAAAATGTCCTCTTTGTTTGCTTACCTGGTCACCTGGCTCGCTTCTTTGAACCACACTGCACCGCGCAGCACCACTGTTGGACGGACAGCGCCGCCCCGATGTAACACACGGTTGGTAGGAAGTCAATATTTCGAAAGGATTAGTAGAGGTAAAATTCTCTTAGGATCTCCTATACAGTCAGGGAAATCTTTTGGAATTCTCATCCTTTATTGAAATTTTTCATTTTAATTGTTGTCATTATAATGGCTTTATGAAGGCATGTAAAGCAATCCCTTTAGTATTAATTCAATTAATCAAAAATATTATTGTTTATTCAAAAGTGACATTGTTTGTTACTGACATTAAAAGTTATTGACTGTTATTTAGTCAACCTAAAGTGTAATAATGTTATTATAAATGGTATGAGACAAAGGATCAACTATGACTATAATTGTCATATTACACTATTTGTTTACTATCTAATATGCATCTGTGATACTGTGTTGCCTTTGGTAGTTTGTCCCTTCTATCTCCCTGAACCCCTTCTTAGTAGCTCCTTCCCTCTTCTTATTAGCACCTCCCTTCTTCTGCAGTTTAATTGATTCTCCATTTTGAGTCTGTTCAGCCCTCTGCAAATCATCATCGTTTTTCACCTGCTGTACGAAGTATTCACAAGATTTTGTGGATTAAAGCATCTACACTCTTACCTACACTTCTTCAGTTGAGTTGAACACTGTCTGGCAGATTTCTTGATGTGAGTACTGGTGTAAACTCAAACTTCGGAGACAGTTTCATAGCCTCACACTTACGGTCAAGTTATTCAGTCAGAATAGTGAAAAAAGATGTTTAAAGACTGCAAGATACAGCTGTAAAGACAGTTCAGCAGCTTCAGAGATTAACTACAGTGTCTGAGGGAATCGACTGTGTGTTATTAGAAGCTACAGCTCAGACTGTCCCACCATAGAAGCTTCTAGAAATCCAGCCACCTCACTTCAGCATATTCACCATTCCAGTCTGTTGTTGTATCATGGCTGAAGGATACTCTGAAGCACAAGCTAGCATGAATACCAGTCTGCAGCTCAGTGAGAAGGATAAACACTCTGCTAAGCCTACTTGGAAGGTTAAAGAGAATCTTGAAGGTTTAAAGCACGAACTTTCCTCTGAACTCCTAAAAACATGGCAGAAAATGCAGAGTCATATGTCTGCCATTGGTCTGCTTGCACACAGTGTGTCGCCACTAGAGGGAGCTCTGGATCAGCTTTGTGTTTTGTATGGACATTATCAAACTAAAAGTGAACAGTATGAAGATACTCTGAAAAGACTTAACACAGAGGACTCTTTAGAAGAATTGCAAAGCTTCCAACATCTACATTCAGAAAGAGAGCGCTTAGTACATGAAACTAAGTCAAAGACAGAGGCAAGAATTGCACAACTTCACGAAACTTCATCTCGTACGTCAGAGTCTACCAGACGTTCAAAACGCACATCTAAGTCACGATCCTCAAAATCTTCCACACTCAGTGAGCAACTTATATATGTGCGTGCAGAAGCAGAAATTACCAAAATAAAGGCGGCCTTTGCACAAAAGAAAGTGGAAATGGAAGCAAATGCAGCAGCCGCAGCAGCTGCTGAAGCAGCACGTGCTGCCCAACAGAAAGCAGAGATGGAAGCTCTAGAGAAGCAATGTGAGCATGCTTCGGCCATGGCAAGGTTAAAGGTATTAGAACAAGCTATTAGTGGGAGTGAAAGAGACGCCCTCAGTTTGAGCGAAATGGACACAGAGGATCCATTCGATCGCACCAGAGACTACATCCTAAGCCAAAACAGTGAATCTTTGTCTGCTACTAATGTTCCTAACAGGAAGGACATTTCTCCAGAGCATCAGGGCACAGATTTATCTGCTGTACCCTGCATCCAAGGTCAGTACAATGCCCTGCCTGCCCATCATCCAGATGCCTTATCCAGCATTGTTTCTCAAGGCTCTCCACCTCAGCAAGTTGAATACAAAGATACCCACGTGCAAACTACCATGCTAAAAAATCTTCTGACTTCCAACCACACAGCTCCAAGCCCAGATATGGCTAGAACTATGGACTTTAAGTCTGCACCTAGGTTGAATGCTTGTGCAGCTCCTTTTCAACCAATGTCTGTTAGCCAGAACCCCAAAAACAACGTGATCAGCACTACTCAGCAAGCAATTCCCTATATAAAATCAGAGAGAACAGACATGTCCGAGTTTGCAAGATTCATGATTCATCGTGAGCTTACTAAGACTGGACTAACAAGGTGTGATGACCAACCTGAGAACTACAGAGGCTGGAAATATGCCTTCAGATCCACAACTAGTGACCTCGGCATTACTGCAACTGAAGAACTAGACTTGCTGATCCGGTGGCTTGGCCCACAGTCTTCAGAATGCGTAAAAAGACTTAGATCTGTCCACATCAACAATCCAGCAGCAGGCCTCACAGCTGCTTGGGATAGACTGGAGAAAACTTATGGCAGTCCAGAAGCTATAGAGAATGCTCTGTTCAAACGGTTGCAAGGTTTTCCAAAAATACCAGCAAAAGACAATCAGAAATTCCAAGAGATCAGTGATCTGCTCTTGGAGCTCCAGCTGGCAAAATCAGACACTCACCTACCTGGCCTCAGTTACCTGGACACTGCTCGGGGGATAAACCCCATAGTTTCCAAGCTGCCATACAATATTCAGGAAAAGTGGACTTCAGTCGGGTCAAAATACAAAAGAGAGAATCAAGTCTCCTTTCCTCCATTTTCTTACTTCTGTGAGTTTATCAGGAACATTGCAGAATCCAAGAAAGACCCAAGCTTTTCCTATGGTGAACACAGCGGTCCTGGTTTGCCTCCTACTAAGTATGACAGCCCACAGTCCAACTACAGAGATCGCAGAGGTGCAGTGTCAGTAAAAAAGACTGGCATTCATCTTCCACCTATATCTGCTCCAGGAGGAACCAGCTGCAAGAACAACCAAAGTGAAAGGATTGAAAACCCTAATCGCATGTGTCCTATTCACAAGAAGCCGCATCCTCTCAAGAAGTGCATCGGCTTCAGGAAGAAACCACTCCAAGAACGCAAGGAGCTTCTAAAGAGATTTGGGGTATGTTTCAAATGTTGCGCTTCTACAGAACATGTCGCTAAAGACTGTAAAATTACTACTAAGTGCATAGATTGTGGCAGTGAAGACCACATACAAGCTCTTCATCCATCCCAACCTATGCCACCTGAGGGTTCCTCTTCCCCTACAAGGCAAGGCGGGGAGAACACAGATCAAACCACAAGTACCACTGCAGTATCTTCTTCATGTACAGAAGTCTGCGGAAAAGACCTTTGTGACAAGTCCTGTGCAAGAATTTGCCTAGTCAATGTATACCCCAAGGGTCAGCCAGAAAAGACCGTGAAGGTGTACACCACCTTGGACGACCAGAGCAACCGATCACTTGCAAGGTCAGAACTCTTTGATCTGTTTAGCCTAAGGGGGGATGCTTATCCATATACCTTGGGCACATGAGGCGGCATATCAGAGGTTTCTGGGAGAAGAGCTAGTGGACTCATAGTGGCTTCTCTAAAGAGCAATCTAGAGATACCTTTGCCCACACTTGTTGAGTGCAACCAGATACCATCCAACATAGATGAGATACCTACACCAGAGGCAGCCTTTCATTACCCACATCTAAGGGCTATAGCCAATGAAATACCAGCCCTTGACAGAAACGCAAAGATCCTTCTTCTGCTGGGGAGAGACATTCTCAGAGTACACAATATACGCCAGCAAATTAATGGATCGCATGACGCACCATTTGCACAGTGCCTTGATTTAGGATGGGTTATCATAGGCAACGTCTGTATAGGCAGGATGAAAAGGCCTACCAAAGTTTCATCATTTAAAACACACATCTTGCCAAATGGTCGCAGCACTTATTTTCATCCATGTCCACATCACTACCGGGTGAAAGAGAAGCTGAGCAACAGTAAGTGGCTGCCTAACCACCAAGATGATGCGAGCACTTTCCTCCCCTGTGATGACACTCTTGGATCAACCGTGTTTAATACAACCAGTGATGACAACAAGCTGGCACCTTCAAGAGAAGATAAAGAGTTTCTCGAACTCGTGAACAAAGAATTTATTCAGGATGATTCCAACAGCTGGGTAGCGCCTTTACCCTTTCGTTCTCCAAGAACAAAACTACCAAACAATCTGCAGCAAGCAACTGGTAGATTTTCCTCTCTAACACATACTTTGAAGAGGAAACCGGAGATGGAAAAGCACTTCGTAGATTTCATGCAGAAGATATTTGAAAGAGATCATGCAGAACCTGCACCACCACTAAAGGAAGGAGAAGAGTGCTGGTACCTTCCATCCTTTGGTGTGCATCACCCTCGCAAACCTGACCAAATCAGGGTTGTGTTCGATTCTAGCGCTCAGTACGAAGGAGTATCTCTCAACAACCTGCTCCTCACTGGTCCCAACCTAAACAATAGCCTCATAGGAGTCCTAATTCGCTTCCGACAAGAACCTGTTGCAGTGATGGCCGATATCGAGCAAATGTTCCATTGCTTCATCATTAGGGAAGAGGACAGAAACTATCTCAGGTTTCTATGGCACAAGGACAATGATGTCAGCAACCAGGTCATAGATTACCGGATGAAGGTGCATGTCTTTGGTAACAGCCCGTCTCCTGCTGTAGTGATGTACAGACTGAGAAGGACAGCTCGTGAAGGTGAGAAAGAGTATGGATCTGACGCGTGTCAATTTGTTGAAAAAAATTTCTACGTAGATGATGCGCTTAAGTCTTTGCCTACTAGCGAAGAGGTGATTGATCTCCTCACCAGAACAAAAGAAATGTTGTCTGTAGCAAACCTCAGACTTCACAAGATCATCTCCAATAGTCAGGAGGTAATGAAAGCCTTTCCATCTGATGATCATGCTGCGAGCTGGAAGAATCTTGATCTCAGTTCTGATGTTCCTCCTATGCAACGCAGCCTAGGATTGCTGTGGAACATCAAAGAAGACACATTCACATTCCAAGTGTCAGGCTACGACAAACCCTTTACCAAGCGAGGAGCTTTGTCTGTGGTCAACAGCATTTATGATCCTCTTGGTTTTATTGCCCCCATTACCATTCAAGGCAAGCTACTGCTAAGACAACTTACCACTGAGAACATGGATTGGGACACCCCACTGCCTGCTGAAAAGGAACAAAAGTGGGAAAAATGGAGCAGATCTCTGAAAGTATTAGAGCAACTCCAGGTTCCACGTTGTTACGTTCCCAGCTCCCTTTCAGCTGCCGTCAGGAAAGAAATCCACATCTTCTCTGATGCTTCAGTAGAAGCTATAGCTGCGGTGGCATATTTGAGGATATTGGGAGCCAACAATGAGCAAAAATGTGGATTCATTCTCGGTAAGACCAAACTAACCCCGAAACCCGCGCACTCGTTTCCAAGGCTTGAACTTTGTGCAGCTGTGCTAGCAGTCCAAATTGCAGAAGTGCTAAAGGATGAAATGGACATTGCCATCGATTCATTTACATTCTACACTGATAGCAGAGTTGTGCTTGGTTATATTCATAACCAGACAAAACAATTCTATATGTACGTCAGCAACCGTGTAGAACATATACGAAGCTTCTCTACTCCTAATCAGTGGAATTACATCTCTACTGAACATAACCCAGCAGACTGTGGTACAAGGCCTGCACCGACGGCACACCTTCTAGATCATATGTGGTTGTCACCTCCAGCATTCCTGTATGAAGATCCCAGCTTGACTTCTACCAATGCTGTCTATGATCTAGTGGATCCCGAGGCTGACAAGGAAATCAGACAGAAGACTTCCACGCTCTACACTTCTGCAATCTTAAAGGCAAAGCTGAAGTCACATAGCTTTGAGCATTTCTCAACTTGGTCTTCTGTTGTACGAGCTGTTGCCCGACTTTTCCACATCGCGCAGTGCTTTGCAAAGGACAAATCAACAGCGTGTCAAGGCTGGCATATGTGCAAGGAACACCCTACAGTTGCAGATGTTGAACACGCTGAGCGACTTATCATCCGGTGCATCCAAGAAGAGGTGTATCATCAGGACATAGACAGCATCTCGAAGGATATCAATCTATCCAAGAACAGTGCACTTTACAAACTAAACCCAGTAATCGGTCGAGACAAACTACTGAGAGAGGGTGGCCGCATACGGAAATCTGACTTGTGCAGCAAGGAGCAGAACCCCATCATCATTCCAGGTAAACATCATATTACTACTCTGCTGATCCAACATCATCACGAGAAAGTACAGCACCAAGGCAGACAGTTTACTGAAGGTGCTATCAGGTCAGCCGGTTTATGGATTGTTGGAATGAAGAGATGCATCTCCTCTGTGCTCCATAAATGTGACAAGTGCCACAAGTTAAGGGGGAGACAACAACAGCAGCAAATGGCAAACCTTCCATCAGACTGTCTGAGCACTGTTCCACCTTTTACTTATGTTGGGGTGGATGTCTTTGGCCCGTGGTCAGTTGTTACGTAGCAAATGGTGGGCTGTGCTGTTCACCTGTCTCAGCATCAGGGCAGTACACATCGAAGTATTTGAATCTATGGATTCATCTTGTTTCATCAACGCCCTCCGAAGATTCTTTTCCATTCGCGGTCCTGTCAAGCAACTGAGGTCCGACTGCGGCACCAACTTCATCGGAGCCTGCAAGGAACTGCAACTTGACAATTTCTTGACCAACATTGGATGCACTTGGGTGTTTAACCCTCCACATTCATCCCACATGGGAGGTTCCTGGGAACGCATGATTGGGATTGCACGCAGAATCCTGGACTCTATGTTGATGGAGCACAAGTCACCAACTCTCACCCATGAGACATTGGTCACCTTCTTTGCTGAAGTGTCTGCTATAATTAATGCAAGGCCAATTGTCCCAGTATCTTCAGACTCTGATTCTCCAATCATTCTAACCCCAGCAACTCTCCTTACCCAAAAAATTGGAACTGCTGCTACCTCTCCAGGTACCTTTAACCACACTAACATATACAGACACCAATGGAAACAGGTTCAGCATCTGTCCAATGTGTTCTGGCATCGCTGGAAGACCGAATACCTCCACATGCTTCAGAGTTGTCACAAATGGCAGACTCTAAAACCTAATCTCCAGGTTGGCGACCTCGTCCTTCTAAAAGATAAAGAAGCCCATCGAAATGAGTGGCCTATGGGTCTCATCACTACAGTTGTCCCTAGTGATGATGGGAAGATTCGAAAGGTGCAGGTCAAAGTGACCAAAGGAGGCTCAACGCGGGTTTTCTTCCGTCCAATCAACGAACTGGTGCTTCTTCTTCCAAGAGAAGAAGCCACATGACGTAAGACATGGACACCCTTCTCAGCTCATGGCGGGCAACTTACCTCCGTCAACTTCAACCATGTCACTGTTGAGACATCTTGCTGTGGATTACAATGTAGATTGAAGAATGAGTTGGCAAGTCATTGCTTTCCCAATCCGAAGAGGGGTCAATTGGAACTTAACTATACTTAACTATACTTACCTACAGTTCAAGTTGTGGACTTCAACTACTAGACTTTCAGTCAAGTTTGACTTTGTTGACATTGTTGATTATTGTGCATGTTTATTTTCTTGTTTTCCAAGTTGTAGAACATTGCAATTTATTATTTGATGATTATCGTGAAATCTAAAGATTTCAGACGGGGAGTGTCATGTTACACTATTTGTTTACTATCTAACACGCATCTGTGATACTGTATTGCCTTTGGTAGTTTGTCCCTTCTATCTCCCTGTACCCCTTCTTATTAGCTCCTCCCCCCTTCTTCAGTTTAATCGATTCTCCATTTGAGTCTGTTCAGCTCTCTGCAAATCATCATCTTTTTTTCACCTGCTGTATGAAGTATTTACAAGGTTGTGGATTAAAGCATTTACACTCTTAACTACGCTTCTTCAGTTGAGTTGAACACTGTCTGGCAGATTTCTTGATGTGAGTACTGGTATAAACTTAAACTTCGGAAACAGTTTCATAGCCTCACACTTACGGTCAAGTTATTGAGTCAGAATAATCTCAGAATATTGAGTCAGAATAAGTCTTATTTCCATCCCGATGATCTACACATAGTATAAAGCTTTAGTAAGTTTTAAAAAGAATCTCACATACAGTAATGAACTGGATTTGATCTGATGATTATAAAGTGCACAACTTTCCTTTTTCATTAAATCTCGCTGAGGTGCTGCTGTTGTTATATTTCCTTTTCTTCTCTTCCTTTTAATTGGCGGTTAGGTTTCCAGATTCATTTCCAGATTACCTACTGTTTGGAAGATGCGCTTCAATAAATATTATTATTTTGGATTTTCAAACCTTAGGGAGAGCATCATCATTTTAAATAAACTGATTAAATGTAGGAATAACATTTGTTCATTTAGTTTCTGTTAGTCTTTGTTGTTATTATTAGTATTTTAGCAGAACAGACATATGATTTAACCAGCATTACTATGATAGACGTCATACAGGAACACTATGCACAAAAGGAGAACCTGGAGGAAACCCACGCGGACAAGGGAAGAAGTTGGAAACTCCAACCAGATTGGGATTCGAACCGGGAATCCCTAGCGCTTAGAGGTGAACATGCAAACCACTAAGCCACCGTGCCGCCCGCAAACTGATTAATCTTGTATTTTCAAACAGATTAATCCCATGTACCTCATTATTATTCATCTGAAGGGTTAATAATTGAGTAGTCAGGATAAAAAACTTTGGGGAAATAAGACAACACTGGCGAATACCCCACTGGATATTTAATCTAGAAGTGAGTCCTGAATTTGAAAAAACCAAGGTAGTGATATTGCTATATATCTTAATCTCCAAAATAAAATAACATAATATAAAAATAGTGGGGACATGGTAGCTTAGTGGTTAGCACCTTTGCCTCTCAGCACTGGGGATCCAGGTTTGAATCCCGATCTGGGTGGAATTTTCATGTTCTCCCTGTGTGCATGTGGGTTTCCTCCCACACTCCAAAAACATGGATTTAAGGTAAATTGAAATCTCGACATTACCCCATAAAGTGTGTGTGTGTATGTGTGTGTGTGAGTGAATGTTCCTAGAAATAGATTGGCGCTGTGTCCTGGGCACCAATCTCCCATGGATGAGCCTCCCCCCACCACCCCCCCATGAGTACCCAATCAAATTGAATGCCTTATATATATATATATATATATATATATATATATATATATATATATATATATATATATATATAGTAATAAAAACGAACTATCTTCATCGATAGAGTCACAATAATCTAACATATCAATTATTAACCTAACATGTTTATGTATATTTCTTCCCTTAACAAAGACTGGCTTTCATCAGTTACATCCTTCAGTCCTTCATTTAGTCGCTCAGCAAAGGCCTGTGCAAAAATTTTGTAATCAGTACATAACAAAGTTACAGGTGTCCAGTTGTCCCAAAAAGAACATCCTTGTTAGGTTTTGGAATTAAAGTGATTATACGTGTTTCATAGTACGAACTTTGAGAAGACAACTTAACAATATGTATAAAAGCGTGTTCAAACACTAGGTGGCGGTATTGCACTAATCTGGAAACCTAACCGCCAATAAACAGGAAACGAAGAAAAGAGAACAACAGCAGCAGCAGCAGCAGCGCGTGTGTTTAGAGATCCGAGAGATTTAATAAAAAATAAAAGTTGTGCACGTCATCATTATTATCATCAGATCAAATCCAGTTCATTACTGAAGGTGAGATTTTTTATTAAACTTATTAAAGCTTTGTACTCTGTGTGGATCATCAGGATGCAAATAAGACTGATAGAAGGTGCATTTCTTTAAGACGTTGTTCTAGATGACTTCATTGTTTATAATCTTAATAACGTTCAATATGTATGTAGTATAATCCGAAATAATAAAGTATAAAATGACATGTTCAGGGTTCTCTCTCAGAACTCTCTCATTAAACAAATCACAATGCAGTGAACTTTATTTTGCAGAATAAACAAAAACATTTCATTTATTTTATTTTAACTGTTATCCTGAACAAGGTCGTGAAGGTGATGGATCCTATCCCAGCTCTCATTTAATAAAAGGAGGAGAAACACCCTGAACCTGTTACCTGTCCAGGTGAGATCATTACCCACAATCCACCACAAACTACACAAAAAGTAAAGTGTTAAACAATGTCTGATTCTGTAAAATGTTACTTAATATTTAGTAATGACTTTTGAAAATAGTGACTATATTAAAATTAATTTATGAAATAAAACATTATGTTAAAGCAGTATATACACTGCCTGGTTAAAAAAAACGTCACTATCTGGATTTAAATAAGCAAAAAGGTAAGGGCCTCTCATTGAGTAATTACTGTGTGAGTTATTATGTTTTAGTCTTAACAAGTTGTTTAAACAGATAGGACATTTTGGGGGTTGGGGGGACTGTGGTTGGTGAAAAAAAACCTTGAATTATCTGACAATCACTTTTTACTGAATCATCATTACAATTCCCTGTGGATCTCACATTGTTCTATAGGTTTTACATGAAGACAGAACTCTTCATGTAAATACAAGATAATATCAAGTACACTTATCGACTCACTAACAGAAACAGTTCCACCATTAGGCCTTCCTCAGTGTGTTCAAATGGGTCAATAAATAGAATTGATATTATGAGTGCTGGCCGATTTTCTTTTGACTTTTACATTTGTGTCTACAGATTCAGTACATAAAAGTTTCAGAGGGCAATCTGTTTTTTATATGTTAAATATGTAGTTTGTATGGAATGTGTCGTAGACCTGAAATACAGAAATAATGTAAGCAAATAAAATGAATTTGGCCAGACAAAACATAAACTATCTTTGGTTCATAGTCTGTGTAATAAAATAGAAGTCAAAGTAAATCACATTTTTACTAGCATTTTTCAGTTTTAAAATAAGTTTCTAATTAATGGAAAATTGTACATTATATGGGATTTTTTGTGAATTGTATATTGTCTTGATTTAGAAAAAAACATAAGATAGTTGGATAAAGAGCATCGAGGGGGTTCCTCAAAAGGTCTTTTTTTGAATTTCTGATCTAGAATGATGACTATTATTTTGTGTTGGACTATAAATATTATATTTGCAAATAAAAGCATGAAATCTGTTTGTTTTTTTCTTGTTTTAAAGACTCACAAATTGATGTGGCTATAAAAGAGAAACAGGACAGCCTTCAAATAGATTATGAAGATGTTCTGAAGCATGTGTTGAGATTTTCAATGTGGCAGAATTGGAGTGGACCTCAGAAATGTGCCCTGCAGCTTTACTCTGCTAAAGGACAACATCTGTTGTGTGAATCTGGAATGTCCACACGCTATGAACTCTTCCTTTGGACTTCTACAGTGAGTGGTGATGAATGTTAAACCACACCAAGACTCTGTATGAATACATGAATTAAGAACCAGACTTCTAAGGTAAAACTACGACCAGATCTTATGCAAACACTGACATTTACCTCAATTTGAAAACATTCAAAACACAAATTACCAATTCTGTGGAGAATACATTTTTCACTATGGAGAAATAACATGTCGAAATCAGCGCATTCATAAAAGAAAAAAAAGACATCTTTATGCATTCAGGAATAAATTTTACAGAGTGAACATGAGCGCATCCACAGAGGAGAAGATAATTATTTCTACATACACTGTCGATGGAATGTCCCTTAGTGGTCCCCAGGGTGTTAAAACAGAAGAAAAGCCACATCCCTACTCTCAGGATGAAAAGTCTTATACTTCACAGTTTCACCCTGACCAACAGCAGCCCATTCACACAGAAGAAAAACCATTCATGTGCTCACAATGCGGAAAAAGTTTTTCTTATAAGAGTGATCTTAAACGGCATCAGCGTATTCACACAAAAGAAAAGACATTTTCCTGCTCACAGTGTGGAAAGATATTCACACAAGAGAAAAACCCTATTCCTGCTCACAGTGTGGAAAAGGTTTTAATACACAGTGTAATCTTAAAGATCATCAGCGCATTCACACAGGAGAAAAACTCTATTCCTGCTCACAGTGTGGAAAGAGTTTTACTCAGCAGAGTAGTCTTACAAAACATCAGCGTATTCACACAGGGAGAAAAACCCTATTCCTGCTCACAGTGTGGAAAGAGTTTTTTCCCGAAAACAAGAATTGAGAAAAACCCTACACCTGCACAGTGCATTCACACAGGAGAAAAACCATATTTCTGCTCAATTGTGGAAAGAGTTTTACTCGACAGAGTCATCTTGTAGTGCATCAGCGTATTCACACAGGAGAAAAACCTATATTCCTGCTCACAGTGTGGAAAGAATTTTACTCAAAAGGGTAATCTTAAACTGCATCAACGTATTCACACAGGAGAAATACCCTATTCCTGCTCACAGTGTGGAAAATGTTTCACTCATCAGAGTAGTCTTAAACAGCATCAACGTATTCACAAAGGAGAAATACCCTATTCCTGCTCACAGTGTGGAAAGAGTTTCACTCAACAGAGTCATCTTCAACTGCATCAGTGTATTCACACAGGACAGAAACCATATTCCTGCTCACAGTGTGGTAAAAGTTTTATTGACCAGGGCCGCCTTAAAGTGCATCAGCGTATTCACACAGGAGAAAACCCCTATAAATGCTCACAGTGTGGAAAGAGTTTACTAATCAGAGTAATCTTACAAGACATCAGCACATTCACACAGGAGTAAAACCCTACTCCTGCTCACAGTGTGGAAAAAGTTTTTCCCGATTACAAGAATTGAAAACACATCAGCGCATTCACACAGGAGAAAAACCATATTTCTGCTCAAATTGTGATAAGAGTTTTACTCAGCGGAGTAATCTTATAGTGCATCAACGTATTCACACAGGAGAAAAACCCTATACCTGCTCACAGTGTGGAAAGAGTTTTTCCCAAAAACTTCATTTGAAGCGACACCAGCACACTCACACGAGACGAAGAACTTCTTCCAGCTCACAGTAGCCAGGTTTTTATCCAAATATTTTGCAAACATTGTGAGTATACAAATCTTTGTGCAGAAATTATACTACAATTATAAAAACAAGCATAAGATGACAGAGGTCTACATAATGATGTCCACAATACATCTAGAAGTGCAGATGCTCTAATCAACTCTGGACATGATGTTTACAATAACTGCTCAACATCAACAACTGGAAAGAGAATCACTGTGTGACATATAACAGTTGGAACAGTTATGAACCTTTCAGGACGTAGTGGAAAGAAAACAAATGGAGGACATCCTATTTACTAAATTATCCAAAAACAGCGTTTATACTGATTTTACAAACATTTATATTTTCATTTCATTTCAATCAACTCTCTGCAACACGTTGGGTGGGAGGAGGGGAGGGCGGGTCCTCACATGCCTGGCCCTGTGCGCCCTACCTGGGGTAGGGACTGGCTGGCTGCCTTGCTGGGACACTGTTGGACCGATGCCGGTGTACCCTGGCTCACACCAGTTGTCCTTATTTGTTACATGTGTGTGCATGAGTGTGAGATTGGCGTGTGCGATTGGGATGAGTGAGCATGTATGGGTGGGTTCTTGTGTGACTGTGGACGACGGGTCCTGGATCTGTAGCTTGCTGAGCTCGTCACCTTCGGGGATGCTGGGCATCGCTGTCATCACCCCCTGGGTGTGGGTGCCTGTGTGTCCTGGGGTGTGCGGCTGGGTGTCTTGGCGTGGTGTCTGGCCTGCTCCCTTGGTGGTGTCCTGGGGGTAGTTTGGGCCTCTTTGGCGTGGGGGGGCTCTGCCGATGGTCGGGTCATTTGCTGGCGCTGGGGCCTTCAGGGCCGCATATATATATATATATATATATATATATATATATATATATATATATATATATATATATATATATATATATATGTCCATTTATTCTCCATTAAACCTTTGAAAGAATTTATAAAAGACTTTGTTTAAACCAGCTGCTGTGTACCAAGAGACACAAAAACACCAGAAGGGCTGTAGACTAATGGTTAATTTAATAATCGATCAATCTGTAAATTGAGATTCAATTATGTATTTTTTAGATAATTTTTTTTCACTGAGAAAACTGGAAGATGTTATTGTAAATCTGATTTAATGATGAACATTTTGTAATTGAGGATCTGCACATGTAGGATCATTAGAGTTCATCTATGGGAGGTCAGGTTTTACTCCTTTATTTAGATTTGAATGATTAATAGATCAATGACCATGAGTTTAGATAAGGTTTCAAATACAAATAAAGTTTAAATGAATCTTTTTAGTTTTAGTCTTAAACATGTTTACATTTCCTCGTTATTATATAATACATTATGGCAGTTCTTAAATTTTAATGGAACCAATAAAATTGTGTTTAATTTTTATTTGTAACCATTTCTTATGTATTGTATTTTGTATAATCTGAAGTCTCGACCTGATCGTTGAAACTGATTCTCGTCAGCTGTGATCATTAAACATAAACGTTTGGATTAAACTGTGTCTCCGTGAGTTTTCTCCTGAAAGTAAATATGTCCTTCCACATTTATAGTTTTACAAATAGAATTTCATACAAATGGTGTGGGCTTTGCCATTTGCTTTCTCACATGAAGCATGATTTTCAGAAAATACACCTTCATACTTAATACTGTATATACTATATATGTATATTGTGTGTGTATATATGTACTGTATGTGTTTGCATTGTACTTTTTTATGTAACAGTAATTCTTTGTAGATCTGTAATTGTAATTACAATCTGTAATTGTGAACTATAACCCAATTTCACAGTAGGTCACACTATGACCTATCGCTGAGAAAAACAACACACACACACACACAGAGACTCCTTGTCTGTCCGTCTCTTTGTGTGTTTTTTTTTTTCTGTGTGCTTGTGTCTCTGTGTGTGCATGTTTCTGTTTGTGTCCGACTGCATTTTTCTGTGTGCAAGTGTGTGTGTGCCCAGTGATGGATTGGTGTCCTGTCATAGGTGTACCTGCCCAGTGCCAGAAACATTCTCCCCTGGAGTCTCCATGGGGCACTTCTGTTTTTGATGCAGATATAAGATAAGTATTGACACATTAACTCTATTTAATCCAAGACTGTGTTAAGACAGATTATAATTGCTAATTACTTTAAAATAAGAGTAAAATAAATGGATCACACAACTGCAACTGATTAAAATAAGTAAAAATGCAAATTACTGTGAATTTGAGCATTAGTACTATTACTTTGATATAAAGAAGAGCTTGTCCACATAAAAAAATCAGTCTATAACAATCAGATTCTGTTTTCTGAGTATTGTGCTGATGGATCAGTTACAGCAGAGCTGCTGAGTCTTTTAAACACATTAGTGACAATGAACTGAGAATAATTTACCAACCAAATGTTTCCAGTCACCAGAATAATGTAAATGTGTCTAATAGAGTGTACAGTAAAAAGAAAACTATTTAAATACTCCAGCAGCACTGATGTGTTTCACGGTACTGAGTGAATCAGAGACATCATCACATCAATGCCAAGACTCATCCACCACCAAAATAATGCATGCTCTGGGGTAGTCCTCGAGGTTTCTAAACAATTAAAGAGCAGGGTAATTTAGACTAATAAAGTTTGCACTTGTTTGGATAGATTACAGTTTGTTATTGAGTTATAGATTGCATTTATAGTGAAGCAGGTGAAATTTATTTAAATTTATTTATTTTTCCTCAGTATGCTGTGTTTAATGCCTTCCTTGTGGTTGCCTGTGTTGAAGCTTTTATTATAACTTTTGTCATAATAATGGCCCCAACGTCATCTTTGATCAGCCCCAAAACCAGCTGTTCAGCTGTGATGAAATGAAAGGAAGGTCTAAGTTTATTTTACATTTAACATCATTAAATAAAGTGAATTAAACTTCATATTTAAACATAGAAGAAGGACCCAGGAAAGCTGCTATAGCTTAAAAACCAGGACCAGCTTCCTGTGAGTAAACAACACTATACCCACTGAGCTCAACTCTGCATTCATCTAAAAACTGAAAGATGCTATCTAGACCATGATCTGTTGCATAAGATAATTACGTGCCATGAAAATTACATTTGGATGGAATTTTTTTTCATTGTTATTAAATAGTTTGTGAATAGGGGTGGCACAGTGGCTTAGTGGTTAGCACGTTCCCCTCTCAGCACTAGGGATTCCCGGTTCGAATCTCCATCTGGGTAGAGTTTCTATGTTCTCCCCGTGTCCGTGTGGGTTTCCTCCGGGTTCTCCGGTTTCCTCCCACAGTCCAAAATCATGGATCAAGTCAATTGAGTTCTCCAAATTACCCCATATTGAGTGTGCGTGTCGGTGTGAGTGAGTGAGTGTGTGTCCAGTGATAGATTGGCGCCCTGTCCTGGGTGTATCTGCCCAGTGCCCGAAAGGTTCTCCCCTAGATGTGCATGGGGAATCCCCCCGCGACCCTAATATAGAATAAAGTGGAAGATGATGGATGGATGGATGGTTTGTGAATAATTGTTAAAACAAACCATAAAAATGCATGTTTATATACTTGTTCATGTCATCTTAATAATCAAAAACAATAAAAACACAAAAGTCACAAACAAATTGGTCATGTACACTGTATATCATCTCATGATCTCTAAAGGACTGTGGATAGTGTCATTACCTGGTCACAGATGTACAAGGAGAATATAACGATAAAGAAGCCAGTTGTTGTATATCTTTCTTTTCTTCTTATCCAGTTTTTAAAAACATATTTCATGAACTGAGGGTTTATGATCATCACCTTCAGGACAAGCAAGAATTCTGTTGTTAGTAGTCTTTATGTTTTGATTCATGTAATCGATTTTTCTATTATTTCCAAAATATGATAAACTTTACTTTTCAGTCTATCAATAAACCTTACCTTTTTCGTGGATTCAATGAGTTATAAGCATAAGCATAAGTGATTTATAAAAAAAAGCAAGTTTCTCTAATTTCTCAGTTTTTTTACATTCTACGTAAATTCTTTCTTCGATGAGTCACTCTTAAGATTCACTGGGAGTCGATTCAGATGAGTATTGTGTCATTTATTAAACCAGCAGTCTTCTACTTTATAAATAGCAGTTTTGTATTTAAAAAAAAAAAAAGAAAACATTAATAAGCGTATTTTATTTTTCAAATTAAACACATAAAAAGCTATTTAAAAAAAAAAAATGTATATAAATGCATAAAATCACTACATTTATTTGTAGTTAGTTAAATAAATGTTAAATAAATGAAATAAAAGTGAAATGTATGTATTACTCTGAATGATGTAACCTGAAGAACTGAATCGGAATCAGACTTTATTGGCCAAGTATATGCTCACACATACAAGGAATTTGTTCTTGGTTGCAGTAGCTCACAGTGCACAATAACTGACATTACAGAAGTAACAAACACACCCAACTAGCCATCCTTCTACACACACACACACAGTGACACACACAAACAGACACACCTGTAAACTTGACATGTGCAGAGTTGTGTATATAATAAAAAGTGCAAAGTGCAGCAGTAAAGGACAGTGCAAACTGAGTTAGTAAGAGAACAATTGGATATGGATGTATGTGGTATACTGTATACAGAAAGTAGTATTTTAATGTTCAGCTGTTCATGAGTGTGATGGCATGTGGAAAGAAGCTTCTCTGTAGTCTGGAGGTCTTGATCCTCAACTGGCTGAGACGCCGGCCTGAGGGAAGATACTGGAACAGGTGATAACCAGGATGTGATGGATTACGGATGATGTTCTCTGCCCGCTTCCTGGTTCTGGCCATGTGCAGGTCCAGTAGGGAGGGTAACTTAACACCAATGGTTCTCTCTGTAGACCTGATGATGCTCTGCAGTCTGTGGGTGTCATGTTTGGTGGCTGAACTGCCGCACACTGTGATGGATGCAGTGAGGACAGATTCCATGGTGGTGGAGTAGAACTGCACCTTGGGCAGGTTGAACTTCTTCAGCTGACGCAGGAAGTATAGCCTCTGCTGAGCTCTCTTGATGATGGTGCTGATGTTGCAATCCCATTTCAAGTCCTTGGAGATCAATGTGCACAGGAACTTGTAGGAGTCCACAGCCGTTACAGTGCTGTGAGTGCTGGAAGGGTTGGAGGGCATCAGATAATAAACATTATCAAGTAATTAATAAATAGTAACCTGTTTAATCATTTATTCATTCAATATGTTTAATTAAAATGTTTAAATTCTATTATGTTTTTGAATTTTGAAACAAAATGTGCACAAACACAAAGAATCAAACCAGTCCATTAGTTTTTATCTGATGAGTCACTCTTCTGATTCTCTGGGAATCGATTCAGACGATTCAGTTCACACTCTCCTATTTTATAACTTCATTTACTGGTTTAACTTTTTATTGTGAACTTAAGGTTTTATGCTCCGTGTTTATTAAATCATGAATTATCAAACATATTAATATCTCAAGCGGCGGCACGGTGGCTTAGTGGTTAGCACGTTCGCCTCTCAGCGCTAGGGATTCCCGATTCGAATACCCATCTGGGTGGAGTTTCCATGTTCTCCCCATGTCCGCGTGGGTTTCCTCCGGGTTCTCCGGTTTCCTCCAACAGTCCAAAAACATGAATCAAGTCAATTGAATTCTCCAAATTGCCCCATATAGAGTATGTGTGTGAGTGAATGTGTGCGACCCTAATATAGGATAAAACGGAAGATAATGATTGAATGAATGAATAAAAATCTTGAAGGTTCTTGACTGTTCCATAAGCAGCAATTTTTTATAATACTTCAAATGTGGCAAACTAAAGTAGTTAGCATTTCTAACCTATATTTCACACAGTGATTCTCTTTTTAGTTTGTAATGTTGAGCAGTTATTGGAAACAAAATGTCCAGAGTTTCTTAGAGCATCTAGCTTTCCAGTATTGTGGACATTGTTGTGGTGAACTCTTATGCTTGTTTTCATAAGTGTAATTTTTTTCTGTCCAAATATACACACAATTTGGATAAAAACCTGACTACTGTAATGTTCCGATAAGCGATCAGAAATCAGCAGTTTCATTCCAAAAGAATTTAATGTTTTTGACTGAATAGACAAAGAAATGTACAGGAAAAATCATCAATGGCAGACAACCACGACTGATGAGAGACCTCTGATTCTCAAAGATCCCGCTTCGGTATCTAATATACCTTCGGTATCTTCTGTGTGTATGAGTGTGAATGAACCTTCCATATATGGTGGGGACTTCCTGACACCCCAGTCTCACTAAAACATTTACCAAGTGTTACCTGCCCCCCTAAGTCTAACCCATTCCTACAATTTCACAAGCTCATCCCGCAAATAAACATTCCATCTGTTCCCTGCAATTATTCCAACCATCATGAATTACAACATATTACTTCAAAGTATTACAAAAACATTACACTACTATGAGCAGGAATAAGTTTGTTTTTTCTGTGTGAATGCGCTGGTGACATTTTAAATCACTTTTTTGAAGAAAACCTTTCTTACACTGTAAGCAGGAATATGTTTTTTCTCCGGTGAGAATACACTGATGCACTTTAAGACTACTCTGTTGAGTAAAACTCTTTCCACACTGTGAGCAGGAATAGGGGTTTTCTCCTGTGTGAATATGATGATGCCGTTGAAGACTACTCTGCATGTGAATCATAAAGTGATTTTTAAGTCTCTCAGAAGACAAAGCTTATATTAGCATTAACCACTGCACAAAATCTGCACAAGCAAATTCCAAACATTTTGAATGGTGTTGAAGTCTGGACTCTGTGTTGGCCAAATTTATGTTTGAAAACTCTTTCACTTTTTGAGACTGATGCATCATGGGCATTGTCATTTTAAAATATATCCATTCCATCAGGAGAAAAAGATCCATTGATGGAATAACTTGGTGGTTCGGTATATTCGTCAGCTGACCTCATTCTTTGGGCAGTTAATGTTGCTGAACCTAGACATGACTAAGTGTAGCAACCCCATATCATAGCACTGTCCTCTCAGGCTTGTATATTACACATGATGGATGCATCACTTCAGCCACCTCTCTTCTTAACCTCATTATTCTGAAAAAGAGTAAATCTGAACTCATCACACCACATGACCCCATCTTCTTTTTTTTGCACGTTAGCCTCACTGACAAGTGCTTTTCTTAATGCTGCACAGCTGTTTAGTCCCAGTCCCTTAAGTTTACTTCACACTGTGCATGTTAAATGTTCTTACTTTCACAATTAAATTAAATATCACTGTTGTTTTTCTACCAAATGTTTAAGTGATCACTGATCAAGATCATTTTTTTTCTGACTACAGTCCTTAAAGATCAAAGATGATGCCGCTCCACTCTCCTTACAGTTTAAATGACTTAAACAGCTAAAACATAATCACTCTGTAGCTCTTTCCGATTTAAAGTCGAAAGCACAAATACTCTTTCCAACACTGATTAGGTTTATTCTTAAATTATACCTTAACTTTGTATATAACCTTTACACCCAACCGTAAGAACTGCAACATAAATCACATAAACAAATATACAATTATTAAATTGTAAACTATTAATCTTAAGAATGATCCTTTGCATGTTTAACCACACGAATTTACATATTGACTTAGAACCACAATTACATATGAATTCATCTTAATACTAGAAAAGGTAATAAACTTTACGTAAACCCAAACAGCATACATCAGCACACAAACCTCATTGGCAGCATTAAATATCAAAGAGAGCATATAGCTTCATGCTTGTCGCTCTTCAACTCATTAATAAACACTTTGACCCTTAATTGTGACTTTGGAACCTTTAAAACCTTGTAACCTTAACGTAAATTAATATTGTCAATGTTCTTAAAGAGGCAGGAACCATAAAATAAGAGGTCCTTACCTATTTGCTTAGTTAAATGCAGATAGTGACTTTTTTTAACCAGGTAGTGTTTATATTGCTTTAAAGTAAAAATGTTTTATTTAATTGATGAATTTTAATATAGTAATTATATCTGATGTTAGTTACTAAATATCAATTAACATTTTACAGACTCAGACTTTGTGTAGTGATTTACTTTTTTATGTAGTTTGTGGTGGTATGGTGGCATTGTGGTTAATAATCTCACCTAGACTGGTAACAGGTTCAGGGTGTTTCTCCTCCTTTTGTTGAATGAGAGCTGGGATAGGATCCATCACCTCCATGACCTTGTTCATGTTAACAATCGAAATAAATCAAATGTTTTAGTTGTTTTGCTGAATAAAGTTCGCATATCGGTTTGTTTAAGGACAGAGTAACGAGAGAGAATCCTAAACATATAATTTTATACTTTATCACTTGTTATTACAGTGCATTCACATTAATCTTTTAATTTATTAGCATTATAAACAATAACAACATATAGAACTTAAATCTAAAATCAACTTTCTACGTCTTATTTCCATCCCGATGATCTACACGTAGTATAAATCTTTAATAAGTTTAATAAAGAATCTCGCCTTCAGTAATGAACTGGATTTGATCTGATGATAATAATGATGACGTGCACAACTTTTATTTTTTATTAAATCTCGCTGATGTGCTGCTGCTGTTATTGTTCCTTTTCTTCTCTTTTTGTTTATTGGCGGTTTGTTTCCAGATTATTGAAATACCGCCACCTACTGTTTGGAAGATGCCCTTCAATAAATATCATGTTGGCTTTTCGGGGCGGCACGGTGGCTTAGTGGTTGGCACGTTCGCCTCTCAGCGCTAGGGATTCCCGGTTCGAATCCCCATCTGGGTGGAGTTTCCACGTTCTCCCCGTGTCCGCGTGGGTTTCCTCCGGGTTCTCCGGTTTCCTCCCACAGTCCAAAAACAAAAACATGGATCAAGTTAATTGAGTTCTCTAAAATTGCCCCATATAGAGTGTGTTTGAGTGTGTGAGTGTGTACCCAGCGATGGATTGGCGCCCTGTCCTGGGTCTATCTGCCCAGCGCCCGAGAAGTTCTCCCCTGGATGGGCATGGGGAACCCCACCGCGACCCTAGTAGAGGATAAAGCGGGAGATAATGAATGAATGAATGTTGGCTTTTCAAACATTAGAGGAAGCGTCATCATTTTAAATAAACTGATTAAATGTGTAAATAACATTTGTTTTATTTTCAGAGATTGTTCTCTTACAGAGTTCTAACAGTTAGTTACTGTTAGTCTTTGTTGTTAGTGTTTTAGCAGAACAGACGTATGATTTAAGCAGCATTACTATGATAGACCTCATACAGGAACACTATACACAAAAGGAGAACCGAGACAGAGACACACAAAGACAAGATAAATAGAGTACTTAGATAAATAGAAACTAAGAAATACAAACAGACACAATAAGAGAGACTGTAAGAGAAAGAGAGAATGAGAAATTAAGAAAAAGACAAAGAGTCTGACTGAAAGAAACATTACACTGAAATAAGAACAAGAATGAAATACACACACCTGTAATAATCCCATGCAACTCTGGGTTATTATTAATTTGAAGAATTAATAATTAAGTAGTTAGGATGAAAATCTTTGGTGAAATAGAACAACCCTGGTGAATTCCCCCACAGGATCTTCAATTTAGAGGTGAGTCCTGGATTTATAGAAACTGAGGTAAAGATATCGCTATATAACATCTTAATAAATCCACAAAATAAAATAAACATCGCTGGAACCTGTTTTCGGGCACTCTTAAAGCGCATGCGCAGTAAAAGTATACCCATTCTCCGGCGGATACAAATCGTGCCTGTTTTCAGACGTCGTTAAAGCGCATGCGCTAACAAAGTTCGTTCGGGAGCTCCAAAAGCACATGCATTTTATGGTGATCCCAAATCCACCTGTTTTCTTCTCTCTTAGAGATTAATAATGCTCTCACATATTTAACTTCATTCTCAACCCTGATTGACCAAATGTTTTGTTATATACAGTTATGAATTGAAAAGATCTCGCATTTTTTAAGGTTGAGTCTCAAACCAGAGGCCTTGGAAAACATTGAGATTACATTTAGGGCTTTTTTTAAACATTAAAACATTTTTCAAAAACAAAGCTGTATCATCTGCAAACTGACTAATCCTGTATTTTCTATCAAATAGATCAACCCCATGCATCTCATTATTATTAATCTGAAGGGTTAATAATTGAGTAGTTCGGATGAAAAACTTTGGGGAAATAGAACAACCCTGGTGAATACCCCGTTGGATATTTAATCTGGAAGTGAGTTCTGGATTTAAAGAAACCAAGGTAGAGATATTATACATATATATATATATATATATATATATATATATATATATATATATATATATATATATATATATATTAGGGGTGATATTCGCTGATATTCGCTGCAATATTCGCTGATTCGACGATTCGATTCGGAGAACTGTAGTCGACTATGAAGATCATAGTCGAATGTACCATTTTGACCACATGGGGGTGTCCATGGCTGCTGCTAAGCATTAGTTTTTACATGAAATGTCTTTGTTTTCGTTATATATATAGCCTTTTGTCAAATAGAATCATCCTAATTTCTAGAAGAAAAAAGAAAAACAAAAAAAGGTTTTCTTTTGTTAGAAAAACAAGTAAAATATATTAAAAAAAATCTTTTTTTAAAACTACGCTTATAGTGCCATCTTATGGTGAAATTTTAACTGATTCGACTATCAGTCGACTACAGGGAAAATCTGATGAATCAGATTCGACTACGAAAATCTGTAGTTGATTACAGCCCTAGTATATATATATATATATATATATATATATATATATATATATATATATATATATATATATATACATATATATATACATATATACATATACATAGTCTCATGTGATCCGGGGCTACTGACAAAACAACGGGGCTATAGCCCCGAAAGCCCAGGCCTAAAGACGCCCCTGGGCAGGAAATATTTACTTTCAGGAGAAAACGCACAGAGACACAGTTTAATCCGAAGTTTGTCTATTGATCACAAATGAGTAATCAGTTTCAATGATCAGGTTGTGACTTTAGATTATACAATATAAAATACAAAATAAATGGATACAAACAGAAACTAAACAATTTTTTATTGGTTCCATTAAAATATAAGAAAATGTATAATATAATACAGAGGAAATGTAAAACATGTTTGAGACTCCAACTAAAAAGATGAATTTAAACTTTATTTCTATTTTAAATAGGGCTGAAACTAACGATTATTTTGATAATCGATTATTTTTTTGATTAATCGATGAATCAGATAAATACATTTTTTCCCCATCCCTTTACATTACATTTAATCAATTTAGCAGATGCTTTTATCCAAAGGGACTTACAAATAAGAACATCACAAGTCATCCAAGTAGCCCAAAGAGCAATTGAAGACAAATCTCAAACACACACTGACACAATATGTAGCATAATGTGGAAAAAAAACAACTAAATTACACAAATTTGAGTTGCTCTAATATGTTACCTAATTCCCCTCTAAATGCAACTAATTCTCATATTTAGATAGATAGCTATCTAGCTATCTAGCTAGATGGATAGATAGAATACTTTATTGATCCTGAAGGAAATTTAGCAGCCAGTAGCAGTAACAGTAAAATAAAAAAAGAGATAAGTAGAAAAAGTAGAAAAACAGCGGCGCTACTGGAACAGGCTGCCACTCAGGGGAAATGTGCGAGAAGAAAAATACATACAACTTATTGTGTACAAGTTGTATGTATTTATAAAGCACATTTAAACACTGCTTAAGCTAATTAAATGAAAATAAAAAGTAACACATGTTCTCCATCATTGTTATTATCCAGTTAACAACCAAAAACAGCGGTCTCATAGTGAGTGCACGTTACGTTGATTCACTTCAAAACTAAAGAAACTCAGGACCACCGAGTCATCACGGTGGTGCTTCGTGCAGGTCAATTCATTTTCGCAGAGCTCACGTTACACATTCTTTATTAGTGTGAAGCGTGAAGCTCTCCCGCAGTTTTAATGATTTAAACGGAAGCTTTTTTTCTGCATTGGCTGTGTTTCATTTGTACGATTTATCAACTTGTTTTGCAGATTCCGCCTCATTCTGTTAAATCTGCTATTTATTTATTTTTTTTGCGTTGTTGAAGCGCTGCAGTAAGCGGTTACGACATTGCGAATAACGCTGAAATCGTGCGAACCAACAAATCGATATTCGTTATCGACACTTTTCATATTCGATTTTTATCAATTTTATCGATTTGTTGTTGCAGCCCTAATTTTAAACCTAAAACTTAACGTCTAAATCTAAACTAAATTTAAAGATCTAAACTAAGGTCTAAATTTAAGGTTTAAATCTAAACTTGCAGAGTGGGTTCCCCATTCGCATCCAGGGGAGAACTTTTCGGGCACTGGCCAGATACACCCAGGACAGGGGTGCCAATCTATCGCTGGGCACACACTCACTTACACAAACATACTCTATATGGGGTAATTTGGAGAATTCAATTGACCTTGATCCATATTTTTGGACTGTGGAAAGAAACTGGAGAACCCAGAGGAAACCCACGAGAACACAGGAGAACATGGAAACTCCACCCAGATTGGGATTCAACCCAGGAATCCCAAGTGCTGAGAGAACATACTAACCACTAAACCACCATGCCACCTTCACCGATCTATTAATCATTCAAATTTAAATAAATGAGTAAAACCTAGTGATTCCACATGTGCAGATCCTCCATTACAGAAGGTTCATCATTAAATCAAATCCACAATAACAACTTCCTGTTTTCTCAGTGAATAAAAAGAAACATCAGGACTTCCATATTTTTTAAACAATATAACTAAGAAAAGACTAATTTATTAAACATTAAATCTCAATTTACAAATTAATTGATTATTAACAGCCCTTATGGTGTTTCTGTATCTCTTGGAACAACACAGCAGCTGGTTTAAACAAAGTATTTTGTAAATTCTTATAAATAAAGAGAATAAAAAGATTATAAAGGTTAATAAAAAATAAATGAAAACATAAATGCTTGTAAATCAGTAAAAATAGATAATTTAGTATTTAGAAGATTTAGTAAATAGGATCTCATATTCTTTCTCCTTCGACTACGTCCTGGGAGGTTCTCAACAGTTTCATAAGCAGCAAATGTGTTTTTATAACACTTCAAATCTGGAGAACTAAAGTACTGA
Organism: Corydoras sp. C115; assembly: GCA_019802505.1. Classification (NCBI taxonomy): domain Eukaryota; kingdom Metazoa; phylum Chordata; class Actinopteri; order Siluriformes; family Callichthyidae; genus Corydoras; species Corydoras sp. C115. Next base: position 98,590 of record JAFMOC010000465.1, read on the forward strand.
ACATTTTACCTTATATTTTACACAGTAATTCTCTTTTCACTTGGCAATGTTGAGCAAGTTGAGCACAGGGTTAATCAAAACATCCCTGGAGCAGTGAGGGTTAAGGGCCTTGCTCAAGGACCCACATTGGTAACTTCAGTGGACCTGGGATTTAAACCCCCAACCTTCAGATTGACAGCCCAACAAATAAAAACCTGGCTACTTTAAGTTGGAATAAGCTTCTTTTCTTTTGTGAATGCACTGGTGTCGTTTCAAATAATTTTTTCGAGAAAAACTTCTTCTACACTGTGAGCAGGAAAAGGGTTTTTCTCCCGTGTGAATACGCTGATGTTTTGTAAGAGTACTCCGCTGAGAAAAACTCTTTCCACACTGTGAGCAGGAATAAGGTTTTACTCCTGTATGAATGCGCAGATGTACTGTAAGACTACTCCGATTAGTAAAACTCTTTCCACACTGTGAGCAGGAATATGGTTTTTCTCCTGTGTGAATACGCTCATGCACTATAAGACCCCTCTGATTTGTAAAACTCTTGCCACACTGTGAGCAGAAATATGGTTTTTCTCCTGTATGAATACGCTCATGCACTATAAGACCCCTCTGATTAGTAAAACTCTTTCCACACTGTGAACAGGAAAAGGGTTTTTCTCCTGTGTGAATACGCTGATGCACTGTAAGTCTGCATTGATGAGTAAAACTCTTTCCACACTGCGAGCAGAAATATGGTTTTTCTCCTGTGTGAATATGCCGATGCACTATGAAGCTACTCTCATAAGTAAAACTCTTTCCACACAGTGAGCAGGAATATGGTTTTCCTGCTGTGTGAATGCGCTGGTGTCGTTTAAGATGACTTTGCTGAGTAAAACTGTTTCCACACTGTGAGCAGAAATATGGTTTTTCTCCTGTGTGAATACGCTGATGCACTTTAAGCACGCTCTGTTGAGTAAAACTCTTTCCACACTGTGAGCAGGAATAAGGTTTTTCTCCTGTGTGAATGCGCAGATGTTGCATAAGGCCGCTCTGATCAGTAAAACTCTTTCCACACTGTGAGCAGGAATATGGTTTTTCACCTGTGTGAATACGCTGGTGCACTATGAAATGACTCTCTTTAGTAAAACCTTTTCCACACTGTGAACAGTAATATGGTTTTTCTCCTATGTGAATACGTTGATGTACTTCAAGGTGACTCTGGCGAGTAAAACTGTTTTCATACTGTGAGCAGGAATGTGGCTTCTCATCTTTGTGAACACCTTGGTGTCTTAGAAGAAAACCACTAAGGGAAATTCCTTCCACACTGTTTGTCGGAATATTTTTCTTCTCCTCTGTGAATGTGCTCATGTTCACTCTGTAAAATGTATTTCTGTAGGCAAAGAAGTTTCAGAAATGCACTAATGTTAGTGAACAAATGTGTTTTCTACAGCCTTGGTATTTTGTCTTTTGAACGTGTTAAAGTTGAGGTGAAAATGTTGTTTAACAATTTCTAATAGCTAGTGACTACCATTTATCACCACTCACTGTAGAAAGTGAAAGCAAGGGTACATAACATGTGGACACTACAGATTCACACAACAGATGTCATTCATTAGCATGGCAAAGATGCATGGAACATCTCTGAGGTTGAGTAGGATGTAAAACTTTTCAAGGCATTCTTTAAAGCATCTTCATAGCCTATAAGAAGCCCACCTTGCATCCCTTTTATAGCCACATCAATTTTCTTTCCATGATCCTTTAAAAAAAAAAAAAATAAATGGGCATCATGATTTTGTATACAAATACAACATTTGTACTCCAACTCAAATATCATAATTCTAGATCAGTAATTCACAACAAAACTTATTTGAAAAACCCCACTTTGCTCTTTATTTTTTGGGTCTATCAGGTACTATGATTAAGAACCACTGTTCTAGTTAATGTGTATTAGTTTATTGGTCAAATAACATGTTTTTACCAGTTTAAAAAAATAAATACTTCAAACTATATGCATCACACATCTGTTATAATGCACATATGCAACCACAGTATTGGATGAGAGAAAAAGAAATTCTGTTACATCACACATTCTGATGCCATTTGCTGGATCTTCAGATATGTAGTGTGGCAGACAAAGCAAAGCTGCAGACCTTTTTTTCTCATGTGTGTTTTATGGGATACATAAATCTGGCTCGAAGGAGTGATGGCCTGAGTCTGCAAACAAGCGGCAGTCTTAGGACGCAGATCAGGTAAATGGTATCGCCTTCCAGGGATTGATGTCGCTAATTATTACTCCTCTTCTTGACAGTGAAAGAGGTCAGAAGCAGGCAGAAGGGAAAGAGAACTTGAGCCCTAACTCATTACAATCATTTCTACAGTAAGATAATATATAAAATATATTAAAACTTTCTCTTGGAAGACACTGGAGTTACATCTTACTCAAGGCTGTTTAAAATGTCTCTGAGTGTTTGCTTCTCTTCTGATGCTGCTGCTTTGTAAAATTCCTGTGCTAATATGTTTTGTTATAGAGCAAAAAAACTCATAAAATCTAATTTCAAATCTTAACAAGTGCAAGCATAACATGTCAATTAATCAAGGTAATCCAAGTTCACAAAAAACATATACTCTAAAATATGTAATTAACTAGAAACATATCAGAAAAAAATCTGTAACATATTATTGTTATTATATTTTTATTATAATAACATTATAACAATAATATTATATTTATTATTATTTTATATTATTATTATAAATCTGTAATATAACAATATTTTATCATTTCATTAAACAGAGTATGAAACAGAGATATTTCATGTTTTGTATGGCCAAATTCATTTTATTTGCTTATTTACATTAATTTCAGTATTTCATTTCTAAACAACATTCCAAACAAAGTTGATACAGGTGCAATTTTGGGCTGTCAAGTAGATTAAAAAAACTACATTTAACTAATTCAATTAATTAAAAACAGGGTGACCCCCTAAACATTTACGTGCTGAATCTGTAGGCACAAATGTACAAGTAAAAAGAAAATCGGACAGCACTCATATAATATCAATTATATTTATTGATACCTGTGAGCATGCTGAAGAGGGTCTAATGATTAAAACGTTAGTGTGTCAATAAATATACTTGATATTATATGAGATCTGTCCGAACTATAACACAAAGTGAGATCGTGATGATGAAAGGCAGTACGAGGAACAAAGAGTGGTATCTCAGTGCTTAAAGTGTTGTTTTTTTCTATTTTGATGGTTTGGGGTTTAAATCCAAATCCACCAATGTTAGGCTAATATATTATGTATAAACTGCATGGTTAAAAAAGTGGTCACACAATAATATTTGGATGGACTGCTATAAGCTTTGTTTATGCTGCATATTCGAGTGTGGTATCGTCTCCACAAGCTGCTGCAATGTCACAACATTAATTTTTGTCCAGAGTTGTCTTGTTTCCCCCCCCCCCCCCCAAGATCTTGTATTAATAATGGGGAATTTAAGCATTGCACAAAATCTTCACCAGCACATTCTAAGCATTTTTTGAAAATGATGTCTGCAGCTCCCTGAAGCACTCTTTCAATTTTTAAGAGTGATGCATCTTGGCATTTTCATTTTATAAGATATCCGTGCCATCAGGACAACAAGAACCATTGATGGAATAATCTGGTGGTTCGGTATATTCAGGCCTTCAGCTGACCTCATTCTTTGGGCAGGTAACGTTGCTGAACTCAGACATGAGGGCTTGTACATCAGACATTAAGCATGATGGATGCATCACTTCAGCCACCTCTCTTCTTAACCTGATGTAACCATCATTCTGAAAAAGAGTAAATCTGAACTCTACAGACCACATCTTCTTTTTTTCTGGTTAGTCTTACTGACAAGTGCTTTTTTTAAGGCTGCACAGCTGTTTAGTCCCTTAAGTTTAATTCACATTGTGCATGTTAAATGTTCTTACTTTCACAATTAAATTAAATTACTGTTGTTTTTCTACCAAATGTTTACATGATTGCCGATCACAATAATTTAAGGTTCTTTTTCTGACCATAGTCCTTTCTCAAAGATAATGCCCCCTCCCACCCACTCTCCGAACTGTTTATCTAAAACTAAAACTAAAATTATTTGCTTAGTTAAATCAAGTGTGTATATTGTTTTAATGTAAAACCTTTTTACATTTATTTATTTAATTCATACATTTTATATAGTCATTTTATTTTAAGTTCATTACTAAAAATCAAGTAAAAATTTATAGACTCAGACTTTGTGTAATATTTTATTTTTGTGTAGTTTGTGGTGGTATGGTGGCATTGTGGGTAATGAGCTCACCTAGACTGGTAACAGGTCCAGGCTGTTTCTCCTCCTTTTTTTGAATGAGAGCAGGGATAGGATCCACCACCTCTATGGCCTTGTTCATGTTAATAGTCAAAATAAATGAAATGTTTTAGTGTTGTTTTGAAATAAAATGTTGTTCTGCTGAATAAATTTCACTGCATTGTGGTTTGTTAAAGGACAGAGTAATTAGAGAAACCTAAACATTTCATTTTATTTATTCATTTAACATGTACTTTATCACTTGTGATTACAGTGCATTCGCATTAATCTTTAAAGTTTTTAGCATTATAAACAATAACAGCATCTAGAACACAGTCTTAAATCTAAAATCCATCAGTCTTATTTACATCCTGATAATCCACACAGAGTATAAAGCTTTAATAAGTTTAATAAAGAATCTCACCTTCAGTAATGAACTGGATGTGATCTGATGATAATAATGATGACGTGCACAACTTTTATTTTTAATTAAATCTCTCAGAGCTCTAAACACACGATGTGCTGCTGCTGTTATTGTTCTCTTTTCTTCTCTTTCTGTTTATTGGCGGTTAGGTTTCCAGATTAATACAATACTGCCACCTACTGTTTGGAAGACGCCCTTCACTACATATTATTAAGTTTGCTATTAAAAAATTAAAGGGAACATCGTCATTTTAAATAAACTGATTCATTTAAATTTTACTGATTTAAATAAAATTAAAGATAAAATGTAAAAATAACATTTGTTATACTTTCAGAGATTGTTCTCTTACAGAGTTCCAACCTTTAGTTACTGTTAGACTTTTATATTTGTATTTCATTATAATTTGATTTAAACAAGTTGCAATAAAAGTAATTTGTCTCTATTAATTTGGCTTTTGATATCAGACACAGATCATGTTTTTATATTTCCCCAGCACCTTTAACACCATTCTATCAGACTGTGGTGTCCAGCTGTCTTTTCTCTGCTGTGGTGTGCTGGGGTGGAAGCATTAAAAAGAGAGATGAGAGGCGATGAGAAGCTAGTCAGGCATGCGGGGCAAGCACTGGGTGTGGAACTAGACACAGTGGTTAAAGTGGCAAAGAGGTGGAAACTCAACAAACTGCTCTCCATCATGGATGATGATGGCCATTCCCTACATTACATCATTTTAGAGCAAAGGAGCAAATTAAGTGCAGACTACTGTCACAGAGCTGCTCTACAGACAGACCCAAGAGATCATTTGTTTCAAGAGCCATCAGGCTTTTTTACTCAACCAGTGGGGCTGGTAGAAAGATAAATAAATAAGTGATTCAGCCCTTCTTAATGTTCTACCATGATTATGTTGTGATTGGGCACGGTAGTTCAGTGGTTAGGGCATTGGCCTGTCAATCTGAAGGTTGTGGGTTCAAATCCCAGGTCTGCTGAAGTTACCAATGTGGGTCCTTGAGCAAGACCCTTAACCCTCATTGCTCCAGGGATGTTGTGATTAACCCTGTGCTCACTGAAGGGATAAAAATTTGTGATTTGTAAGTACTTTGTGTTCAAGGGAATTAGCGCATTCATTAACAATGGGGCAACCTGGCCGACAATTGCCCAAGGCCTATATTTCATGAAAACTAGATGCACCTGGCGTCTGGTGGCTGGTGGATAATGCTCGAGGACAGCCGAGCTGTCTCGAGCTTCCCCTGATAAGGAATGGAACGGCGCGTTCAACCCCCCCATAGAACTCCTTCAACAAGTTTTTTTCAGAATAAGCAGAGAGAGGGATGGTTTTTCAATAAATAGTGTCAGAAACTGGACTTCGGAGCTCTGTCTTGGTGGGACCGGTGTGGTGCTGAGATCAGAGTCGGATCGCGATCTTGGGCTTGTCTTGGACGAACACTGCTTTGACTCGGTTTGTCATAAATAAACCGCTTGATTCGAATAACTCTGAAATCATCTGTACTGTGCTTTTTGACGCCTTCAAAATTTGTTCATCGGGGAAATTTCAGATTTCCTAACAATTGGTAGCAGGGGATGGTGAAGGTCGTTGATTGCAGTGCAGATAATCGGGTTGATTGCTTGATTCCAACGATAGAACTTACGCGGTACTCACAGGCCAGCCAATAAGGTAAGAAGGACCCTTGCTCCTATATTTAGCTGAAAAACAATATAATTAGCTGTGAGTGGTGAATAAGAGCTAAGTTGGAATGTAAATTAAATTAATACAATTGGAATTGCTAACTGAAATTAAGTGTATAAACTTAAGTGTTGAAGTGTGTTGTGTTCTTCCAAGGCTTTGTGGATTTTTGTGGATTTGTGTATGGATTATAATTTGAAAATTGAAAAATTGCTGAATGCTGGGCTTTACTGAAAGGTTATATAGGTTATTATATATATTATATATTATATAATAAGGTTATGACCAAGGGATTGTGAGAATCCTGTAGTTGCGTTACTGAGACGAACGGGGTAGCTCCCTGTGCGTGTCCAGTCGTGGACTGACCCGTCTCAACCGTTTGGATAATTCCACATAGGGGGGAATACTAATAAACGGGAGTTGGACGTCAAGTGATTCACAGTGTTTAGCACCGTTTGGACAGTTCTACTGGGTTGAAACCCAGAGACAGAAATTTGTTACCGTTTAGACAGTTCTACTGGGTTAAATCCCAGAGATGCAAATTTGTTACCGTTTTGGAACAGTTCTTCTGGGTTGGATCCCTAAGAACACCAAATTATTGTTTGTTTAAGGTTTGTTAAGCTAAAACACTGTGCTCGCGGATGTAAGAGAAAAGAAAAAATATAGAAGTGAAATTTAGCATACAGCAAAAGCAGCTGCATTTGTGGGATATTGCTCGTGGACGCACAAGAGAAGTTGAATAGAGGGAGTTGTACGGGAGTGTATGTTGATGCTGGTGTGTTGATTAAAATGGTGAAGTTGACTGCTGGTGAAGTCAAAAAGGAGGCGATAAAGAAAGTTGAGAAAATGTTTAATGAATGCTGTGGTGCGGGGCTTTATCCCTCTGATACTGCACCGCCGTTAGGCAAGGATGGTCGTGAACATTTGTTGTCTGTAATGCAAAAGAGAGATGATGCTGTAGAAAAGGAGGCAAATGGTGCGAGTGGGTTGAGAAGATTAGCGGTTAAATCGAGGGCTGCAAAGGCAAAGAACGAGCAGATATGGGTAAGATTTATTGTGGAATACATGGCGGTGATTACAGAGAGCCAGAGCAAGCATGTAGAATCAACTGGTGAGAAACCGGAAGTGAAGCAGGAACCCATTCCTACTCCGACCCCTCCGCTCCACACTAGCACCCCTCCCATACAACCAACTGCTCTTCCTAGTGTTAATGTTGTTCCAGCCCTGTACCTCGTCCTGCCCTCAAACAAGCAAGACCGTAGAATCACAACACAATCTCATGAGTGTAAAATAATGGTGTGTCAACCCGGGGAGGCTGTTGGGAGAGGAACTATGAGTGTGTCTTTGTCCGGGGGTTACGTAATGGGGAGGTGTCCTGAAATTGATGCCATGAAAAACACCTTGGTTGAATTAATACAAAAAGTGGGGCTCTCGGAGTCCGACACTGTTGTGAGGCCCAAAAATGGGATACACAACAGCACAATGGGAAGAAATAAATGCTTTTCGTGTGGCTGACTGGGACATATCACGATAGAGTGCCCACAGCGCTCTCTGCCCACACCGAAGGACATTTGGTACTCCCAGATAGAATCCTTATGGTGAGTTGTGAACAATTTAAAGAACCGACCGTTCTTGTTTGAATTGCTGATTTAATATGATATGTAAATATATATTTAAATAATTATATGGTGTAATTATATGATCCACATATTGTAATATAGAAGTTTAAAATAAGTAATACTTAGAGTATAAACCATAAATTTAAATAAAACTGCAGTATTAATAAATTAAAGTGTATACTGAATAAAGTTAAAATGTGTTGAAATATTGCAGTATGATATAGTTAGATAATTGTATTGGTTTGGGTGTGGTACCACTGTATATGGTTAAATTAGTCTGCTAATTTGCGAGTTTTGCCTGGCATGTTTGTTGTTTGTGTGGTTTAAGTCTGAGTGTATGATGAGATGAGTGTAAAAACTAAACCACCATTCATATTTCTACTCTACATCTTTTCACGGATTATTCTCTAGGAGAATATAATATTTAGAAGTGATCAACCAGTATCACTGTAAGCAAATTATGAAATAAATAATAGTTATGGTAGTAGTGAGTGAGGGTAAAATAACATGATACAATAATAAGTTAAGAAACCCTGTGAATTAGAATAAAGTAGAGATAAAAGTAAAATTTACATTTCACATTTTCAATGGTGAGCATGTCAGTGCTTGGAGTCAAACAATGTGCTCTGAAAATACTCGATGGAGGCTGTTTTTGTGAGAATTTCTGGCGAAAATTGAGGACGTGCTCATCCGAAGACGGGTGAGGGTCTGTTTGATCCCAGACCCGCCCAGATCAGGGAGACGTCGACGCTAGAAATTAAATATGGTCAGTGTCTCAGGATCAAGAGAGCTGATCCATCCGGTCAATCAGTCTGTCTGTCCGTGAGCACTTTGACCCAGCCGGACTGAACCTGAACTGCTGCCAGCATTAAATTCACATGTTGCTCACAATAAATAATGATTAATTAATCTATTAAGGTTTTAAAATAATTAAAATAGGGTTAAAGGTTAAATAAATAAATAACCTAATAAATTTGTCTATGGGGGTATTAGTTTGTGGGTATTAGTTTGTGGTTTATTAAATTAAGAGGTAAATTAAGGTTGGAAAATACACATTCCTTTGTCTCTGCTCTGCTCTTATCTCTGATTAACACTTTGTGTGTGTGAGTCTTTGATGAGGTCATGAGTAAGTGAAGGTAGGGAAAAGTTGTTGCTTTTATTGAAGATTATTTGTGGTATTGCATTGATTGCTGTGATTTGTAGAAATAATGAAACTTGTGTTTTATTGAGGGAATATGGTTTGCATGTGTCATGTTTGGTATGGATAATATCCCCTTCTAAAGGTGCTTATTTATATATAAGGTATAACAAGCTAGGTTGTGCGATATAGTAGATTTATAGAACATGACAGATTTCTGGAGTACTGTAGACTCTTTCAAATATAATAACATCTGGTCTGTATGAGTCTGTATGAGTCTTTGTATTTCTAATAACAATCAGCATGAAGCATCATAGCTATGGCTCCTCACAAACAATGCAGCTCACGACACATCAGTCTCAGCCAATAGCATTTGTCCCTAAAACCGGTTTCAAACTAGGGTTTCACATCGTGATGACCTGGCCCTCTTAGCATATTAATTGAATGAAGAATCCTGGATCCTAGCTTTATTGTCATCAAAAGGTTTAAAGGTTGATGTGAAAATAAAAAGATGTAACAGGTAACTCTCTCTCTCTTCTCCTGGTCTAGCTCCGGCCAGTGCTGCAGCTGGGCCCTGCTATGCTTGGTTTTTACCTGGTCAGGCTCTGCTTAGGTTAAGGCCTGCCTTGCTTTGCTCGGCCCAGCGGGCTCTTGGTTCCGGCATTTTTTCCAGCGTTCGCATAACATGTGAGTTTGCACCTAAAGGGGGCGTTCATTTGCTATTAGTGCAACTTTTTAATATAAATCTGTTTAGTAATCTTAGTATTCTTTGTTTTCTTAATTAATCATTAGTAACAAATTAGGTTATTACTCTAAACCAAAGTTTCCAGTTAATCCTTCAAGGCTAAAACTCAAAGGTTAATTTATTTCTAAATAAATGGTGTATTTTAAGCAGCTATAAGATTGACCTCTGAGGGATATTTAGATATATCCACATGTCAATATAACCTCTGTCCATATATTATAAAAGCCTCTGACAGAATTAAGATTTCTGCATGCTTACAGAATACCTGAATCAATCTTAAACCATTGAGATACAGTTAACCCACTTAGTGCAGAGGAGCACTCATGTAACTAAAGTTACCGTTTAATAAAAAAATAAATAAAAAAAAATCATTGGAGTCAGATATTTTACATAATAGAACACGCATTAAATCTTAAATAAATTACGGAGAATGACCGTCTCTCATTCTCCGTAATTTGGTAATGGGATGAGGAGGAACTTATTAATATCATATTAATTATATATCATATTAATACCCAAAATAATTACATTTACATTTACATTTAGTCATTTAGCAGACGCTTTTATCCAAAGCGACTTACAAATGAGAACACCACAAGTCAGAAGCCATGGAGAAAACCAACTATACTGTAAGTTCATCAAACCTGATTGTTATTCGAAGCTGCGCCCCCCTCCCCCCCTTTTTTTTTTTATTTTTATTTTTATTTATTTATTTTTTTTATAACAGGTATTTGGTAAATAGATGCGTCTTAAGTAGTTTCTTAAAACTGTTTAGAGATTCTGCCTTGCGGACAGAGTTGGGAAGATCGTTCCACCATTTTGCAGTGGTGAACGCCACAGAATGAGAATTAGCTCCTCGGTGAGGTGGAATCGCCAGGCGGCAATCATCACTGGAACGAAGTGAACGAGTCGGAGTGTATTTTGAAAAGATAGAGTGAAGGTAAGAGGGGGAAGATCCAGAAATGGTTCTGTATGCCAGAGTCAGCGACTTGTACTGAATGCGAGCAGCTACAGGAAGCCAATGGAGGGAAGTGAGTAATGGAGTGACATGAGTTCGCTTGGGCTGGTTAAACACGAGTCGGGCTGCAGAGTTTTGAATTAGTTGAAGAGGTCTGATGGTGGAAGTTGGGATACCGGCAAGTAGTGTATTACAATAATCAAGCCGGGATAAGACTAGGGCTTGAACAAGCAGTTGGGTAGCATGTTCAGTCAGAAAGGGTCTGATCTTCCTTATGTTATAAAGAAGGAATCTACAAGAACGGGCGGTTTTGATCACATGATCAGAGACTTTGAGGTGGGAGTCTATTGTGAACCCAAGGTTCCGGACCGAATCAGTTGGGGAGATTGTGGAGCCATCAATTTGGAAGGTCAGGTTGTGATGGATTGAGGGTTTAGCTGGGATAATGAGAAGCTCTGTTTTTTCTAAGTTTAATTTGAGATGACGGGCCTTCATCCAGACAGATATGTCGGAGAGGCATGCAGATACCCGATTTGAGATGGTGGTGTCATCAGAGGCAAAAGACAGATGAAGTTGAGTGTCATCAGCATAGCAGTGGTAAGAGAAACCATGCGCCTGGATGACTGTGCTCAGTGATATCATGTAAAGAGAGAAGAGGAGAGGACCAAGTACAGAGCCCTGAGGCACACCAGTGCGTACTTGGTGAGAGTTAGAGATCTCCCCATTCCATGACACTTTGAAGGTCCTTCCTGTGAGATAGGATCGAAACCATTGGAGTGTCGTATCAGAAAAGCCTAATTCAGCTAGAGTGGACAGTAGAATCTGATGATTTACTGTATCAAAAGCTGCAGAAAGGTCTAACAAAATGAGGACCGAGGATTGAGATTTGGCTTTGGCAGATTTAAGTGAGTCAATCACAGAGAGCAATGCTGTCTCCGTGGAGTGACCACATCTAAAACCGGATTGATTGGGATCAAGGAGATTATTCTGATTAAGAAATTTGGAGACCTGTGTGGATACCACCCGTTCAAGTGTTTTAGACAGGAAAGGTAAAAGAGAAACAGGTCTGTAGCTCTCAACCAGATTTGGGTTGAGCGTAGGTTTTTTTAGTAGGGGTTTGACTATGGCTTGTTTAAAACAATTTGGAAAAGTCCCTGATGTGAGAGACGAGTTAATGATGTGTGTGAGAGCTGGTGTGATGGAGGAGGCAATGGATTGAAGAAGGTGGGATGGGATGGAATCAAGGGGCAAGTAGTTGAGTTACTGGCAAGAAGAATTTTGGAGATGTCAGATTCTGTGACAGGGGAGAAGGAGGAGAGGGTTGGATGGCTGGATGTGTGAGATGTAGTGTTGTGGAAATGGTGAGTATGAAAGAGTTTGCTGATGCTCTCAATTTTTTCTGTGAAAAAAGTTGCAAAGACATCAGCTGACAGAGAAGTGTTAGGAGGGGGAGAGGGAGGAGTTAGTAGGGAGTTGAAAGTGCTGAATAAGGTGCGGGCATCTGAGATGCATGTTACCTTGGACTGGAAGAACAAGGATTTCGCAGCAGTTACATCCTTGGAGAAAGTGGCAAGTGAAGACTGGTAAGTTTCTAAGTCTGAAGACAGACCAGACTTGCGCCATTTTCTTTCGGCAGAACGAAGAGAAGCACGTTGCTTCCGAAGCGTCTCCGTGAGCCAGGGACTGGACGGAGAACTATGTGTTTTCCTGGTGGATTTTGGACAGACCTGATCAAGACATGAAGCCAAGGTGGAGCAGAATGTGCTTGATGCAGTGTTGGTGTCAAGGGTTAAGAAGTTACTGATGCTGGGAAGGGTATCTGTAACCAAGTCGGCAAAGAGTGTGTTAGAGAGGGCACTAAGATTGTGACGTACCTGAGATGTTTTACTGATGATCACGGGAGAAGGTGGAAGAGAGACAGAGAACTGTATGAAGAAGTGGTCTGATTCGTGGAGTGATGTGTATGTCAGAAGAGAGACATGAGCGCGTCATGATGAGGTCGAGCTGGTTGCCAGCCCGGTGGGTAGCTGAGGTGCGGAGTAGATGGAGGTCCAGGCTGGAGATGAGATCGAGGAACTCAGCGGCGTACGGTCGGTCTAAGTGAATGTTGAAATCGCCGAGGACAACAAGAGGACAACCATCATCTGGGAGAGATGATAATAGCATATCGAATTCCTCGACGAAGTTATCTAGTTGACCTGGGGGACGATAGATGACAAGAAAATGACATTTAGCCGGTTCAGTGATTGTCAGTGCATGGAATTCGAATGAGACGGTGTTGGATAAAAGTGTAAGAGGAGAGAATTTCCATTTGTGGGTAATAAGCAAACCTGTGCCACCTCCTCTTTTGCCAATACGAGGAGAGTGAGAGAAGTGGAAATTAGTTGAGAGGGCAGCTGGTGTCGTGGAATTCTCTGGACGAATCCACGTCTCAGTGAGGGCTAAAACCTGAAGACCAGCATGAGCCGCAAAAGCAGGAATGAAATCAGATTTCTTGGTGGCTGACTGACAGTTCCATAGTCCTGCAGAGAAGGTGAAGGGCTCGCTTGTATTCACCTGCCGCAGAGTTCGCAGGTGTGCAAGAGTGCGCCTTCTCCTCTGAGGAAAGGAGCGTCTGTGAGAGGAGGAAATAACAGGGATGAACTGAAAACACATGCTGATGAGAAAGGTGTGAAAGGAAAAGAAAATGAATTGATATGAATAGATATAATTGAAATGGGTTGCCTTGTCGTTGTCCTTGCTCGGTGGACTCGCGAAGGTAGACTCGCAGGTCTTTACACGAATAGGTCTTCACACGAGGGGCGGAACTCGAGGGGCTGTCGCTTCCGCTGTCGCGTCAGCGTGTCCACGGTTCTTATATAGCCCAGATGAAACTAGGTCACGCCCCCTCCGTAACAATCCCACGTTATATAATGTTAATGTTATATAATGTTATATAATGTTAAATAATGTTTCAATAATGTTGAATTGGGGAAAGTTAGTGTATTAATATTAATTGGCCGTGGCAAATAAAATAGTTTGAGCTCATTTAAATATAACTATTAGATTTTAAAATGTTAAATAGCACTATTTTCCAATTTAAAGACAAGGTTTCGTGTGAAGATTTAAGTGAATAAACCAGACTGTTTGACTAGGACGGAACTAATATCTGACAGAAAATGGGCCATGGGACTGATAGGATGTTGACAGTCGGTCAGAGATCTATTTTTGAAATGTTGGTGGCAGCACCAACCCAGACCATATGTAAAGACACAACTTTGGCTCTGTTGAAGCATCTGGCAGAGCAAGGTCACAAGGCCTCCAAAACAAAACTCCAGTAATGTAAACAAGCGAAAATAATCAAAAAAGCTGAAACGATAGAACTATTGAATGATTAAAATGAATCAAAGGGGGAATTGTGAAGGAGAATTATGTTTTTTGTGTATGAGTGATTCATCTTAACCATTTGTGTTTGCATATACCTATCAATAACCTTCTACAGTTATTATGTCTTATTATATCTTATTATGCTGATTATATCAAGTCAAGAATGTATACGTACATCTTCCATCGAAACTTTTGTCTTCTATTTATCCGTTTCAATAAGGCCACGTCGACAGAGCTGAGAACCACGTCCGCACTATTATCAGAGATTGTTGTTTTAAAACAAGCAACTGAAGGTCTCCATAATAATGACGATTTCTGATAACTAATCAGAGAGTGGGGTAGGATTTCTCATTTTATTTTTCTAAAATAAATATCACTTCTTTTAACATGAAAAAATATATATGTATATATTTAATCACGAAGCATAAAATTTTTGTTTAATGAAGGATAAAGATTTGACTGATAATTAACTACACTAGTCCGACTGACATTAACTAATGAGGACAAAATTATGAGGTTATATTTTTTCCAGGTCGAAGTTTGAGAAAATATTTTGCCATAACACATATAAGACAAATGATTAATGTTATGACTTTTTTGCAGCATTGTTGTTTATAAATTGTTTGATAAAGGTTTCATTTTTCCTCCAGGTAATGAACTTAAGGTGGCCTAATTTTCAAATTTTACATTGAACAGAAGAAATATGAGTTTATTAAACTTATGTTGTGCGATTTGTATAAAGAATAGAAGAATTTAAGTTTGTTGATGTTGATGTTGTTAACTTTACTAACCAATCAATTTGCAGGTTCAAGCGGACAGAACTGACTGTGCAGTTTGATCCAGGAGATAATAATACTAAATTGAATGTTGTTTTGTTTTATTGTTAAAGCTATATTTTTTTAAGTACTAAAGTTTTTGTTTTCAAGTACAAGGTACATGGCAGCCTTAGCAGTGGTTCTAAATAAAATTGCGCACCTAGTAATGTGTCACCCATTAGCTGTGAACACAACCCATGGGGTGATTGCCTTTCTCACATCTACAGCATTGACGCTATCAAAACTGCAAACATGGCAATACATGCAAACACCACCTCACTGCGAGCAACACAGCTGTGAACATTTATACAGACTCAGCATGCGCCTATTCTACAGTACACATAGATGGACCACAACATATGCAGAGAAGTTCCAAAACGGCATAAGGGGGTCCTATTAAACATTATGCACACATCAATAAACTACTGGAAGCAGTACAGCTGCCTAAACAGGTGGCCATCATTAAATGTAAAGGCCGCTCCACTAAGGGGGACATGGAGGCGCAGGGAAAGGTGGCCAATCGGGCGGCAAAAAGGCAGGGGGTTAAGCTGTCAAGCAATGTGTGGTATTAGATTGGTGCCGAACAGACATCACCTACAATGACACGGAGGTGGGGTCGTGGGCCCGATCGGGTTATTTTATTATTGTGGGAAACACACCTTAGTGGTAAGAATGCCACTCCTGGCTGTTGGCCGATGTGCCAAGGTAAAGCTGTTGGCTCCTCTTACTCTCATAGGTTTAAGGGGGGGGGGGCGAACCCCAAAGGAGAAGGTGAGCAGTCGGTAGCTTTTATTTATATAGGGACTCACCCACTTATATAGACTCAATCAGGTTGCCTAGGGGGGTGCCAAATGAGTTCAAACTGGCGAACCAAGTGGCAGCAGAAAATATTCCACTGATATCGGCCCTTTTTCCAGTGAATCCCAACAAAAACATGGATAGGATAAATTTCGTACATTACAATGTAATGTACTTCGTCTCACTAATCTCACTAGAGATGCAATAGAGGGACTAATTGAACAGTTGCATGTGACGTCACTTGTGGCCTACAGAACAGAAAAGCCTTAGACATGCTTCTGGCAGAAAAAGGGGGTGTTTGTGTAATGATTGGTGAAGTGTGCTGTGCCTATATGCCTAAATAACACAGCATCTGATGGGTCCATAACCAAGGCCCTCAACAGGTTGCATAAATTATTACAGGAAATGCATGAGGTCTCCGAAATAGATAACCCGCTGGAATCATGGATGAATAATATGTTTGTCAGGAGTTAATCACGTCACTCTTCATGTCTATTGCTGTGTTCGTTGCTATACTGGTAACCTGTGGGTGCCGTGCATACCACGTCTGAGAGTTCTGTTAACTAGATCACATAATTAACACCATGGTGCTGCGGACGGTTAAATTGGGCTCGGGGATGAGGAGTCAGATAGACAAGAAATCAGCTATCATTAATAACGCCCAAGATCACATCTTGTTTCCATTTATGAATTTATTTTCTTTCTCATTTTCCTATCTCTCTCTTTTTCCCTCTAAGACATTAACCCAGTAGGGGAGATAACACACTGCACGCACATGCTTTAGTATAGCATTAAAAGTACACATAGGGCATCAGAAATTCGTAGGTCGTGACCGGAGACCTGGGGAAACGGAGAGAAGGCTGGACACCTAGTGATGGATGGAGGTAACAACACTGAAGGTGTGGGGCACTTGAGTGGCGGACACCCATTGCGGTGACATGTGCGGGACCACCCACAGCACCGAAACTCTGATAACGAGTAGAATATGAAACCGTATATTATTAGAGTTTCAAAAATCTGAGTGTTTTACTTTTTAGATTCATGTACTGATTTTAGAGCTCACATGCACAGCACACTGACGTAGGAGAACTCTAATGAATAAATGTAAGCGATCGACTCTGAACATCAGCACCACTTATGGGGCAAATACATATGGGACAAATTACCAATGGGGCAAATTTGATGGGCGTGTTGAGGGGCACGCCCAAAGGGGGATTGAAGGGACAAAAATTTGTGATTTGTAAGTTCTTTGTGTTCAAGGGAATTAGCGCATTCGTTAACAATGGGGCAACCTGGCCGACAATTGCCCAAGGCCTATATTTCATGAAAACTAGATGCACCTGGCGTCTGGTGGCTGGTGGATAATGCTCGAGGACAGCCGAGCTGTCTCGAGCTTCCCCTGTTAAGGAATGGAACGGCGCGTTCAACCCCCCCATGAGATCAGAGTCGGATCGCATTCTTGGGCTTGTCTTGGACGAACACTGCTTTGACTCGGTTTGTCATAAATAAACCGCTTGATTTGAATAACTCTGAAATCATCTGTACTGTGCTTTTTGACGCCTTCAAAATTGGTTAATCGGGGAAATTTCAGATTTCCTAACATCACCTTGTAAGTCGCTTTGGATAAAAGCGTCTGCTAAATGACCAAATGTAATGTAAATGTAATCTTTATACACTAAGTAAAAATAAGCAGGAAACAGGTGCAACATAAGAATCAAGACAGAGACACACAAATACAAGACAAATTAATAAAACTAAGAAAGATGACAGAAACCAACAAGAGGAGCAGTCAGAGAAAGAGAGAAAAAGAAAGTAAGAAAGACAAAGAGAGTCCGAGTCCCGGAGGAAACCCACATGCAAACGGGGAGAACATGAAAACTCCACCCAGATCGGGATTCAAACCTGGATCCCCAGTGCTGAGAGGCAAACGTGTTAACCACTAAGCTACCATGTCCCCCCTATTTTTATATTATATTATTTTATTTTGTAGATTTTTTTGTGAATTTATTAGGATATATAACAATATCTCTACCTCAATTTCTTTAAATCCTCACTTCTAGATTAAATATCCAACAAGGTATTTGCCAGTGTTGTCCTATTTCCCCAAAGTTTTTCATCCTAACTACTCACTTATTAACCCTTCAGATGAATAATAATGAGTTGCATGGGATTAATCTATTTGAGAGTTTGGAGATGATACAGCTTTGTTTTTGAAAAATGTTAAAATGTTTAAAAAAAAGTCCCTAAATGTAATCTAAATGTTTTCCAAGGCCTCTGGTTTGAGACTCAACCTTAAAAAATGTGAGATCTTTTCTATTCATAACTGTATATATCAAAACATTTGGTCAATCAGGGTTGAGAATGAAGTTAAATATGTGAGAGCATATTAATCTCTAAAAGAGAAGAAAACAGGTGGATTTGGGATCACCGTAGAACGCATGTGCTTCTGGAGCTCCCGAACGGGCTTTGTTAGCGCATGCGCTTCAACGACGTCTGTAAATTTATTTTACAGACTAAAATTATTTTAATTGCATTTTATAAATCACTACGGAATCGAGAACACACTACAAACTTTATATTTTGTCAAAATTCCCGGTCAGTTGATTTATCCGAGTAAATCGTCCAATATAGCCGGAATGGCAGCTGCAGCGTTAGGTGACAGCAAGGGACCGTCTATAAACTACAGTCATTGCGGAAATACCGAAAAACATTACTGATATAAGGATCATGCTGGTTATAATTAAAAACACTTAAATCCCCCCCCCCCCCAAAAAAAAAATAAAAATAAAAAATAAATAAATAAAAATAAAATAATAATAATATAAAGTGAAAATTATAACTAGACATGAAAAAATATTTAGTGTTGAATGATGATTTTAAAATTCCATGTTATACAAAATAAACTTCAACTGTAAAATATTAATATTGCAATTAAATATAAACTCACTTGTAGTTTACAGAAAGGCACATGAAAAATATACTGCAACCTTCAGTTTGGGAATATATCCATCTGCTAGTTTTTGGTTCATTTTTTAAAGTTACAAATTCATCCTGTGAAACAGCAGAATGACATAATAATATAAAAGCACTTGTAGTTCACAGAGGAACAGCAGGGGAACATACTACAACCTTCAGTTTGGGAAAATATTCGTTGGTTGATTTTTGGTTCATTTTTCAAAGTTACAAATTCATCCTGTGAAACAGCAGAATGACATAATAATAAAAAAGCACTTGTAGTTCATAAAGATACAGCTAGGGAACATACTACAACCTTCAGTTTGGAAAAAAAAAATCTTTGGTTGATTTTTGGTTAATTTTTTAAAGTTACAAATTCCTCCTGCGAAAATTCAAAATTACATAATAATATAAGAATACTTGTAGTTCATAAAGACACACCTAGGGAACATACTACAACCTTTATTTTGGGAAAATATTCTTTGGTTGATTTTTGGTTAATTTTTTAAAGTTACAAATTCATCCTGTTAAACAGTAAAATGACACAAGAATTAAAAAGCACTTGTAGTTCACAGAGGAACAGCTAGGGAACATACTACAACCTTCTGTTTGTGCAAATATCCATCAGCTGATTTGTGGTGCATTTTTTAAAGTTACAAATTCATCCTGTGAAACAGCAGAATGACATAATAATAAAAAAGCACTTGTAGTTCATAGAGACACAGCTAGAGAACATACTACAACAGTTTTAAGAAACTACTTAAGACGCATCTATTTAACAAATACCTGTTATAAAATATATATATATATATATATATATATATATATATATATATATATATATATATATATATAAAATAAATAAAAAAAGGGGGGGGGGGGGCAGCTTCGAATAACAATCAGGTTGATGAACTTACAGTATAGTTGGTTTTCTCCATGGCTTCTGACTTGTGGTGTTCTCATTTGTAAGTCGCTTTGGATAAAAGCGTCTGCTAAATGACTAAATGTAATGTAACGTAATGTAACCTTCTGTTTGTGAAAATATTCTTTGGTTGATTTTTGGTTCATTTTTTAAAGTTACAAATTCCTCCTGTGAACCAGCAAAATAGTATAATAATATAAAAATCACTTGTAGTTCATAGAGACACAGCTAGATCGTCCAATCGTCCAATATAGCCGGAATGGCAGCTGCAGCGTTAGGTGACAGCAAGGGACCGTCTATAAACTACAGTCATTGCGGAAATACCGAAAAACATTACTGATATAAGGATCATGCTGGTTATAATTAAAAACACTTAATTACCCCCCCCCCCAAAAAAAAAAAAAATAAATAAATAAATAAATAAAATAATAATAATATAAAGTGAAAATTATAACTAGACATGAAAAATTTTTTAGTGTTGAATGATGATTTTAAAATTCCATGTTATACAAAATAAACTTCAACTGTAAAATATTAATATTGCAATTAAATATAAACTCACTTGTAGTTTACAGAAAGGCACATGAAAAATATACTGCAACCTTTAGTTTGGGAATATATCCATCTGCTAGTTTTTGGTTCATTTTTTAAAGTTACAAATTCATCCTGTGAAACAGCAGAATGACATAATAATATAAAAGCACTTGTAGTTCACAGAGGAACAGCAGGGGAACATACTACAACCTTCAGTTTGGGAAAATATTCGTTGGTTGATTTTTGGTTCATTTTTCAAAGTTACAAATTCATCCTGTGAAACAGCAGAATGACATAATAATAAAAAAGCACTTGTAGTTCATAAAGATACAGCTAGGGAACATACTACAACCTTCAGTTTGAGAAAAAAATCTTTGGTTGATTTTTGGTTAATTTTTTAAAGTTACAAATTCCTCCTGCGAAAATTCAAAATTACATAATAATATAAGAATACTTGTAGTTCATAAAGACACACCTAGGGAACATACTACAACCTTACTGTAACCTTCTGTTTGTGAAAATATTCTTTGGTTGATTTTTGGTTAATTTTTTAAAGATACAATTTCCTACTGCAAAACAGCAAAATTACATCATAATAAAAAAGCACTTGTAGTTCACAGAGGAACAGCCGGGGAACATACTACAACTTCCTGTTTGAAAAAGTTGGAGTTGGAGACAGTTTCCAATTAAAATAATTTTTCCTCTACAACAATAGATGATTTTATAATGACAATAAAGGCTTTCTATTCTATTCTATTCTATTCTATTCTATTCTATTCTATTCTATTCTATTCTATTCTAAACTGCCTTGAGACAGTTGCAAGTCCAGCGTCTTCCAAGATAAAGTATTAATATGTTCTACATATCATCTTACTGTAGACATGATTGTAACGAGTTTGTGGGTGTGACACCAGGAACGAGCGAGTGGTGCAAACAAAAAGGCTTTATTTCACCAACAAAAAGGCTTTTTTAACAGACATCAGAATCATATACTGAGCTACAGTGTCATTGTTTTAAACAGAGCACAGGAAATTCTCCCTCAGTATGGTTCAAGCTCTCTCTCTCCCCTCTGCCTGCTTCCGACCTCTTTTACTGTCAACAAGAGGAGAGATAATTAGCGACATTCATCCCAAGCATGTGTTACCATTTACATTTATCTGTGTCCTAAGCCCGTCTTTTGTCTGCAGGCTCCGCCCATCCTCATACCACAATTATGTATCTTATACATAAGAATTAGAAAAGGAGGTCGGCAGCGTTGCTTGGTCTGCCTCACTACATATCTGAAGATCCAACAAATGGCATCAGAATGATGTAAGTAATGTAAAAGAATGATTTTTTTTCTCATTTAAAACTGAAACAGATGTGTGATGCAGCATGATGTATTTCAACTTTATGGACTTTAAACTGGAAAACTGTGTTAATTGACCAATAAAATAATACACATTATCTAGAACAGTGGTTCTTGATTACAATCCCTGATAGAACCATAAGATAGCTGGATAAAGAGCATCGAGGGGGTTCCTCAAAAGGTCTTATTTTGAATTACTGATTAATGATGACGAACATATGTGTTGGACTATAAATATTGTATTTGCAGATAAAAGCATGACATCTGTTTCTTGTTTTAAAGACTCCCGGTAAGAGAATTGATGTGGCTATAAAAGAAAACAGGACAGCCTTCAAATAGACTATGAAGATGTTTTGAAGCACGTGTGGAGATTTTCAATGTGGCAGAATTGGAGTTCACCTCAGATATGTGCCCTGCAGCTTTGCCCTGCTTATGGACATCTGTGGTGTGAATCTGGAGTATCCACATGCTATAAACTCTTCCTTTGGATTTCTTCAGTGAGTGTTGATGAATGTTAAACCACGCCAAGACTCTGTATGAATACATGAATTAAGAAACAGACTTCTAAGGAAAAATGGTACAACCAGATCCTATGGCTGCCTGGTAGTCACTAGCTTTTAGTATTTTAAAAGCAAACACTGACAACATTGTTTTACCTCAAATTGAAAACATTCAAAATTACCAATTCTGAGGAGAATAAATGTTCCCTATGGAGAAATAACATGTGGAAATCAGTGCATTCATAAAAGAAAAAAAAGACATCTTTATGCATACAGGAATACATTTTACAGGGTGAACATGAGCACATCCACAGAGGAGAAGAAAACTATTTCTACATACACTGTTGATGGAATGTCCCTTAGTGTTCCTCAGGGTGTTAAAACAGAAGAAAAGCCACATCCCTGCTCTCAGGATGAAAAGTCTTACACTTCACAGTTTCAACTTGACCAACAGCAGCCCATTCACACAGAAGAAAAACCATTCATGTGCTCACAATGCGGAAAAAGTTTTACTTGTAAGAGTAATTTTAAACGGCATCAGTGTATTCACACAGAAGAAAAAACATATTCCTTCTCACAGTGTGGAAAGAATTTTACTCAACAGGGTAATCGTGGGCAACATCTGTGTGTTCACACAGGAGAAAAACCACATTCCTGCTCACAGTGTGGAAAGAGTTTTAGTAATCAGTGTAATCTTAAAGATCATCTGCGCATTCACAGAGAAGAAAAACCTTTTTCCTGCTCACAGTGTGGAAAGAGATTTACTCAACAGGGTCATCTTGCACAACATCTGCACATTCACACAGGAGAAAAACCATATTCCTGCTCACAGTGTGGAAAGAGTTTTACTCAACAGGGTAATCTTATGCAACATCTGTTCGTTCACACAGGAGAAAAAC
The DNA here is from genome assembly GCA_019802505.1 of Corydoras sp. C115. NCBI lineage: Eukaryota > Metazoa > Chordata > Actinopteri > Siluriformes > Callichthyidae > Corydoras > Corydoras sp. C115. The sequence goes on from JAFMOC010000465.1 coordinate 121,567, forward strand.
CCTATTCCTGCTCACAATGTGGAAAAAGTTTTAGTAATCAGAGTAATCTTAAAGAACACCAGCGCATTCACACCAGAGAAAAACCATTTTCCTGCTCACAGTGTGGAAAAGGTTTTACTACACAGTGTAATCTTAATGAACATTTGTGCATTCACACCGGAGAAAAATCCTTTTGCTGCTCAGTGTGGAAAGAGTTTTACTCATCATAGTGATCTTACACGACATCAGCACATTCATACAGGAGTAAAACCTTATTTCTGCTCACAGTGTGGAAAGAGCCTTACTCGGCAGGGTTGTCTTAAACGGCATCAGCGTATTCACACAGGAGAAAAAACCTTTTCCTGCCAACAGTGTGGAAAAAGTTTAACTGAACAGAGCGGTCTTAAACTGCATCAGCGTATTCACACAGGAGAAAAACCATTTTTCTGCTTAAATTGCGATAAGAATTTTACTTGGAAGAGTAGTCTTATAATGCGTCAGTGTATTCACACAGGAGAAAAAACATATTTCTGCTCAAATTGCGGTAGGAGTTTTACTTTGAAGACTAGTCTTATAATGCATCAGCGTATTCACACAGGAGAGAAACCATATTCCTGCTCACAGTGTGGAAAAGGTTTTTCCCGAATATGTAATTTGAAATTACACCAGCACACTCACACTAGAGGAAGAACTTCTTCCAGCTCACAGTTGCCTGGTTTTTATCCAAATATTTTGCAAACATTGCGAGTATACAAATCTTTGGGCAGAAATTATAAAAAAAATGGATGATATCCTATTTACTAAATTATCTATAAAAGTGTTTTTATTGATTTTACATTTATATTTAAATTTCATGTAATTTAACTCCATTATCCTTTATTCTCTAACCTTTGGAAGAATTTATAAAAGACTTTGTTTAAACAAGCTACCGTGTTCCAAAAGACACAAAAACATCAGAAGGGCTGTACAGTCATTGCCAAAAGTTTTGAGAATGACACAAATATTATATTTTCACCTGATCTGCTGCCCTCTGGTTTTTATGTGTGTTTGTCAGATGTTTTTATCACATACAGAAATATAATGGCAGTCATATTATGAGTAACAAAAGCTTTTATTGACAGTTAGATTGAATTAATGCAGCAAGTCAATATTTGCAGTGTTACATTTACATTACATTTACATTTAGTCATTTAGCAGATGCTTTTATCCAAAGCGACTTACAAATGAGAACACCACAAGTCAGAAGCCATGGAGAAAACCAACTATACTGTAAATTCATCAAACCTGATTGTTATTCGAAGCTGCCCCCCCCCCCTTTTTTTTATTATTATTATTTTTTTTATAACTTACGCACAGAGTTGGGAAGATCATTCCACCATTTTGCAGTGGTGAACGCCACAGAGTGAGAATTAGCTCCTCGGTGAGGTGGAATCGCCAGGTGGCAAACATCATTGGAGCGAAGTGAACGAGTCGGAGTGTATTTTGAAAAGATAGAGTGAAGGTAGGAGGGGGAAGATCCCGAATGGTTCTGTATGCCAGAGTCAGTGACTTGTACTGAATGCGAGCAGCTACAGGAAGCCAATGGAGGGAAGTGAGTAATGGAGTGACATGAGTTCGCTTGGGCTGGTTAAACACGAGTCGGGCTGCAGAGTTTTGAATTAGTTGAAGAGGTCTGATTGTGGAAGCTGGGATACCAGCAAGTAGCGCACTACAATAATCAAGCCGGGATAAGACTAGGGCTTGAACAAGCAGTTGGGTAGCATGTTCAGTCACAGTGTTGACCCTTCCTCTTCAGGACCTCTGCAATTCTCCCTGGCATGCTCTCAATCAACTTCTGGACCAAATCCTGACTGATAGCAGTCCATTCATGTACAATCAATGCTTGCATTTTGTCAGAATGTGTAGGTTTTTGTTTGTCCACCCGTCTCTTGATGATTGACAACAAGTTCTCAATGGGATTAAGATCTGGGGAGTTTCCAGGCCATGGACCCAAATTCTCTATGTTTTGTTCCCTGAGCCATGTAGTTATCACCTTTGCTTTATGGCAAGGTGCTCCATCATGCTGGAAAAGGCATTGTTGATCACCAAACTGCTCTTGGATGGTTGAGAGAAGTTGCTCTCGGAGGACATTATGGTACCATTCTTTATTCATGGCTGAGTTTTTAGGCAAGACTGTGAGAGAGCTGATTCCCGTGGCTGAGAAGAAACCTCACACATGAATGGTTTCAGGATGCTTTATAGTTGGCATGAGACAAGACTGGTGGTAGCGCTCACCTCGTCTTCTCCGAATAAGCTGTTTTCCAGATGTTCCAAACAATCGGAAAGGGGATTCATTCATTCATTCATTATCTCCCGCTTTATCCTCTATTAGGGTCGCGGTGAGGTTCCCCATGCCCATCCAGGGGAGAACGTCTCGGGCGCTGGGCAGATACACCCAGGACAGGGCGCCAATCCATCGCTGGGTACACACTCACTCACACAGACACACTCTATATGGGGCAATTTTTGAGAATTCAATTGACTTGATCCATGTTTTTGGACTGTGGGAGGAAACCGGAGAACCCGGAGGAAACCCGCGCAGACACGGGGAGAACATGGAAACTCCACCCAGATGGGGATTCGAACCCTGAGCAAGCTCTGCACTGCTGGTAGCCCGATCCGACAGCTGAAACACTTTTAAGAGATGGTCCTGGCGCATGCTGGTCTTTCTTGGGCACCCTGGAGCCTTTTTGGCAACAATGGAACCTCTCTTCTTGAAGTTCTTGATGATGCGATAGATTGTTGACTGAGGTGCAATCTTTCTAGCTGCGATACTCTTCCCTGTTAGGCCATTTTTCTGCAGTGCAATGATGACTGCACGTGTTTCTTTAGATATAACCATGGTTAACAGAAGAGAAACAATGATGCTAAGCACCAGCCTCCTTTTAAAGTGTCCAGTAATGTCATTCTTACTTAATCATGACAGATTGATCTCCAGCCCTGTCCTCATCAACACCCACACCTGTGTTAATGGAGCAATCATTGAAAGGATCAGTGTCAAAAAATCAGGTTTTACTCCTTTATTTAGATTTCAGTGATTAATAGATCAGTGAACTTGAGTTTAGATAAGGTTTCAAATAGAAATAAAGTTTTGTTTTAAAGTTAAAGTTAGTTTTAGTCTTAACCATGTTTACATTTCCTCTTTATTATATTGTACATTATGTCAGTTCTTATATTTTAATGGAAACAATACAAATGTGTTTTGTTTCTATTTGTAACCATTTATTATGTATTATATATTGTAGAATTTAGTCACAACCTGATCATTAAAACTGATTCCTCATCTGTGATCAATAAACGTAAAATTTTTAATTAAACTGTGTCTCTGTGAGTTCTTTTCCTGAAAGTAAATATGTCCTTCCACATTTTTAGTTTTACAAACAGAATTGTATACATGCATCAGCATATTCACACAGGAGAAAAAACATATTCCTGCTCACAGTGTGGAAAGATTTGAAACGACACCAGCACATTCACACAGGAGGAAAAACTTCTTCCGGCTCTTAATAGCCAGAGTTTCGTTCAAAATATTTTGCACACATTGTGACTATACACATTTTTGGCTGAAAATATACTATTATTAAAAAAACAAGCATAAGATGAGAAAGGTCTACATAACGATCTCCACAATACATCTAGAAATTCAGATGGTCTAAACAACTCTGGACAAGATGTTTCCAATAACTGCTCAATATTACAAAGTGAAAAGAGTATCGCTGCATGAAATATATTGTTTCATAGAAATAGAAATGTTTAACACTTTAAATCGCCACATTAATTAAAAACACATTAATGCTTTTTGAACAGTCACAACTTTCAGGACGTAGTGGCAAGAAAACAAATTGATGACATCCCATTTACTAAATTATCTAAAAAAAAAAAAAAAAAACAGGGTTTTTACTGATTTACAAACATATTTTCATTTTATTTACAACCTTCATTCTCTAACCTTTAGGACAATCTATAAAAGACTTTGTTTAAACCAGCTGCTGTGTTTCAAGAGATATAAAAACATCAAAAGGGCTGTAGACTCATTAATTTAATAATTAAGTTGTAATGGTCTCACGACCAAGCGAGGCGGATCCGCTACTCGGAGACAACGAGCTGAACGCAGGTACAGTCACAGTGGTGTTTATTAATCCCAAAATACGAAGAACACAGAAACACAGGACGTAGTGAGGCGAGGGGTGATGATGTCACGGGGAGTAGCACAAACATCCGGGGAGACTGTGACGGAGTACACTAGGCGGAGTGTGGACGAACGCCGACGAACTGCACACACAGAACACAGAGAACAGCACAAGGGACGAGGCAGCAGGAACATAGAACTAAATCAGGAACAGGGCTGGTAGTGTCAAGGCTTAGCACAGGCGTGGCACGAGACAAACTGGCGGTGAGGGTAGGGTGTGCAGGGCATATATAACAAAATGGTGACTGATCCCAGGTGCGCGTGATTACGGGGGCGTGACACAGAACCCAACCCACACCACGTGAACAAAACAAACCGTGACACAAGTAATCTGTATGTTGAGATTCAATTATATCTTTTTTTTAGATTCTTTTTAATTAATTAGTTTTTTTTAATAAATTCAGAAGTCCTGGCATTTCTTTTCATTTACTGAGAAAACATTTATTTAGATTTAGATTAGAATGAGTAATAACCATTTATTATGTATTGTACAGTTGTGTTCAAAATAATAGCAATCTGTTTAAAAACATGAGTTAAGCGCAAAATCTTTATAGTAGTTTTTATGTCCATGCATTAGGATCATTGCATAATGTTTTCCAAATCAAAACATGAAGAGAAATGTATATAATTCCTAACTACTTAAGAGAAAATAATAAAAAATGACCATTGGGCTGTTAAAAAAATAGCACTGTCTGCATTTGTCTTTACAAACTCAAAATTTGTACTCCTTTTGTATGATTTAGCATTCCTGTGATTCTCTAACCTAATATTTAGTTGAATAACCACAGTTTTTTAGAACTGCTTCACATCTGTGTTGCATAGAGTCAACCAACCTCTGGCACCTGTCAACTTGTGTTTCAGCCCAGGATGCTTTGACTATATCCCACAATTCATTTGCATTTCTTGGTATTGCCTCAGAAACGGCATCTTTGTTGTCACCCCACAAGTTTTCTATCTGATATAGGTCCGGGAATTGGGCTGGTCACTCCATAACCTCAATTTTGTTGGACTGGAACCAAGATAGTGCTCGTTTACTGGTCGTTATCTTGTTGAAACACCCATTTCAAAAGCAGTTCCTCTTCAGCGTAAGGCAACATGACCTGTTCAAGTATTCTGATATATGCAAACTGGTCCATGATGCCTGGTATAAGGTAAATAGGACAGTCTTTAATTATCCTGGAGCTGATTATTTGCTGAGCCTTTGCCATTCGGGCTATTATTCGATCCATTCAAATGGTAGTTTTGCATTTTCTTCCACGTCTCTCTGGTTTTGCTCTCCATTTTAAAGCATTGGAGATCATTTTGGCTGAACAGCCTATTATTGGCTGTACTTCTTTAGAAGTTTTACCCTCTCCAATCAACTTTTTAAAAGTTCGCTGCTCTTCTGAAGAATGTCTCGAACGACCCCTGTTTCTGAGGCTTTCAAGGAGAAATGCATGTACAGCACGTCCTGGCTTCACACTTAAATAAGGGCCACCTGACTCACACCTGTTTCCTCACAGAATTACTGTCCTCACTAATTGAACTCCACACTACTATTATTTTGAACACACCCCTTTCAATTAATTATTCAAATACAATAATAATCATATTCAAATCAATAGCATGTATTTCATGAATGCTGAGACTGTTGGCTTTCTAAGAATCTACTGCACCAACTGGCAAATTGTTTGTCGTGTGGTAATTTAATTTATACCAAAAACAGTGATTAATCTGGTTAGTCATATTGGACTGCTATTATTTTGAACACAACTGTATATATAAGATATAGACAAAAATAAGCATAAATGCAAATAACTGTGAATTTGAGCATTAGTACTATTAATTCAGTGCTTCTCAAATAGTGGGGCGCTCCCCCCTGGGGGGGCGCAGTGCGGTGCCTGGGGGGGGGGCGCATAACAAGATACCACAGAGCAAGTGATGTTAAGTGTACTGAACAAACCCTCAAGAGACAACATGGAAAAATATTTAACAGAGACGGCAGAGAGATAATGAGAGCAACAAAAGTCAACCAAAAGTTAAATGACAAAGCATATGTAGCGCTTGGCTTCACTGTAACTGAGGTGGAGACGAAGAAAGACCGGTGTGTCTTCTGTATCTTTAAATGTTGGCAGCGGATAGTGTAAAGCCAAATAAATGAAGGTGTCACTTAAAGACATTACACCCCAATCATGCTGATAAGCTGTTTGAGTTTTTAATCGTAAACGTGACGAGTATAACCAGCAATCAGAACGCTTTATGAAAGCTACTTCAGAAAAGCTGTGCTGCAAAACGGGCGCGTTGTAGCCATTAGTTATGACTTCCTCATTTTGAAAAAAAAAAAAAAAAAAAAAAACACAGCACAAATTGTATTCATTTTTGTTTTGTAGGTTAAATTGTTCCTGAATGAATGTTGCTGATGAATTTGAATTTATTATTATTCATTGATTTTATTTCATTTCATTTTTCAGTATCAAATGCCAGTCAGTTCAAAAATGTTTCTAGTTTAAATAAGAGTTTCATTCGTTTCTGTTACAAACTAAGTTAAACTAAGTTAATAAAATTATTCTTTGTTCTAAGTTGATCTATATTTCTTTCCTTTTTGTTTTCTTTATTGTTAATAAAAGAGGTGTACTTATAACAAATTTATAGACAAATGATACTACAGTGGGCGTGTAAAAATACTTTTTCACCCCATTTTGTCATGTGGGGGGAGGTGAGGTGAGTGTGCATGTGTGTGGGGGGGTTTTCTTCTTCCTAGGGGGGGCTTCACAGAAAATAATTGAGAATCACTGTATTAATTCAATTTGATTCCTGTTTCTTGAACATGGAAGTAATGAACCTTTCTATTAATTATCTAATGCAGGGTATGCAGCAATAGCCGCAGGTTATCAATATAGCCAGAAATACTGCAATTGAGGTAACAACAGATAAAAGGCCGCTTTCCATTTCCCGAACGTCCTTTCTAACCACCCAGTAATTGGATTCTCGATACCTGAGTTTTCTTTCATCTCTTTAGACTGGGCCTCCAGAGCCTGTAAGGCCCTCGTAACCGAACCGTCGGGAGCTATGTTGTTTGGTATGAAGGTACAGCACACGTCACCGAACATAGAACAGACACCCCCTTTTTCCGCTAATAACACATCTAGAGCTATACGATTCTGTACAGTCATGAGAGACATTGCTGCCAATTGCTCCGATAAACCTGTGATCGCGGCTTGGGTGATATTAGCCAACCTCATTATCTGGTAGTTAACATAATTTATGCGATCAACATTTTTGTTGGGCGTGATGGGGAACAAGGCCGATATAATGGGAATGTTCTCAAATCCTGCAGCCACTTGATTTGCTAGTTTAAACTCATTTGGCACACCTCTGGGAACACCTATGGCATCGATGTACGTTGGGGTGTTCTTAAGGAGGTCAAACTCTTCATTTGCTTCTCGTTTTCTTCTTGCAGACTTAACCTCTAGGTGTCTGGGGCCTAATAAAACGGGAGAGGTCAGTCACACCATGGCACAGAGACCTCTGGCATTGAGTGGTATTCTGATATATAACCTTTCGTGGCCACAATAATAATATAATCCCACTCTTGATGTCATCTTGATAGGTGACATTACACCAGTCTTGATTGATGTCACCCAATACCTGAACTGCGTTCAATCCTCCACCTCCTGTCCTGTTAAAGCAAATATGACCCTGATCCCGTTTTATTACTAATGACGGGGAATATGGACGCTAGTGTGGTGCAATTCTCGAGTTATGCCATCTGTGTTAGTCTAATCATACACCTGAATCCTACCGGGTCAGTGTCAGGATATAAGGAGGCAGGGGTAAGATAGAGAGGGGCTTGGGCCATGCTACACAATTTTCTGCCTCTTCTGCTTGTCCCGCCAGCCATTTTAACCATAGGTTATCTGATACGTACCCTGCTGATAGTTTAACTATGTCCTCAGGTTTCCACTGTAAATAGTCGGACCCCTGCAGACTGCCTACCTGCGATTGTTCAGTGGCGTTTTTGCCTTGTGGAGAGGGTGACAGGGTTTGATTCACCTTTCTCCGTCTAATGTTTACCCGACAGCATACATAAGGGTAAACATTAGACGGAGAAAGGTGAATCAAACCCTGTCACCCTCTCCACAAGGCAAAAACACCACTGAACAATCGCAGGTAGGGTAAATTATTTTTACCCCATTGAGGGATGCTGGACCAATTCATCGATAGTGTTAGCGGGTTGTGTGATCTCGATATGTCCCTCTGTAGGTGGGTTTCTTTCCACAGTGACTTGTGAGGGTCCTTCCACAATGAGGTGGGGTCCCAGGAGGGTCCCGTATATGCGATGGTGTCGGTAGCATACTGTCACAAATCGTGCGTAAAGAGTGGTCTGGAGACGTAGATGCAGAACAGATAATGTTTATTAATAAGCAAGGCAGAGGTAGGGTGGTGCAGGAGGAGTATTGGTTGAGAGGGGTGTTGCCAACTGGACCCAGGCCGGGGTGTGGAACCTGGAACGGAGGACTGGGCAGAGCACAACCGAGCAAAAGAACAAACCAATAAAACAAGATACACAGATATAATAAGTACGCTGTAGAAAGAGAACCCTAGGGTAGGGTGAGCTAGGGTGAGAGCGAACTCCGCCCCAACCGGCCGAAGCCAAACCACCTGAGCGGACGGACAGAGACAACGATCGCTCCCGGGACGCAGGACTCTAGGGACAGGGTAAACACTGGAAACAGAAAGAGGATTAAACAACAAGACACTGGGAGCGACCACAGAGTCACACGGACGTTCACTCATACAACAACACACACTAGCCTAAACACAGAGGTGAGAGCACAGATGCTAACAAATGCTAACACAAACAGACGTACACTCACCGAGACCAGATACACCACAAGACGAACGCAGATAGAACAGGTATAGAATAACAGCCAAAAATCGCTCGGTACGTATGGTAAACCAGGGACAATACTTCGCGTTTGTCCAGTGTGAAAGCAGAGTTTAAATAAGATAAACGACCCATCAAACTAATCAGCCTCACCTGGTGACGGAGCGAAAGCGGAACTAGAAGGCGGGGCTGAGAGAGCGAGTGATAGATCGTGACGGAGAGACAGAAGCAGAACCTGGATTTCTCACATACTCACAGGGTTTCCCTATTCTGGCTGCAGCTAAGTTATTGATGCCACACCTCAATTGTTTCTCTGCATTCCAACACATATACACATCGTAACCGCTCCACGAGTACTCTCTACTTCCACATTTAATTACTGAGCACAAATCGAACGTCCAGGCCGTGGTGTCCCCCAAGTGGTAGTCTAGTTCTATCCCTCCCCAATACTTAATACATTCGCTTGTCTGCAATGCACTGTTTTGGCATCTTCCTTAGCTGTTGGATGAGTATCTACCCAACCTGAGTACCTGTCTACCACTACTAGCAAGTATTTGTGTTTTCCTACCCGATCTATCATGTCAGTATAGTCTATCTGTATTTCCTCACCAGGTGTTAGGGGTCTCTGGTACTGACCATCCCCAGGTTTTATTGTTGGTGCCACTTTATGAACTTGACATACCTTACATGTTTTAATGTATAGTTTCACAATGTCTGAGAGTTGGGGGTGACACCATTGTCCTAGATTGGTAAGGGTTTGTTTAATTCCCACGTGTGCGAGGGTGTGTGCTTCCTCGATCAGAGGTTTCAGCAAGTTAGTCGGTATTACTGGCTTTTCTTTTGAGAGACCCATATCCCGTCTTTCTTCACCGCCCCCTTTGTGATCCAGATGGCCTTGTCCTCTGGAGATGCTTGTTCTTGGAGTTCTCCCAGCTCTTTTCCTGTGGGCACTTGTTCCCATAGATCATCTGACCTTATTACCATCATAGTGTTTGGGTTGGTTTGGGTTGCTGCCCTTTTGGCTGCTGTGTCTGCAGCTTCATTCCCTCTACTTATGACGTCAGTTCCCTTCTGATGTCCTCTGCATTTCACTATGGCCACCCTAGTTGGTAATTTTATTGCACTTTCCAATCTCAGGAGCTCATCTCTGTGTTTAACAGGTTTGCCTCCACTAGTCATGAATCCTGTTCTCACCCAAATGGGCAGTTCCACATGAGCTGCCTCCATTACGTAAGCTGAATCTGTAAACACAGTAACTTCCTTTCCTGCTGATTCCTCTAGTGCTGCTATTTACTGCCGCTAGTTCTGCTTTCTGTGCTGATGGTGCTACTTCAACTGTACCATCAGTGACTACTTCAAAACTACCTTCCCTTGAATCACTCTCCTGTACCACCACAAATCCCGCTCTGATCTCCCCCGTGGGAGTCCTATAACCGCAATCGTCTGTCTACAACCACTTTGATCCCGTCTAGAGGATCCCCCTTTAAGTCAGGTCTGACTTTGGCTTGCAGCATGGCTTTTGCTGTACAATCATGAGGATCTCCATTCATGATGTTTTCTGCTATGTTTACCCCTGTGTGTGTGTAGGTGATGTTGGGTCCTGTGAGCACTTTGTTGATTTGTCTCTCTCTTAGTGGTGTCAACGTAAACATTGCTGAGTTGATGAATGCTAGTATGCTGTGTGATGTCCTCACATGTAGTGGGTGGCCTATAATCAGATGTTCTACTTTAAGGACGATTTTTGCCAGGCCTGCGACTAATCTGACGCAATTGTGTTGTTTTTTCTCTAAGGGGTCCAGTGGAGTGCATATGTAACATAAAATTTCTCTGCCCCATCCCCCTTTTTCTGGAACAGAACACCATTCACATGTGTGTCTGTTTCAGAAACATCCAGGTAAAATGGCCTGTCGTAGTCAGGTCTTGCCAGATCTGACACATGTGCTAAGGCTTGTTTGAGGCGTATGAACTGTGACTCGGCCTCAGTAGTCCACAAGAGTTGTGCGGTGAGGTTGCGCATACCTTGTTCTTTCACCATCGCTCTGAGAAGGGAAGTGTGTCCGTTGAAATCAGGTATGTAATGGCAGCTATACCCCACTAGGCCTAAAAATGAGAGCATGTCTTGTACTGTACGTGGGCGTGTGTGTGACAAAATGAGTGATCTGTGTGCTGATGACATACCAGTGTTTCCCTGCATTACAGCATTGTAGCTTTTCCCTTGATACCTTGAAACCACCATCTGCGAGGTGTTGGAGGACTGTATGTGTGGCGGTGAGACATGATGCAGCGGACGTCGCTGCTATAAGTAAATCATCTACATATTGAATGAGTATAGTTCCTTGTGTCAGATCACATGTTTGCAAGGAGTCACGTAGGGCCTGGTTAAACAAACCTGGTGACAGGGCAAAACCCTGTGCTAAACGCGTGTAACGATATTGTTGTCCCTGAAAGGTAAATGCACAGTAATCCCTACATGACAAATCTACGGGTACGCAGAAAAAGGCGTTGGCTAGGTCTATGCATGTGAACCACTTCATGTCTGGGGTCAGCTCGGATAGGGCTGTGTATGGGTTGGGCACTGCGATGGGCTGGGTCAGCAATGCTGAGTTAATAGCACACAAATCATGAACCATACGAAATTTACCTGGTTCCTTCTTGGGAACAGGTAGAATGGGTGTATTCCACTCTGAGTGGCAGCATTCTAGTACCCCTGACTTTTCTAAACTGCAAATGGTCAATTTCAGGGAGGCCAGGGCCTCCTTTTTGATATTGTACTGTGGTAGTGAGATTGGGTGACCTGCGCACATTTGAAATTTCACTGGAGTGCATTTTATTGCCCCTACGTCATTCGAACCCCGAGATCATAATGTTTCTCGGCAACTGTGTGATCATGTGGGCAGCCCCATAGTGGTCACTATCTTCCCTACCGTGATGTCGTGATAGTAGGGTGTGTTCCATGATGATTAAGTCAGTCCAGGTGTCATTTATACGATACGCACATGTGGAGGGGGAGTAAGTAACATTCACAATTGTATGGGGATCCAGACCCCTGCCATATGTGCCCTTTTAGTCATTGAACCCAGCTGTTTGGCCTCATATTGAGTGTGTAGGGCTAGAAAAACGTGTGGATATGCCTCCTCACCCATACGATACCAAACTAATTGTTCCGCTGTCAGGTCCACTGGCGCAGCCACACCTTCTGGACCAACATACCTGTAGATACATTCCCCTGTTATTGTCCAATGCCTCTTGTCCAAATTGTCCATAAACAAATCATAATACAGATCCTCACACGTTGGATCATAAAACAGGGTGAGGTGCATGGGGTCCGGGGGAGGTTTGTAAGGGGCCAACGCCTCCAACCAGGTGCGCCACATGCGGAAATGTTCCTCCAGCTGATGACGACACAGAGGAAATCTTCCCCAGTACATGTTGACACATTCTTCGCGAGCTGGCGACAACAGGTACATGCCATGTGTGCGGATGCCGCTGCAAACATGAGTTTTGCCATCTGGCCAAGTTAACTGCAGTCCTTCTGTGGAACACATTATTTATGCACTGAGTTTACACAATAAGTCCCATCCACACAAATTACAAGGCGAGCTAGGTGCCACTAGAAAGCGGTGTGTGACGACCTGTGAACCATTTGATACAGTTAAAGGAATAGTCTTTATCATCGATGTCTGCTCCCCTGAAAAGCCTCTAACCGCCACGTAGTCTGCACTTTGATAATCGGAATGTGGGAGATGTTGCAGAGCTGAAAATGCTGCTCCCCTGTCCACCAGAAAACAGACAGTCCTTTGTTCGATGGTCAGTAACAGTATGGGTTCTGCCAGTACCCCGCTGTCCGTGGCTTCTCCGGGGCCCCGTCACTGGGTACCCTGAGGTGGGGTCCACACTGGGTACTGGCCAGGTGCCAGTTGGTGGTTTGGTGCCATGTGAGGAGGGGTCGTGGTTGGTCCTGCTGTGTTTAGGGGATGTGGACAGTCATTTGCCCAGTGATCCATGTCCCCGCAGTTAAAGCACCCCTGATTTTGAGGACGTGAACCCCTCCTGCCTCCCCGTGATCCCCTTCTCCCTCTACCTTGTGGACGATTATGTGGGGGTCCTTGATACCCCTGATTTTGATAATAGGTTGGTGGTGCTGGTATCCAGGGCGTGGGATACACATGTGAAGCTGGTGGTGGTGGTGGAGGTGGTGGTGTCGTATACACTGTGGATTCTGTTGTGACATATACTGTGGTATGGGTTGTGGTGTGGGTGTGGTAGCGTGAACTGGGCGCATGTTGTGTGAATCGTCCTTTTCTCCTTTCTTACTCTTTTTAACTTGATCCCTAAGTTCTGCCAGCTGGAGCTTAAGAACCTCTGTCTCGTTCTTCTCCTTATCCTTCTCCTGTTCGCTACATTTATTGGGGTGGTGGTGCCTCTTTTTAAAAAGGGGGACTGGAGGGTGTGTTCCAATTACAGGGGAATTACACTCCTCAGCCTCCCCGGCAAAGTCTATGCAGGGGTACTGGAGAAGAGAGTTCGACTGATAGTCGAACCTCGGATCCAGGGGGAGCAGTGTGGTTTTCGTCCTGGTCGTGGAACACTGGACCAGCTCTTCACTCTCTCCAGGATCCTCAAGCGTTCATGGGAGTTTGGAAAAGGGTAGAGAGTCCTCTCTGGTTCAGGGATCAGATCTTGCCTCAAGTGGAGGAGTTTAAGTATCTCGGGGTCTTGTTCACGAGTGATGGTAAGATGGAGTGTGAGATTGACAGACGGATCAGCGCAGGGTCAGCAGTGATGTGGACCCTATACTGGTCTGTTGTGGTAAAGAAGGAGCTGAGCCAAAAGGCAAGGCTCTCGATTTACCAGTCGATCTACGTTCCGATCCTCACCTATGGTCATGAGCTTTGGGTAATGACCGAAAGAACAAGATCGCGAATACAAGCAGCCGAAATGGGTTTTCTCCGCAGAGTGGCTGGGCTCTCCCTTAGAGATAGGGTGAGAAGCTCGGTCATCCGGGAGAGACTCGGAGTGGAGCCGCTACTCCTCCGCATCGAAAGGAGCCAGTTGAGGTGGTTCGGGCATCTGGTAAGGATGCCTCCTGGGCGCCTTCCTAGGTTGGTGTTCCAGGCAAGTCTGGCTGGAAGGAGACCCCGGGGAAGACCCAGGACACGCTGGAGGGATTATATCTCTCAGCTGGTCTGGGAACGCCTCGGGGTTCCCCCAGTCGAGCTGGTGGAGGTGGCTGGGGCGAGGGAGGTCTGGGTCTCCCTACTTCGGTTGCTGCCCCTGCGACCAGAACCCCGGACAAGCGGAAGATAATGGATAGATGGATGGACAATAATAATCATATTCAAATCAATAGTATGCATTTCATGAATGCTGAAACTGTTGGCTTTCTAAGAATCTACTGAACCAACTGGCAAACTGTTTGTCGTGTGGTAATTTAGTTTATACCTAAAACAGTGATTAATCTGGTTAGTCATATTGGACTGCTATTATTTTGAACACAACTGTATATATAAGATATAGACATTTATATAAAAATATATTTTTCTTTTATCTTTCTGTTTGTTTGTATCTCTGCGTGTGTATCTTGTATGCAGATATAAAATAAGGATTGACTGGTTAACTCTGTTTAAGCCAAGACCATATTAAAATTAGAACTGCTTTAAAATAAGAGTAAAATAAATTAATCACATAACAATCAGTAAGGAACTGATTAAAATAAACATAAATGCAAATAACTATGAACTTGAGCATTAGTACTATTAATTCAGTGCTTCTCAAATAGTGGGGTGCTCCCCCCTGGGGGGGCGCAGTTTGTTGCCTGGGGGGGCGCATAACAAGATATCACAGAGCAAGTGATATTAAGTGTACTGAACAAACCATCAAGAGACAACATGGAAAAAATATTTAACAGGGATGGCTGAGAGAAAGGCGGACAGAGACCAAGATAATGAGAGCAACAAAAGTCAACCGAAAGTTAAATGACGAAGCGTATGTAGCGCTTGGCTTCACTGTAACTGAGGTGGAGTCGAAGAAAGACCGGTGTGTCTTCTGTGTCTTTAAATGTTGGCAGCGGACAGCGTGAAGCCAAATAAATGAAGGCGTCACTTAAAGACATTACACCCCAATCACGCTGAAAAGCTGTTTGAGTTTTTAAGCGTAAACGTGACGCGTATAACCAGCAAACAGAACGCTTTATGAAAGCTACTTCAGAAAAGCTGGGTGCTGCAAAACGGGTGCGTTGTAGCCATTAGACTTCCTCATTTTGATAAAAAAAAAACAAAAAAACACACAGCACAAATTGTTGTATTCATTTTTGTTTTGTAGATTAAATTGTTAATAAAATTAAATTGTAAATTTAATTGTTAATAATTAAATTGTACCCCTGAATGAATGTTGCTGATGAATTTGAATTTATTATTATTCATTTATTTTATTTCATTTCATTTTTCAGTATCAAATGCCAGTCAGTTCAAAAATGTTTCTAGTTTAAATCAGGATTTAATTCGTTTCTGGTTACAAACCAAGTTAAACTAAGTTAATAAAATTTTTCTTTGTTCTAAGTTGATCTATATTTCTTTCTTTTTTGTTTTCTTTATTGTTAATAAAAGAGGTGTACTTATAACAAATTTATAGAAAAATGATACTACAGTGGCCGTGAAAAAATACTTTTTCATCCCATTTTGTCATGTGTGTGTGAGGGGGGGGGGCGCAAAATGTTTTCTTCTTCCTAGGGGGGGCTTAACAGAAAATAATTGAGAATCACTGTATTAATTCAATTATTTTGTGTGGAAAAGCTCTTCTTTATATCAGTCTATAACAATCAGATTCTGTTAGAGAGTATTGTGCCAGAGGATCAGATACAGCAGAACTGCTGAGCCTTTTAAACACTTTAGTGACAATGAACTGAGAATAATCTACCAACCAAAAGTTTCAATCACCAGCATAATGTAAATGTGTCTAATAGAGTGTACAGTAAAAAGAAAACAAGTGTTTAAATAATCCAGCAGCACCGATGTGTTTTACAGAAACGAGTGAATCAGGCACATCATAACATCAATGCCAAGACTCATCCACCACCAAAATAATGCGTGCTCTGGGGTAGTCCTCGAGGTTTCTTGACAATTAAAGAGGGTAGATTGGATAGATTACAGTTTGTTATTGAGCTTTAGTGTGCATTTATATGGTTAGTGAAGCAGGTGAAATAGAGATGTGTGAAAGTATTGACAATACAACCCCATGTACACACACAACATGCATCAACAGAAGGTTAACATTGTAGTAAGGTTTGTTAATCCAAACTTCTAAAGAGGTTTTCTTATGTTCCACATTTTAACCTCTTAAAAGTTCAAGCATAAACTTCTTTACTCTTTATAGACTTCATTCTTTACTGACTACAATATATATTGGCACGGTCGCCTCTCAGCGCTAGGGATTCCCGGTTCGAATCCCCATCTGGGTGGAGTTTCCATGTTGTCCCCGTGTCTGCGTGGGTTTCCTCCCACAGTCCAAAAACATGGATTAAGTCAATTGAATTCTCAAAAATTGCCCCATATAGAGTGTGTCTGTGTGAATGAGTGTGTGCCCAGCGATGGATTGGCGCCCTGTCCTGGGTGTATCTGCCCAGCGCCCGAGACGTTCTCCCCTGGATGGGCATGGGGAACCCCACCGCGACCCTAATAGAGGATAAAGCGGGAGATAATGAATATATATATATATATATATATATATATATATATATATATATATATATATATATATATATATACACACACACACACACACACACACACACAACACAATATATATTTATTGTGGGTAAATCTAAATCTACCCGCGCGTTCGTTTGAAAAGGAGGAGATCACACCAACAGTTCTGAGTGAAGAAATAACATTTATTAATACAACAGAAATCTGGGGAGAAGAGCGCAGTCAACAACTCGTGTACGATCTGCCTGTTCTCCGACCTCTGACTCCATCCTCATATACTCTTCTGCACAGGCCCCCACCTTTGCTGCTCTTCCATCTCAGACTGATCACCTGTGGGCCACCCCGCCCAAGCAGAAGTTATTCTGCTTAGTGTAACATAATGAAGCTTCTTGTTATCAGAATGTTTGTAGTCAACCGACCCGTATAATACTACTCCCTGCCGGTGACTCCCTTCTGTACATCCTGACCTTGACACAGAGATACATTCTCACATGGGTCTGATTAGAGAACAACACTGCCGTAGCTTATTAAAAGTATGAGAACTTAAGCAATATTAATTCCTGAAATAAATGAATAATGCTTTGATCTACATTTACTACTTGAAAATATGAAATGCGTAATAATGCTCATTTTTCCCTTCAGAATACATTTCCTAAATTCTAAAAATCATTTTTTCCTCTATACATATGGATCTTGTTTATTTTAGCAAGTTCCTGCAGTATGCTGTGTTCAATGCCTTCTTTGTGGTTGCCTGTGTTGAAGCTTATATTATAACTTTTGTCATAATAATGGCCCCAAATTCAAACTTGTTCAGCTGTGATAAAATGAAAGGAAGGTCTAAGTTCATTTGGAACATTTTGCATTTAACATCATTAAATAAAGTAAATCAAACTTCACATTTAAATATAGAAGAAGGACCCAGGACAACCTTTATGGCTTAAAGACCAGGACCAGCTTCCTTTGAGTAAACAGCACTATACCCATAGTGTCATTACCTGGCCACAGATGTACAAGGATAATATAATGATAAAGAAGCCAGTTGTTGGATATCTTTCTTTTCTTTTTATCCAGTTTTCAAAAACATATTTCATGAACTGAGGGTTTATGATCATCACCTTCAGGACAAGAAAGGATTCTGTTGTTAGCAGTCTTTATGATTCTTGATTCATGTAATTGATTTTTCTATTATTTCTGAAATATGATATACTTTACTCTGGGATATAAAAAACAAACAAACCCAAAGATCAATCAGTAGACCTTAATGTATCTTTTTCAAGGATTCAGTGATTCAAGGAGACTTTTTGTCATTTGTGTAACATGTGGTGCATGAGATGCAAACGAAATACTGTTTCTCAGACCCAGTTTACCATCATTAAAATTGTGGAACATTTGTGGAAATTGTGGAATTTTGAGAAGTAGTAAACTATAGTATCATATTAGACATATGTGTAAAAATGTAAAATAAAGTAGATCCCAGTAACAAGTAAAAGTATATAACTGAATAAAAATAACCAAAAAAATAATAAAGCCAGCGGAGCTAAAGTAACAATCCAAATCAGAAAGCTTCATAGTCATCTTAACAGCAGAAAACAAAAGAGTGATCCATTAAAGCAACGCCTCAGAGGATGACGACTTAAACACAATTGTAAAGTTTCAACATTTTTAGAGATCGATGGATTTATTTTAATTTAAAGATGAGCCTATTGCATTCATTGTTTGTAAATATATTTTAAGAACTGAGTTCAAAACAAGATAAAAACAAGATAAGTATCACGAACGGTCCGTAATCCCCCAGAGTTGAGCGGGTCCGTTGGGTGACCCCAGGTGGGTGACCCCAGGTGTCCAGTAGCCTCCGATGTTGGGCACGTCTTTCTTTCACGAACTGTCCGTAATCCCCCAGAGTTGAGCGGGTCCGCCGAACATCGCGGACGCCGCTCACGCTCCCACGGATGTGACCTGCGCGGAACGCCAGCGCAGCGACACACCGTGGCAGGAATGCGGAAAGGAGGCGACTGGAACACCGGGGGTCACCCAACGTGTGTTGAGAACCAGACGCTGAACCACCGATCCGACCGAGTCCGAGGGCCGGGGACCGCCAGCGTCAGAGCCCGGCTACCGGAGGGCGGCAGTCGTTGAGTCGGGACCGACTGAGGCCGTTCGCCATCGGTCCCGAGCACCAGAGGCCGCCCATTTCGGACTCGGGGCACCAGGAGGTGCATGCCCCAGCCTCGCAGCCAGAGGACGTTGATCTGCGCTGCGAGAGGACGCGTCTTCGCTGTCAGCTGGGAGCAACCGGCTGGTTACAGCCCGAGGGACTTGTTACCCCCCCCCCCCCCGTTTGTTATTTTCTGCATGCATTTATTATTGTTATTATTTTTGTTCTTTTGGTTTGTGTCGCTTTCCCTTTTGCGCGACCCTTGGGGTGGGGGTATGTCACGAGCACCTGCTGCACCTGTCCCTCGTTTTCGGTTCTCATTATCTCACTTGGGTGATTGGTTGTTTTTGTCACATGTTTAGTTGGGTTTCCTATTTAATCTGTTTTCATCCGTATGTCTGGGCACGTCTTTGCTTTGTGGTTGTTCTACCCGACGTTACGTTCTGTTTTGTTATCCCCGTTCTGTTGGTGCTTCGGCACCATTTTCTAATAAATTCTGTTTTGGATTTTATCCCGGTGTTCCAGTCGCCTCCTTCCCGCATTCCTGCCACGGTGTGTCGCTGCGCTGGCGTTCCGCGCATGTCACATCCGTGGGAGCGTCTTCCTCTGTCTAGACCGGCGGACGCGGTGGTCTACGCGTCGCCGGATCCCGGGAGACGCTCATCTATGCGCGAGCGGCGTCCGCGATGTTCGGCGGACCCGCTCAACTCTGGGGGATTACGGACAGTTCGTGATAGAAACAGCGGCAGAGACTAACCTAAACACAGAGGTGAGAGCGCAGATGCTAACACACAGCTAACACAAACAGACGCGCACTCACCGAGACCAGATACACCACAGGACACAAAGCTGAGAGAATAGAAGCCAAATAATCGCTCGGTATGTATGATAATCAGGGACAATACTTCGCGATTCGTCCCGTGTGAAGACAGAGCTTAAATAAGGTAAACGACCCATCGGGCTGCGTGCCGCATTCAAAATCACTTTGTATTATAAATGTAGTGCACTAGTAGTGTTATTAGTGATCGAAAAGAACTAGGTACGAATATCTAGGACATTTTATAAACAGTGTGTGTTTGTCGTAAAGATAAAAAGGTCTTATGTTTATTCACATATCAGTTCACTATGTAGTTAATGCTTTATTTTCTTCCCTGTCTTTTTTGGAAAACTCTTCTTTAAAGCGGATATGCATCTCATGACAGACCCTGCATCTTTTCCAAATGTCTCAAACTGAACTGCACACTAGTTCTCATGTGCTCTAAAAGTGTCCTTACAGCGCATGCGCATCCAAATCACACCCGCTCTCAGGCGCTACTGAAGCACACGCGTTTTCAGACGTTGTTAAAGCTAATATGCAGTGAAAGCACACACGTTCTGTGGCGCTGCTGAATTGAATTCGTTTTTAGACATTTTTAAAGTGCATGCGCTAAAAAGCCCGTTCGCGCATTCAAAGCACACCTGTTCTGAGGTGATCCAAAAGTCCACCTATTTTCATTCTTTAAAGAAAAAGAAAACATTTATTTATTAATTAAATATTTAAAACTTAACCTTTCGTCAGAAAATGGCCATTTAATGGTGTACATTAAGTTTACAAATGTCGAACCCTTATAAATCTCTTTAAATGAAAATTAAAAACGCCATATAGTCAATAACATATAACATAGTTAACATAACACAATGACCACTAGGGTCAGAATTTATTTAAAAAAGAAACGTGTCTGGACTTGTGGTATAAAATGTCAGTTGTGCGTTTAAGATACAATGAAAAATCCAACTTGGTGTTGGTAATGTACGAATCTGGCAACCCTGAGTACAATCGGCTGGCTCCAGTTATTCCACGTGATGTCATTTCAATAGAAAGTTTTATTTTTAGTCATGAATTTGTAATAACAATGGTGATAAAACAAAAAAACGTTACAAAATTGTAGAACAAATTTTGGGAAGTAGTAAACTATCGTATCATATTAGACATAGGTGTAAACATGTAAAATGAAGTAGGTTAACTAAAAATAATAATAAAGCCAAAGGAGGTGAAGTTACAATCCAAATCAGAAAGCTTTAATCAACTTAACACCAGAAAACAAAAGAGCAATCCGCCACAGCAACTCCTCAGAAGATGACTATAAAATACATAATAAATGGTTACAAAAAGAAACAAAACACCTTTGTATTGGTTCAATTAAAATATAAGAGCTAACAATGTATTATATGATAAAAAAAGGAATGTAAAACACGTTTAAGACTAAAACTAAAAGGATGAATTTAAACTTTAATTATATTTGAAACCTTATCTAAAGTCAAAGTCACTGATCTATTAATCATTCAAATCTAATTAAATGAGTAAAACCTGAACTCCCATAGATGAACTCTAATGATCTGATATATGCAGATCCTCAATTAAAGAAGGTTCATCATTAAATCAAATCCACAATCACAACAAATTTGTTTAAAAAAAAAATTTTAATCATAAAAATCTTGAAGGTTCTTGACTGTTCCATAAGCAGCATTTTTTTTTATAACACTTCAAATGTGGCAAACTAAAGTACTTAGCATTTCTACCTTATATTTCACACAGTGATTCTCTTTTCAGTTGGTAATGTTGAGCAGTTATTGGAAACAAAATGTCCAGAGTTTCTAGCTTTCCAGTATTGTGGACATTGTTGTGGTGAAGCCTTATGCTTGTTTTCATAATTGTAATTTTTATCCCTCCAAATATACACACAATTGGTATAAAAACTTGAGTACTGTTATGTTCCAATAAATAATCACAAGTCTGCAGTTTCGTTCCAAAAGAATTTCATGCATTTTACTGAAGAGACAAACACGTGTACAGTAAAAATCATCAATGGCAGACAAACGCAAGTGATGAGAGAGCTCTGATTCTCAAAGATCCTGCTTCTGTATATAATACTTTCCTTCTGTGTATGTGAGTGTGAATGAACCTTCCATATATGGTGGGGACTTCCTGACCCCCCATTCTCACTAATACATTTACCAAGTGTTACCTGCCCCCCCAAACCATCATGAATTACAACATATTACTTCAAAGTATTACAAAAACATCACACTACTATAAGCTGGAATAAGTTTGTTTTTCTGTGTGAATGCGCTGGTGTCGTTTAAAATCTTTAAAAAAAAAAAAAAAAAAAAAAAAAAAAAACTCACATTGTGAGCAGGAATAGGGTTTTATCCTGTGTGAATACGCTGATGCTGTTTAAGACTACTTTGTTGAGTAAAACTCTTTCCACACTGTGAGCAGAAATATGGTTTTTCTCCTGTGTGAATACGCTCATGCTGTTTAAGATTACTCTGTTGAGTAAAACTCTTTCCACACTGTGAGCAGAAATATGGTTTTTCTCCTGTGTGAATATGTTGATGCACTATAAGTCTACTCTGATTTGTAAAACTCTTTCCACACTGTGAGCAGACATATGGTTTTTCTCCTGTATGAATACGCTGATGCACTGTAAGTCTGCACTGTAGAGTAAAACTCTTTCCACACTGTGAGCAGACATATGGTTTTTCTCCTGTATGAATACGCTGATGCTGTTTAAGATTAATCTGTAGAGTAAAACTCTTTCCACACTGTGAGCAGGAATAAGGTTTTTCTCCTGTGTGAATACGCTCATGCCGTTTAAGATTAATCTGTTCCGTAAAACTCTTTCCACACTGTGAGCAGGAATATGGTTTTTCTCCTGTGTGAATACGCTCATGCCGTTTAAGATTTATCTGCTGAGTAAAACTCTTTCCACACTGTGAGCAGGAATAAGGTTTTTCTCCTGTGTGAATACGCTGATGCACTGTAAGTCTGCACTGATGAGTAAAACTCTTTCCACACTGTGAGCAGGAATAAGGTTTTCCTCCTGTGTGAATAAGCTCATGCCGTTTAAGATTCATCTGTTTTGTAAAACTCTTTCCACACTGTGAGCAGGAAAAGGGTTTTTCTCCTGTGTGAATATGCTGATGATCTATAAGAAGACACCATTTGGTAAAACTCTTTCCACACTGTGAGCAGGAATAGGGTTTTTCTCCTGTGTGAATATGCTGATGCTCTATAAGACTACTCTTTATAGTAAAACCTTTTCCACACTGTGAGCAGGAATATGGTTTTTCTCCTGTGTGAATACGCTGATGCACTATAAGACTACTCTTTATAGTAAAACTCTTTCCACACTGTGAGCAGGAATATGGTTTTTCTCCTGTGTGAATACGCTGATGCAGTTTAAGATTTATCTGCTGAGTAAAACTCTTGCCACACTGTGAGCAGGAATAGGGTTTTTCTCCTGTGTGAATATGCTGATGGACTATAAGACTACTCTTTATAGTAAAACCTTTTCCACACTGTGAGCAGGAATAAGGTTTTTCTCCTGTGTGAATACGCTGATGCACTATAAGACTACTCTTTATAGTAAAACTCTTTCCACACTGTGAGCAGGAATATGGTTTTTCTCCTGTGTGAATACGCTGATGCAGTTTAAGATTTATCTGCTGAGTAAAACTCTTTCCACACTGTAAGCAGGAATATGGTTTTTCTCCTGTGTGAATACGCTGATGCAGTTTAAGATTGCTCTGTTGAGTAAAACTCTTTCCACACTGTGAGCAGGAATAAGGTTTTTCTCCTGTGTGAATACGCTGATGCACTTTAAGAAAACGCTTTTGAGTAAAACATTTCCCACAGTGTGAGCACATGAATGTTTTTTCTTCAGTGTGAATGTGCTGGTGTTTTTCATGGTGAAACTGTGGAGTGTAACTATTTTCATATTGTGAGCAGGAATTTGGCTTTTCTTCTTTGTGAACATCCTGGTGTCTTAGAAGAAGTCCGCTAATATAAATTCCTTCCACACTGTATGTCGAAATATTTTTCTTCTCCTCTGTGGATGTGTTCATGTTCATTCTGTTTATTCCTGTACACAGAAAGATTTATGTATATATGTAATATATTTATGTAATTTCTCCACAGTGAAATACATATTTTCCACAGACTTTTGAATGTGTTCAGGTTGAGGTAAAATAATGTTGTTATTGGTTTTTAAATTTCTAATAGCTATAATGGATACTAATAGTATTTCTAATACTGCCACACTGAAAATCACCAGAGGAAATCCTTTAAGGAATCTTTATTGCATATTAAGCCATCTTGCCTTCCTTTTATAGACCCGTCAATTTTCTTTCCATGATCCTTTGAAAAAAAATGGGCATCATCATTTTGTCTGAAAATGAAATATTTATACTCCAATTAAAATGTCATAAGATCAGTAGATCAGTAATTCACAAACCACTTTGTGCTATTAATCCAGCTAGCTTTTGGGTTTATCGGGGACTGTGATCAAGAACCACTGTTCTAGATAATGTGTATCAGTTTATTGGTCAAGTAACATGTTTTTGCAGGTTTAAAAAAACCAAATAATTCAAACTATCTGCATCACACATCTGTTATAATGCACATACTGTATGCAACCACAGTTTTGGATAAGAGAAAAATAAATACTGTTACATAACACATTCTGATGCCATTTTCTTGATCTTCAGATATGTAGTGTGGCAGACCAAGAAAAGTTGCAGAGCTCCTTTTCTCATGTGTGTTTTATAAGATACATAATTGTGGCACGAGGGAGTGATGGTGATGATTTATGACAATTTGACATGTCAATAAATATCCATCCATTCATTATCTTCCACTTTACCCTATATTAGTGTCGCGGGGGGTTCCCCATGCATCAATAAATATAGATGATAAAATAATTTCAACTAAACTTTTTTTCTAAATCAAAATAAATCAAGTTTAGCATGTTCGCCTCTTGGAAGATAATGAATGAATGAATGAATGAAAGAAAAGAAAAACATTCTAAAATATGTAATTAATTAGAAATTAATTAGAAACATTACATATTTATTAGTATCAAAATAAATCTGGGATAATATGAAAAATGTAAAAATACAATATATTTTGTCTTCTATTTCATTAAAAAGTGTAGGAGTTAAAGATATTTCATGTTTTGTCTGGCCAACTTCATTTTATTTGCTTATTTACATTAATTTCTGTATTTCAGTTATTCAACACTTTCCAAACAATATCAATGTCATATGATATTAAAACATATCAATTATATTTATTGATACCTGTGAGCATGCTGAGGAAGGTCTAATGTTTAAAATGTTCCTGTTAGTGTGTCAGTAAATATACTTGATACCATATGAGTTCTGTCTGATTTTCTTTTCAGTTATACAACTATACAACAATGAGATCGTAACGATGAAAGGCAGTACGAGGAAGAAAGAGTGGTATCTCAGTGCTTAAAGTGTTGTTTTTTTTCTATTTTGATGGTTTGGGGGGCGGCACGGTGGCTTAGTGGTTAGCACGTTCTCCTCTCAGCACTAGGGATTCCCGGTTCGAATCCCCATCTGGGTGGAGTTTCCATGTTCTCCCCGTGTCCGCGTGGGTTTCCTCCGGGTTCCTCCCACTGTCCAAAAACATGGATCAATTCAATTGAGTTCTCCAAATTCTCCCATATAGAGTGTGATGTGTGCGTGTCTTTGTGAGTGAGTGTGTGCCCAGCAATAGATTGGCGCCCTGTCCTGGGTGTATCTGCCCAGCACCCGAAACTTTCTCCCCTGGATGGGCATGGGGAACCCCCCCGCGACCCTAATATAGGATAAAAGCGGAAGATGATGGATTTAAATCCCAATTCCACCAATGTTAGGCTAATATCTTATATATAAACTGCATGGTTAAAAAGGTGGTCACACAATATTTGGCGGGACTGCTTTTAGTTTTGATTATGCCACATATTCGAATGCGGCATTGTCTCCACAAGCTGCTATAATGTCATTTATTTATTAATAATTAAAATGTATTTTTGTCCAAAGTTACGTTGTTCTTACCAAGATCTTGTATTAATAATGGGGAATTTTAACCACTGCACAAAATCTTCATCAGCACATTCCAAAGATTTTGAATGGCATTGAAGTTTGGACCGTGTGGTGGCCAAATTTATGTTTGAAAAAGATGTCTGCTGCTCCCTAAACCACTCTCTCATGTTTTGAGACTGATGCATCATGGGAATTGTCATTTTAAAATATATCCATGCCATTAGGAGAAAAAGATCCATTGATGGAATAACCTGGTGGTTCAGTATATTCAGGTCGTCAGCTGACCTCATTCTTTGGGCAGGTAACATTGCTGAACTCAGACATGACTAAGTGCAGCAACCCCAAATCATAGCACTGTCCTCTCAGGCTTGTACATCAGACATTAAGCATGATGGATGCATCACTTCAGCCACCTCTCTTCTTAACCTGATGCACTCATCATTCTTAAAAAAAAAGTAAATCTGAACTCATCAGACCACATGACCTTATCTTCTTTTTTTGCAGGTTAGCCTCACTGACAAGTGATTTTCTTAATGCTGCACAGCTATTTAGTTCCAGTCCTTTAAGTTTACTTCACACTGTGCATGTTAAAAGTTCTTACTTTCACAATTAAATTAAATATCACTGTTGTTTTTCTACCAAATGTTTAAGTGATCACTGATCATGATCATTCAAGGATTTTTTTTCTGAATACAGTCCTTAAAGATCAAAGATGATGCCGCCCCACTCTCCTAACAGTTTAAATAACTTAAAAAGCTGAAACATAATCACTCTGTAGCTCTCTCCGATTTAAAGTCGACAGCACAAATACTCTTTCCAATACTGATTTGGTTTATTCTTGAATTATACCTTAACTTTGTATATAACCTTTACACCCAACCGTAAGAACTGCAACATAAATCACATAAACAAATGTACAATGAGAAATTTCTACATTGTAAACTATTAATCTTAAGAATGATCCTTTGCATGTTTAACCCTGCAAATTTACATATTGATTTAGAACCACAATTACATATGAATTCATCTTAATACTAGAAAAGGTAATAAACTTTATGTAAAACCCAAATAGCATACAAACAGCACACAAACCTCATTGGCTTCATTAAATATCAAAGAGAGCATATAGCTTCATGCTTGTCGCTCTTCAACGCCTTAATAAACACTTTGACCCTTAATTGTGACTTTGTAACCTTAACTTAAATTAACATTGTCAATGTTCATTAAGAGGCAGGAACCATAAAATAGAGGCCCTTACCTATTTGCTTAGTTCAATCCAGATAGTGACTTTTTTAACCAGGTAGTGTTTATATTGCTTTAAAGTAAAAATGTTTTATTTAATTGATGAAATTTAATTATATCTGATGTTAGTTACTAAATATCAATTAACATTTTATAGACTCAGACTTTGTGTAGTGATTTACTTTTGTGTAGTTTGTGGTGGTATGGTGGCATTGTGGTTAATAATCTCACCTAGACTGGTAACAGGTTCAGGGTGGTTCTCCTCCTTTTGTTGAATGAGAGCTGGGATAGGATCCATCACCTCCACGACCTTGTTCACGTTAACAATCGAAATAAATGAAATGTTTTAGTTGTTTTGCTGAATAAAGTTAGAAAATCGGTTTGTTTAAGGACAGAGTAATGAGAGAGAATCATAAACATGTCATTTTATACTTTATTACTTCTGCATACAGTGCATTCTAGAACACAGTCTTAAATATAAAATCCATCAGTCTTATTTACATCCTGATAATCCACACAGAGTATAAAGCCTCAATGAGTTTCATAAAGAATCTCACCTTCAGTAATGAACTGGATTTGATCTGATGATATTAATAATGACGTGCACAACTTTAATTTTTTATTAAATCTCTCAGAGCTCTAACCACACGAAGTGCTGCTGCTGTTAATGTTCTCTTTTCTTCTCTTTCTGTTTATCGGCGGTTAGGTTTCCAGATTAGTGCAATACTGCCACCTACTGTTTGGAAGGAGCCCTTCACTACATATTATTAAGTTGGCTATTCAAACCTTAAAAGGAACATCATTTTAAATGAACTGATTCATTTAAATTTTACTGATTTAAATAAAGTTAAAGATAAAATGTAAAAAATAACATTGTTCTACTTTCAGAGATTGTTCTCTTACAGAGTTCGAACCTTTAGTTACTGTTAGTCTTTTTTATTTGTATTTCATTATAATTTGATTTATACAAGTTGCAATAAAAGTCATATGTCTCTATTAATTTGGCTTTTGATATCAGACACAGATCATGTTTTTATATTTCCCCAGCACCTATAACACCATTCTATCTTTTCTCTGCTGTGGTGTGCTGGGGTGGAAGCATTAAAAAGATGAGAGGCGTCAGTCATGCGGGGCAAGCACTGGGTGTGGAACTAGACACAGTGGCTAAAGTGGCAAAGAGGTGGAAACTCAACAAACTGCTCTCCATCATGGATGATGATGGCCACTCCCTACATTACACTATTTTACCGCAAAGGAGCAAATTCAGTGCAGACAACTGTCTCAGAGCTGCTCTACAGACAGACCCAAGAGATCTTTTGTTTCAAGAGCTTTTTTACTCCAGAGTTTCAGGCTTTTCAGGCTTTTTTACTCCACCAGTGGGGCTGGTAGAAAGATAAATAAATAGGGATTCTTTCTGGTACTCATCTCAGAACACAGGTGACAGAGCACCCCTGGAGCAATCAGGGTTAAGGGTCTTGCGCAAGGATTCTGACAACTGTTCAAATCCCAGTGGACCTTTGATTTGAACCCACAATGATCATATTACTAGCCCAACACCCTAACCACTAACCCTAACCACTGAGCTACCACACCCTTCTATTTTATGATTGTATTATTACTGTACTTTTTAACGCTACTGGTTGCTCAATTTCCTCTGGGATAAATAATGTATTCTTTCTTTCTGTCTGTCTCTCTGTCATGTGTTTACCCAGCACCGTCTCTCCAGCATCCAAAACAAATCTAATGGCAGGTGAGATCCTGTCCCAAAAAACCCCGTTATCCACTTTAAAAAAAATTAGCAACCAGTAGCAGCAAAAACACAGTAATAACGCAATCATAAAATAGAACAAGTGTGTTGTTAGCTCATTGGTTAGGGTTAGGGTGTTGGGTTTGCAATCTGAACATTGGGGTTCAAATCCTAGGTCCACTGAGATTTGAACAATTATTAGTGTGAGACCTTGAGCAAGATTCTTAAACCTCATTGCTCCATTGGTGCTGTATCACCTCTGTATTCTGACCCCCAACCATTAAGTTGGATTACTTGTAACTGCTTTGGATAAAATAGTTTGCTAAATAACCAAATGTAATGTAACAAATAGAAATAAATTAAGAACCAATAATTGCAATAAAGCCTATTAAGATACATGACATTGTAGTGATTAACCATCAGAATTAATGAGTAGTGTATAGTGAGCAAAGTAGTCATGTGTATATTTGTATGTATGTAAAATGTCAGTTGTGTAAAAACTAAAGTTTCCCATAATGAATGAAATAAAGTTACTATAGTGCCAAAAAGACTATATATCCGAAAGGCTTCGAATGCGCATGCACTTTAGGAGCGAACTTAAACAGGTGCGATTTGGAAGCGCCGGTGAACGGGTGTGCTTTTTACTGCGCATGCGCTTTAACGGCGCCAGAAAACAGGTGTGAATTGGTAGCGATTGGGAACGGGTGTGATTTAAATGCGCAAGCGCTTTAGGAGCTCTTGGATGGGCTTTTTTTTTTTTTTTTTTTTTTTTTTTTTAAAGATAAGGCTTTAAAATATATTTATGAAAAACATTTCTGTGTTTCATGTGTATAAACAAAAATGGGATGGGCGGGATGGGCGGCGTGACGCCCCTGGGCTTCGGGATGGGTTCGCGCGCTGGCAGGACCTCGGGCACTTCGGGCTCTCCATCCTGCACACAGAACACATAAACCCCCACCGCAATGCCCAAACACATAGACACAAACATAACGGACATGGGGGAGACGGACTGATCATACGAGACATTCGAGGAAGGGGGACACAACATGTTCACACACTCGAGCGGCGGCTCCGGTACCGCCCCCTCGCAGCGCGACCCAGACACGGCGCGGTCGCGTCACGTGACTGCCCCGCAGTGCACGCCTCGCGCTCCGCAGCTGCGCCGTGCGCCCGCTGCGGCTTCCCTCCACGCCGTCGACGCGCTCTGCGTCCGGATCTCGCCACCGGGGTTTTACAAACCGGACTGGACCCTCCGTCCAGAACTCCTCAGAGTTGCGGAGGGTGCCAATGGGCAGAATATGCCCATACAGGTATGATTCAACCTCATCATCGGACACCTCAATAAGATCAAGGCCATCCTCCGCACAGAGCGCCTCAAAACCGTACCTCCAAAACCATTCCTCATCGGAGTCGCTACACTCCGCCATCACGCTGTTTGAGCCGCTCCCCCGGCTCCGGGACGGCGGGCTCCGCATAACGGCGCACTCGCGGACACGGCGGAGCGCGCCGCGAGTACGAGGCTATACGGCCCCCCCAAAGAAAAATTAAAAAAACACCTACCTGGGCTCTGGACTCCCCAAACGATGGGCGCGTCTTTCTGTCACACTTCTCTACCTGGAACCAAACGCAGCTTCGCAAATACAGCGCAGAGCCGCAGCACTCTAACGCGCAGAAGGGAGCCAGGCACACAGGTAGTACGAACGAGGAATTTTATTAGAGGTGCTCAAACACCAAACACACAGGTAAAACGGACAAGTGTAACCTAAAAACGAAGACGCGCACGGACGACATGTAACCCCGGAACTAAATACCTTAACACATCCCAACACGTGCACAGAAACACCCAATGAACCCGCGAAGCTAATTAACTAAAACACCCAAACGAGACAGCTAATTAACTAAACACAGGAACACAAACACAGAACCCAAAACCAAACAAACACAACGGCCGGAAAACGTTACAGAAAGACAAAGAGAGTCCGACTCCCGGAGGAAACCCACATGCAAACAGGGAGAACATGAAAACCCCACCTGAATCGGGATTCAAACCTGGATCCCCAGTGCTGAGAGACGAACGTGCTAACCACTAATCTACCATGTCCCCCCTATTTTTATATTATTTTATTTTATTTTGGAGATAAGTTTTGTGAATTTATTAGTATATATAGCAATATCTATATCTATATAATATCTATATAATATGTATTAAAAAAAAGATAATACAACATTAGTCAGTTTGGAAATGATACAGCTTTGTTTTTGAAAAATGTTTTAATGGTAAAAAAAAAAGTCCTAAAGTAATCTCAATGTTTTCCAAGGCCTCTGGTTTGAGACTCAACCTTTAAAAAAAATATTTTCTATTCATAACTGTATATATCAAAACATTTGGTCAATCAGGGATGGATTTACACACCAATAGAGTACAAGCAGCTGTTGTCTTACGACATGCGCCTAAGGTACATTTGGGAATTTTCCTAAATTTGATGTACATTCTTGAAGTCCGTGGAAAAGCGGGGTTCCCCATTCCCATCTAAGTGAGTTGGGTCAATACAAAGATAGGAGAAGGTGCCAATCCATCCCTGGGCACACAATCAGACACACACACACACACACAGACACTATAGAGGGGCAATTTAGAGCAGCTAATTCACATATCATATCACAGACATGCATATCAACACCATAGCAACCACCTAGAAATCCAATGTAAATTTCTAAAGACACCTAGCAACCACCTTGATTCCCTTAGCAAATACCTATCAACACCCTAGAAACCACTTTGGAAACCAAAGCAAATCTCTGAAAACAACTAACAAAAACAAAACCCTTATCAAATAACACCGTAGCAACCACTCAGAAAACCAGTGCAAATCTCTTGACACTATCCCACTATGAACCTGTCAGTACATGGCCATCCTAAATCCGACTGATGGCGCAGTGTGGTCCCACTAAATTGCATGCAGGCACAACCGAGAAAGTGAGGTGTTATAAATGTCTGCATAAACACTTGCTAATTCTTTATAGCAGACTTTAAGTACTCTCCCGGGTATGCCGTCTGGACCAGCTGACTTGCGTGGTTTTACCCGCTGGAAGGCTCTACGCATGTCAGCTATGACGGAGATGGAAAGTGGATTGGAATTGAGCGAGGCATTCTCCAGGGGCGCAGCATGATCTGCCTCGAACCGATCGTAGAAGTGGTTCAGCTCGTGTGGTAACACTGCACTGGTGCTGGACAGAGTGTGAGGGTGTTGGTTGTGCCTAACTGTACCGATCCTATGGAGAGTGTAGGTGGCTTGTTTATACTTCTCCGTATTAACAGTATAACCGTAGCAGACGTCACGGTTCAGCCAGGGCTTCTGATTGGGGTACACGCGCACAGATCTGAAGGGCACTATGTCATTTACACACTTTTGTATGAAGGCGTTGAATGTGTCAACATCTCACAGTCCACGTGATTAAAACAGTCCTGAAGCATAGCGTCTGATTGGTTAGACTACCTGTGTACCTCCTTGACGGTAAGCAATGGTCCAGTGTCTGAGATTGTTGCGTTAAGCATGTGATATGCTGGAATAGTGCAGGACTGCAATAATGAGTGCAGCATCCGGACGCGCGGTCATCTGTTGGTTAATAGGCCTCGTGTAGCCTCCCAAGCGTGAGGTCTGAGTCCGCTTGTGGGGAATGTACACGGCTGCTAAGCACAAACACATGAATTCACGGGGTAGCCACGCCGGCCAGCAGAAGACAATCAGAAACTCCAGTTCCGGTGAACAGAAAGACTCGATGAAGTGTACATTTCTTTGATCGCACCAAGAATTATTGATCACGAAACATCCACCTCCCTTTCTTTTCCCGGAGAACTCTTTGGTTCTGTTGGCGCGGTGTAGAGAGAACCCCATAGGTTCTATGGCGTGATCGGGAGTGTCCGCAGATAGCCAGGTTACTGTGAGACAGGTAACGCTGCAGTCTCGTACCTCCCGCTGGAAATTGATCCGCGCGTGGTGCTCACACAGCTTGTTGTCCAAGGACTGCACGTTAGCCAGTAGTATGGTGGGAAAAGGCGGTCGGTGAGCATGCCGTCTTAATCTGACGAGGACGCCGGCCCTCTTGCCTCTTTTGTGGTGTCTCCGGCACGTGCATGGCCTGGCGATTCAGGAAAATGGGGCTTCATCAATATTTGTAAACAAAGGATTAGCGTTATGGAACTCAAAGTTTGGTTTGCAATGAGCGATCGACAATCTGATTTCTAGAAGTGTTTGTCAGTAATAAACGATGTTGTCAGGAGTTTGTAAGGGATTAATGTTGTCCTCAGTTGTTTATGAGGGTTTTAGGTAGTCATGGCAACTGTTTAAGGATTTATAGCAGTTTCTAGGCATTTGTAAGCGTTTATTGTTGTTTATGAGGGATTATAGTAGTCATGGAAACTGTTGTTTAAGGGATTTTAATAGTTGTCAGTAGTTTATATTGGATTATAGTGCCTGTGGCAACCATTGTTTAAGGGATTATATTTGTCCTCAGGTGTCTGAAGGATTATAGTAGTTGTCAGCTGTTTGCAAGGGATTATAATAGTCCTCAGAATTTATTAGGGGTCATAGTAGCCTTGGCAACCATTTTGGTAGTAGGGATTATGGTAGTTGTAAGTTGTTTATATGACATTATATTTGTCATTTGTCATTTATGATGGATTATAGTAGTAGTTGCAACTAGTTTGAGAATTTATTGTTTATAGGGGTTATATATGGCAACCGTTGATTAAGGGATTATGGTAGGTGTTAATCGTGTATGAGGTATTATACTTGTCCTTTGTTGTTCATGTAGCCGGTGGGTAGTGGGCAGTGCTTAATTAGTGGTGTATATGCATTGGCTGAGCTTCTCGGGGTTGTTGTAACCGGCAGATATATGGACATCTAGGGGTCTTGCTTAGCGATAGCCACTAGAGCTGTGCGATACCAAGAATTTTGGTATCGATCCGATACCAAGAAAATACAGGGCCAATATCGCAATATTCGATACCGATACTTTTTAATATTTAAGCTTCATTGATCCAAAAGACCTAGTATAGAATTTCACCAAATATTGTAGGTGACAACAAAATAATGTATCCCAATCAACATCTTTGTTTAGAAACAATGGAACAGTAATAAAACAAAGTTTGCTTTAACGTGAGGAAAATATATATTTTTGAGGTACAAAAGGAGAAACGACAATACAAATATAAAGTAAAAATGCTCCCCTCACTAGACAGTTTTTCCTTTCTTTGTTTCTTTTTTTCAAATAGAATTGTTCTTAGGCAAAACAATAAAAAAGGAATTTTCTTCCTTTCAGTGCAATTCTGTGTTTTTCTTAAATAAACAGAGTGTAAATAAACAGAGTGTAAAAAAATATCACTTAACACAACTTAAAATTTTCTGAGTTTAGAGAGCTAACAAACCACAGTACAACAAAATTAATACACCACAACCACACACCACCACAACATAGCAGATATTTTCTCAAGTTGAACAATACAATTGCATAATAGGAAGAAAAAGGACTTTTTTTTAACTTCAGTGCACTTTTGGCTTTAAGCAAAATAAAATCGATAGGTGAAAATTAAAGTATAACCCCCCCCCCCCCCCCCCCATTTAGAACAAAGGATTAGAGGTTTTTATTTAAGGACAGTATCATTTTCACATTTTTGGGTTTCAGTGACATTCGCCTGATGTTCAGTAGCTGTCCTGCCTTTGAAAGAAAGCCTCTCATCTTTTTTTATCTCCCACTCCGCGTCTCTCTCTCCGTACTGTGACGTGTCAACTTGGGCGGGTCCACGTGGCCGCTGTGTCACGTGACTGTGCAACAACAAAAGTGTGTGTGTGTGTGTGTGTGTGTCTGTTCCACAGTGATATCAGCGTTACAGACTCAGAGAATAGACTTTGATAAATTGGGGTGCGCACAAAAAACTTGAGTATCGATCTTTTTACGCAAGTATTGTTCAATACCAATACCAGCGTTGGTATCGATATTATCGATATTTGTATCGATCCGCACAGCTCTACTGTTCATTTCACGTTACTTCGAGTTCAGTTGAAAACTCCGATGTCTGGAAGAGGAAAGCCAGAGCAAAGGCCAAGACCCGCTCATCCAGGGCTGGACTGCAGTTCCCCGTGGGTCGTGTGCACAGACTTCTCCGTAAAGGCAACTATGCTGAGCGCGTTGGTGCCGGTGCTCCGGTCTATCTGGCCGCCGTGCTGGAGTATCTGACCGCTGAGATCTTGGAGTTGGCCGGTAACGCCGCACGCGACAACAAGAAGACTCGCGTCATTTGCAGCTGGCTGTGCGCAACGACAAGGAGCTGAACAAGCTGTTGGGAGGTGTGACCATCGCTCAGGGCGGCGTGCTGCCCAACATTCAGGCGGTTCTTCTGCCCAAGAAAACAGAGAAACCAGCCAAGAGCAAGTGAACATGTTCTCCACGCTGTCCGCTTCAAACCCAAAGGCTAGTTATACGAGTATATATTACATTACATTACAGATACGCACCTTAATTTACGATAGAGTCGACTATATGTGTTGGTGAATCACCTTAAATGTAATTCTTTACTGATTACATAATATTTTTATATTGTTTATTAAATAGCTTACCAACATGAAACCTATAAATCTACATTTAGAATAACATTTAAAAGTATGGGATGAATGAAGATACGTGCCACACAAATCCACCTGGAATTAAACGCGGCTGCGCAAACACGGCGCAGAGCCGCAGCGCTCTAACGCGCAGAAGGGAGCCAGGCACGCAGGTAGTACGAATGAGGAATTTTTAATGACGGTGCTCAAAACACCAAACACACAGGTACAAAGGACAAGTGTAACATAAAACGAAGACGCGCACGGACGACATGTAACCCCAGAACTAAATACCTTAACATATCCCAACACGTGCACAAAAACACCCAATGAACCCACGAAGCTAATTAACTAAAACACCCACACGAGACAGCTAATTAACCAAAACACAGGAACACAAACACAGAACCCATCTCGCTGCGGGGTCAGGTGGACGGCCATGGGCGGCGTGGTCGGGCTGGACGGCGCGCGGACCCTTGACTTCGGGCTGGACGGCGCGCGGACCCTTGACTTCGGGCTGGACGGCGCGCGGACCCTTATCTTCGGGCTGGGCGGCGCACGGACCCCTGACCTCGGGCTGGACGGCGCGCGGTCCCCGGGGCCTCGGGATGGGCGGCGTGACGCCTCTGGGCCTCGGGATGGGCGGCGTGACGCCCCTGGGCCTCGGGATGGGCGGCGTGACGCCCCTGGGCCTCGGGATGGGCGGCGTCGCAGGCTGGACCTCGGCGGGCACGCACTCTGGCTGGACCTCGGCGGGCACGCACGCTGGCTGGACCTCGGCGGGCACGCACGCAGGCAGGATCTCGGCGGGCACGCACGCTGGGCGGACCTCGGCGGGCACGCACGCTGGGCGGACCTCGGTGGGCACGCACGCTGGGCGGACCTCGGCAGGCACGCACGCTGGGCGGACCTCGACGGGCACCTCGGGCTCTCCATCCTGCACACAAAAAAACATAAACCCCCGCCGCAACGCCCAAACACATAGACACAAACATGTCGGACATGGGGGAGACGGACTGATCAAACGACACATATGAGGACGGGGGACACAACACGTTCACGCACTCGAGCGGCGGCTCCGGTAACGCCCCCTCGCAGCGTGACCCA
Organism: Corydoras sp. C115; assembly: GCA_019802505.1. NCBI lineage: Eukaryota > Metazoa > Chordata > Actinopteri > Siluriformes > Callichthyidae > Corydoras > Corydoras sp. C115. The sequence continues at coordinate 158,067 of JAFMOC010000465.1, forward strand.
GACGCGGCACGGACCGGCGCGGTCGCGTCACGTGACTGCCCCGCAGTCCACGCTTCGCGCTCCGCAGCTGCGTCGTGCGCCCGCTGCGGCTTCATTCCACGCCGTCGCCGCGCTCTGCGTCCGGATCTCGCCACCGGGGGTTTTACAAACCGGACTGGACCCTCCATCCAGAACTCCTCAGAGTTGCGGAGGGTGCGCATGGGCAGAATATGCCCATACAGGTATGATTCGCCCGCCTCGTCATCGGAAATCTGAACAAGGTCCAGACCTTCCTCTGCGCAGAGCGCCTCAAACCCATACCTCCACAACCAGTCCTCATCGGAGTTGCTACACTCCGCCATCACGCTGTTTGAGCCGCTACCCCGGCTCCGGGACGGTGGGCTCCGCATAACGGCGCACTCGCGGACACGGCGGCGCGCGCCGCGAGTACGAGGCTATACGGCCCCCCCAAAGAAAAATAAAAAAAACACCTACCTGGGCTCTGGACTCCCCAAACGATGGCGCGTCTTTCTGTCACACAAATCCACCTGGAATTAAACGCGGCTGCGCAAACACGGCGCAGAGCCGCAGCACTCTAACGCGCAGAAGGGAGCCAGGCACGCAGGTAGTACGAATGAGGAATTTTTAATGACGGTGCTCAAAACACCAAACACACAGGTACAAAGGACAAGTGTAACATAAAGCAAAGACGCGCACGGACGACATGTAACCCCGGAACTAAATACCTTAACATATCCCAACACGTGCACAAAAACTCCCAATGAACCCGCAAAGCTAATTAACTAAAACACCCACACAAGACAGCTATGTCAGGTTGGGAGGGTTGGGCCCCTCCCACCTGCCTCCCGTGTTTCGGGTTTCGGCCGTGTCGGGCTTCCGTAGGTAGGACCCACCCCCTTGTGCAGGGATTGGGCCCTACCTAATCACGGGCGACCTACTGGCAGGATTTAAGGGATCTCGGCTGAGCTGCCAGTAGGTCAGCATTGTGTGTGTAATACACTGCTTTATGTGTATTGTCACGTCGGGTGTTCGTATGGTGGTTGGTATTCTTTCGGCTTCCTGCGGCTTTTCCGTGGTTGCTTCACTCCACGTATTTTCGGTACGTGCCATCGTGTCCGCAGCGGCGTTCCCGCTGCACCGATTCTTCTATGTGTATTGAGCTCTCGGCTCCTTCTAGCGGCGTTCCCGCTTTATGCCATTAAAGAGCTTTTCTTGTGTTGGTTTACCTGGTCGCCTGGCTCTGTGATTTTCCACCACGCCGCGCTGCACCGCCATTTTCCGGGCAGCGCGCCCCGTCGTAACAGTAATGCTGACCTCAAACAACTGTAGCAGAGTCCAGGAGTCCCCCTCCGGGTAAGCAAACACATTTATTATATTTCTGCGTGACCACGTGTAGCCGCGCTCCCCGGCTTTCGTCCCGGGTGTATTAGTTCTCAGCGCTAGCTACGTTAGCATCCCTGCTAACCGCGTTCGGCCGCGTTTCCCGGCTTTCGTCCCGGGTTTTGTTTTTATTTATTAGCGCGACCACGTTCGGCCGCGTTTCCCGGCTTTCGTCCCGGGTTTTGTTTTTATTTATTTGCGCTAGCGACGTTAGCATCCGGGCTAACCGCGTGTAGCCGCACTTTTTCAGCAGCAGTATTTGGCTTTATTAGATCGGTGTTAGCCACGCCACTAGCCAAGATTTTTGTGGCTGCATTAGGCTATTTAGTTTGGCGTTAGCCACGTCAGTTAGCCGTTTCCTCCCGCTGCAGTACCGGCTTTCTTAACTCGGCATTAGCCCTGCCTTTAGCCGAGTCCCCCACTGCAGCAGTTAGGCTATTTAATCCGGCACTAGCCATGCCATTAGACACCCCAGCACGCCGTTTAGGGTCGGCATCCTTTGCCCGGTTCGCCCCGGGTTCAGATGCCGGCCCCGTGGGTGCCCACCTGGACGCGGTGAAGAGGCAGCTTCACCGCGGACAGACCGGGAGTCCGCGGCGCGAGCCGACGCGTGAGTCGAAGCGCGAGCATCCGCGCTCCTCCGCGCGTCTCCCGCCGTGGGAGATCCCCTGTCCCAGGGTTCACCCACTGAGCGAGTTTTTTCTCGCTGCTCGGGACTCGTCGTGCACCCCTCCGTGCGAGTCTCTGGACTCCCCGGAGGACGCCTTCGACGAACTGGGGTGGGCTGCGCAGGCTCCTTCCCCCGGTCCTCCGTCGGAGCCTTTCTCCACGGAGGACCCGCTCGGCGAGTTCTTCCGGGTCTCGCGGACTCCGTCCTCGGTCCCTCCTTTGGACCCTTTCTTCGCGGAGGACCCGTTCTTCGAGTACCCTCTCGCCGACCGGGCCGCGTGGCGCACCTCTCCGTGTGAGCCTCGCTACTCCACGGAGCCCCCGTGCAGTGAGTTTACCCCCACTGCTCGGGTTTGGCCTCGCGCAGCAATTCGTCGCGTGCCTCGCGCTGCGTCGTCCCGTTCCGCGCGCCGCGCTGGGACGCCACGCGCCGTGCCGCCTAGCACCGCATCTGGCACCGTGCCGCGCAGCGCCGCACCCCGCGCAGCTTCACCTCGCGGTGCGCCGTCCCGCGCTGCACCTCGCGCCTCGCGCCGCGTTCCTCCGTGCGAGTCCCCTATCTCCACGGAGGATGCGTTCAGCAAGTTTCCCCTCTCTGCTCGGGATCTACCTCGCGCCGCACCGTGCGCCGTGGCATCTCTCGCCGCACCCCGCGCCGTGCCGCCTCTCGCCGCACCCCGCGCCGTGCCACCGTTCGCCGCATCCCGTACCGTGCTGCGTAGCGCCACATCCCGCGCCGGTTCTCCTCGCTCTGCGCCGCTCAGTGCTGCGCCATCTCGCGCTGCACCTCGCGCCTCGCGTCGCGTTCCTCCGTGTGAGTCTCCTATCTCCACGGAGGACGCGTTCAGCGAGTTCCCCCTCGCTGCCCGGGATCTGCCTCTCGCCGCACCCCGCGCCGTGCCGCCTCTCGCCGCACCCCGGGCCGTGCCGCCTCTCGCCGCACCCCGGGCCGTGCCGCCTCTCGCCGCACCCCGCGCCGCGCCGTCTCGCGCTGCACATTGTGGTGCTTCTCACGACGTCCCGGAGGAAGCCTCTTCTCAGCGCGTGTTCTCTCGCGGTCCCCCCCGCGATTCCACCCGCTTTGACCCTCTCAGCCCTCCGCACGTCGCTCCCCGCGGTTCCGCTCGCGGCTCCCCTTGCACGGTCTTTCGTGCTGCGTCTCCCGAGGTCCCCGTGGAGACTTCACCTCTCCGCGTCTTTCCACGTGGTGTTCCCCGCGATTCCTCTAGCGTAGCCCCTCGCAGCCCTCCGCGCGTCGCTTCCTGCGATTTCGCTCGCGATTCTCCTCGCGTGGACTCTCGTGCTGCTTCTCGCTGCGCACCGAGTGACATTCTGCAGGTGCCCCAACGCGCCATTTCCCGCGTTGCTCCTGGCGCCATCCCTCTCGTGGCCCCTCGCAGATCTCTCCTGGTCGCCCCTCGCGATTCCGCTCGCGATTCACCCCGCGCTGCGCTGCGCGATATTCAGGGCGACGCATCGTACGCGTCTCAACGCGATCCTTCTCGCGCCGCTCCTCGTAATATTCCGCGGGACATGCCATCCGGGTCCTATTTAGCCGGCGGTCGGGATTCAGACTCCGCCTCGGTTTGTCAGGACCGTATAACGGGTAGTAGGCACGAGATACTGGTTCTCCCTCTCTGTGTCCAGGTGGCTGAGAAGAAGCAGACTGGGGGTCGGAGCATGGTGCAGTCCAGTGATCTGGTGGGGAGACATTGGGTTCCTGTGGGGCCTGCACCGGATCAGTGTACCCCTACGTCCGACTGTCTTACCGCCGCGGACTATTGGTCCTCTAAAGTGGACGACCAGCCCCCTGCTAAGGCCGATGGGTCTCCTCCGACGGACCATGTATCCGACGGACCAAGGCCTTTGGAGGCGAATGTATTCGCATGGGACCCTGGGCCGGCTGCCCTAATCATGGACCAACGCGGGTTCGTCGGTGCGTTCACTCGGGTCACTTTCTCGTTCACTCGGGTCACTTTCTCGTTCACTCGGGTCACTTTCTCGTTCACTCGGGTCACTTTCTCGTTCACTCGGGTTACCTATGTGTTCACTCGGGCCTATTCTGTGTCCCCCCGTTCCTCGTCTGCGGTCGCGTGTAATCCGGTTCCTCGGGTTCTCAAGGGGTTAGGGCATTACCGCACCCCTAGTGCTCTCAGAGGGTCACGGTGCTCCCGTACCCTCAAAGACTTGGGCTCCTCTCGTGCCCACCGGGGGCCGGGTCCTCAGCATACACACCAGGGGTCACTCCGCCCCCGCAGACTTAAGGGATTTCGTGCCCCGCGTCAGTCCACGAGGACACGCCGGCCTCACCCTCACACGGGGTCACGGTGCCGCCGCACTCTTTGGCACGGCACCCCCGCACACTCCAGGGGCCTCCACGCTGCCCCCGAGCCCCTTTTCGGTTCCTTTTCGGTGTCCCCGGGTGCCTTTGCCCCCCGGTTGTTTTTGGGGTGGCGATATGTCAGGTTGGGAGGGTTGGGCCCCTCCCACCTGCCTCCCGTGTTTCGGGTTTCGGCCGTGTCGGGCTTCCGTAGGTAGGACCCACCCCCTTGTGCAGGGATTGGGCCCTACCTAATCACGGGCGACCTACTGGCAGGATTTAAGGGATCTCGGCTGAGCTGCCAGTAGGTCAGCATTGTGTGTGTAATACACTGCTTTATGTGTATTGTCACGTCGGGTGTTCGTATGGTGGTTGGTATTCTTTCGGCTTCCTGCGGCTTTTCCGCGGTTGCTTCACTCCACGTATTTTCGGTACGTGCCATCGTGTCTGCAGCGGCGTTCCCGCTGCACCGATTCTTCTATGTGTATTGAGCTCTCGGCTCCTTCTAGCGGCGTTCCCGCTTTATGCCATTAAAGAGCTTTTCTTGTGTTGGTTTACCTGGTCGCCTGGCTCTGTGATTTTCCACCACGCCGCGCTGCACCGCCATTTTCCAGGCAGCGCGCCCCGTCGTAACAAGCTAATTAACTAAAACCCAGGAACACAAACACAGAACCCAAAATAAACAAACACAACGGCCGGGAAACTGGTGCCCTAGGCACCCGTTACAATACGAGGCAGGCTCCAAATGTTTTTAGAAAATGTCTCTATTTTGCCATCTCTAAGATGGTGATCTCCATCAAATAGTTATTTTATTTACGTTTTTATTATTTTATATACGTGGTGTGAATGTCATTAGGCAGTGTACAAAGCAGCTAATGAAAAAGAATCTTCGTGTCGATAGAAGGCAGGTACATAGGGAGCGTCCTGAACCACATTCACTCGTTCCCTCATTCACTACTGACTACTTTATATTTCACATAGCAAATTGATGAGTAAAATCACAACACATAAACCTTTTCATCACGATCTTACAGTAAAATTAAAGTGTCCTTAATATGTTTGTCTGTGTATCTAATTTAATCACTAAGAACATTTCTAGTGCACTACATCTGTAACTGGGTGCATTATGGGACAGAGCTTCCGAAGCCCGCCAACAGAACAATGGTGACGGTTGAATATTTGAATCGCGGCAATGTTCTTGAGTTCAGACGTTGCAGACTGTCTTTTAGAATTACAGAAGTAATAAAGAAAATGCATTTTATTAAGTTTTCATTGACATGGTTGTTTTGGTCACGTGGTGTGGGTTGGTTTGTTTTGGTCACGTGGTGTGGGTTTGTTCTGTGTTCACGCCCCCCGTAATCACGCGCACCTGAGCACTATTATCGGTTGGCTATTTATACCCCGCACGCCCTCTCGTCTCCGCCAGTTTGTCTTGTGCCCAGCCTTGTCTAGCCAAGATACTACCAGCCCTCTGTTACTCTGTTACCTTGCCCGTGTTTGCTGTTTTTGTGTTTTGTGTGTGCAGCTCGCCCCGCCGTCTTCACTACGTCGAGTGCACTTCCCCAGTCTCCTGGACCGTTTGTACTCCTTCCCGCCTACGTCATCACCGCTCGCCCTGTATCACCGATCCTACGTTGTGTGTTTGTCTACGCCTCGTTATTTGTTGGAACAATAAATCGTTGTTTGAGACTGTACTCACGTCTGCGCTCATATCTCCGAGTAGCGAATCCACCTCGCCCGGTCTCACGACCACAACATTACAAACTGGCCTTATGGATTCCTCGGAGCGACGCGCTGCCGCACCGGAGCCGGCACAGCCACCACCAGCCGGACAACAGCATGATCCGCGGCTCGATGTTCTGTACAGTCGCCAGGAGGGACTAGCTGATCTGGTGAGCCAGCTATCGCTCCAGCTGCAGTCCGCGCTCGCCGCGCTGCCCGCAGCTTCCGCACCAGTGACCCCACCGTTGAGCCAGGTACCTGACCCGCCGCCCGCGGTGGTTTCACGTTCCGACGGGACTGCCGTTCTCCCGGAACCCTATGGGGGGGATCTTCAACGTTGTCGGGGATTCCTCTTCCAATGCCAGCTGTACTTTAGCATTCGTCCTGCGTGTTTCCCCACGGACGCCCACAAGATCGCCTTTGTGATCGGGCTTCTACGGGGACGCGTGCTCAGCTGGGCAGAGGCGGCACAGGGGTTGGTATCTCCGTTGGGGTCATCCTACGCTTCGTTCCTGGAGAAGTTTCGTTCTGTGTTCGATCGTCCCGACTACTCTGAAGATATCGAGACTCGCCTGCTCACAGTACGTCAGGGAGCTCGTTCTGTGGCGGAGTTTGCCGTTGAGTTTCAGACCCTCGCCGCGGAGTCGGGATGGTGTGAGCGCTCACTCCGCGGCGTGTTCCGCCACGCTCTGAACGAACGGATACGGGACGAACTCGCGACCCGCGACCGGCCTGAGGCTCTCCAGGAACTAATAAACCTCGCAATACGCATTGACGGACGTCTGAGCCTGCGCCGCCGAGAACGCCAAGCCCGGGACCAGGTCAGTGCCACCGCACCGCCCCGTGCCTCACCAGCGTCTGCGAGGGGCATCACCCAGCCCGAGCAGCTTGAAGGGGTCGAGCCGATGCAGCTGGGACGCACCACTCTGGCCCCAGAAGTCCGTAGCCACCGTAAGGACCGGGGGCTGTGCTTCTATTGTGGGGAAGGGAGCCACCAGCTACGAGACTGCCCGGTTCGCCCAAAAGACCTGACTCGGCAGTAGGACTTGGGGTTCTGTCGAGTCCCACACTAAAACCCCAAACGCAGCGACTCAGTCTTCCTGCAGTGCTCACCATCCGGGAGAGACAGGTGAAAGTATACGTTCTATTAGATTCTGGGGCAGAGGAGAATCTGATAGACGTTGACTTTGCTAAACATAACGGCCTCACTGTCTCTCCTCTAGCGCACCCTCTCAACACCTTGGCGCTGGATGGTAGACGGCTGTCTCCGATCACCCACCGCACTTCACCCACACGACTGACTCTAGAAGGCAATCACCAGGAGAAAATCTGCTTCGCGGTATTCCAGTCTCCCGAGGCCCCCGTCATCCTGGGATACCCCTGGCTGCAGAAACACAACCCCCATATAGACTGGGTCCGCGGCCGCATATTGACCTGGGGAACTGAGTGCCACTCTTCTTGCCTGCTCGCCGCCGCTCCACTCAGCAACACCCCGCCACCTGACCACCCTGACCCTGTAGACCTCTCCTTGGTGCCCAAGGAGTATCATGACCTTGGGGAGGTCTTCAGCAAAGACAGGGCCTGCCAGCTCCCGCCCCACAGGACTTACGATTGCGCCATCGACCTCCTGCCTGGGGCCCCCCTTCCTTCAAGCCGGATCTACCCATTATCTCGTCCGGAGAGAGAGGCTATGGAGAAATACGTGGCGGAGTGTCTCGCCACCGGACTCATCCAGCCCTCTACCTCCCCCGTAGGGGCCGGGTTCTTCTTCGTCTCCAAGGATGGCTCCCTACGTCCCTGCATCGACTACAGGGGACTGAACGCCATCACAGTCCCCTACAAATACCCTCTGCCATTAACATCTTCCGTATTTGAGTCTTTGCAGGGAGCACACATCTTCACCAAGCTGGACCTACGGAATGCCTACCACCTGGTCCGGATAAGGGAGGGGGATGAATGGAAGACGGCATTCAACACCCCCAGCGGCCACTACCAGTACCGCGTGGTCCCCTTCGGCCTCAAGAACGCCCCGGCCGTCTTCCAGTCCTTGGTGAATGATGTGTTGCGGGACTTCCTGGATAGATTCGCGTTCGTCTATCTGGATGATATCCTCATCTTCTCCAGGACGCCTTGCGAGCACGTCCGCCACGTACGTATGGTTCTAAGTCGTCTCCTCCAGAATCGCCTGTTCGTTAAAGCGGAGAAGTGTGTTTTCCACCAGAGGTCGGTCTCCTTCCTGGGGTTCATCCTATCCCCTGGGGCGGTGCGACCCGATCCGGAGAAGATCAGGGCCATCAGCGACTGGCCGACCCCCACCACCAGAACCGAACTTCAGCGATTCCTGGGGTTCGCCAATTTCTACCGCCGCTTTATTAAGGACTATAGCAGCATCACCGCACCCCTCTCCGCCCTCACGTCCACTAAGCTGAAATTTTGCTGGAACCAGAAGGCTCAGGACGCCATGGATGTGCTCAAGGCCCGCTTCACCTCCGCTCCCATCCTGGTCCAACCCGACCCCACCAAGCAATTCGTCGTGGAGGTCGACGCATCAGGCGCTGGAGTGGGAGCCGTACTTTCACAGAAGACAGTGGGCCGCTTTCACCCATGTGCCTTCTTTTCCAGAAAATTGTCAGCGGCGGAGAGGAACTATGACGTGGGGAACCGCGAGCTGCTGGCGGTCAAGCTCGCCTTGGAGGAGTGGCGCCACTGGCTGGAGGGGGCAGCTCAGCCATTTGTGGTTTGGACCGACCATAAGAACTTGGCCTACATCCAGTCAGCCAAACGCCTGAACTCCCGTCAGGCTCGGTGGGCCCTGTTCTTTGGTCGGTTCAACTTCACCCTGTCCTATCGCCCTGGCACACGGAACGCAAAACCCGATGCCCTGTCACGCCTCTTCTCGGACGAGGAGGAAGGGGGTAAGTCCGAAACGATTCTCCCTCCCAGTCTTATTGTTGCAGGCGTCTCCTGGGAGGTACAGCGAATTGTGGAACGGGAGCTGGCTAAGGATCCGGACCCAGGGCTAGGACCACCCAATAGGACCTTCGTGCCCGCTGCCGCCCGCACTGCTGTTCTCAAGTGGGGCCACGAGTCCCGCTGGGCATGTCACCCAGGAAGAGCGCGCACCGAGGATCTCATCAGGCGTCGGTTCTGGTGGCCCTCGTTGGCAGCTGATGTCAGGCAGTTCGTCGCCGCATGTACCACCTGCGCCCGCAACAAGGCCTCACATCAGTCCCCCGCTGGCCTACTCCAACCGCTCTCCATACCTGGGCGCCCCTGGTCCCACATAGCCTTGGACTTCGTCACCGGACTACCGAACTCCAGGGGTAATACAGTCATACTCACCATAATTGACCGCTTCTCTAAATCTGTACGTTTGATCGCCTTGTCCAAGCTTCCTTCTGCTTTAGAAACCGCCAAACTATGCTTTGAACAAGTCTTCAGGATATACGGTATACCCCAGGATATCGTCTCGGACCGGGGACCCCAATTCATCTCCCAGGTATGGAGAGTCTTCCATAAGTTTTTTGGAACTGAAATCTCTCTCTCTTCTGGTAGCCACCCCCAGTCCAACGGGCAAGCGGAAAAGGCCAACCAAGTGGTGGAGACCACCCTGCGCTGCGTTTCTGCTCAGCACCCGGAGCGTTGGAGCGAGAACCTGGCTTGGGTGGAGTACGCCATAAACACCGCGCGCAGCTCCGCCACTGGGAGATCCCCGTTCGAGGTCGCCCTGGGCTACCAACCCCCTCTGTTTCCGGAAGACCAGGCCGAAGTCTCTGTGCCCTCGGTAAACCTGCACATCCGCCGTTGCCGCCGGACGTGGAAGAACACCTTGCTAGCGCTCCGCCAAGCCCAGGCCACGTCTGTCGCCACCGCCAACCGCAGACGTCGCCTGGCCCCCAGCTACAGAGTGGGGCAGCTCGTCTGGTTATCCACCAAGAACATTCCCCTAAGAACTGAGTCACGCAAGATGAGCCCCCGTTTCATCGGCCCCTTCCCCATCACCCGCATCATCGGCCCTGCAGCAGTCCGCCTCCATCTCCCCCGGTCCATGCGTGTCCACCCCACCTTCCATGTCTCTCTGATCAAGCCCGTTGTCCACTCCCCGCTCAACCCCCCACCCCGCCAAGCCCCAGCCCCCCGCCTGATCGATGGACAACCCGCGTACACCGTTCACCGCCTGCTGGACTCCCGACGCCGTGGCCGGGGAATCCAGTTCCTGGTGGACTGGAAGGGCTACGGCCCGGAGGAGCGCTCCTGGGTTCCCCGGTCGGCCATCCTGGACCCGTCCCTCATCGCGGAATTCCACCGTCGCTTCCCGGACAAGCCATTTAGGGCGCCGGGAGGCACCCGTTGAGGGGGGGGTAATGACATGGTTGTTTTGGTCACGTGGTGTGGGTTGGTTTGTTTTGGTCACGTGGTGTGGGTTTGTTCTGTGTTCACGCCCCCCGTAATCACGCGCACCTGAGCACTATTATCGGTTGGCTATTTATACCCCGCACGCCCTCTCGTCTCCGCCAGTTTGTCTTGTGCCCAGCCTTGTCTAGCCAAGATACTACCAGCCCTCTGTTACTCTGTTACCTTGCCCGTGTTTGCTGTTTTTGTGTTTTGTGTGTGCAGCTCGCCCCGCCGTCTTCACTACGTCGAGTGCACTTCCCCAGTCTCCTGGACCGTTTGTACTCCTTCCCGCCTACGTCATCACCGCTCGCCCTGTATCACCGATCCTACGTTGTGTGTTTGTCTACGCCTCGTTATTTGTTGGAACAATAAATCGTTGTTTGAGACTGTACTCACGTCTGCGCTCATATCTCCGAGTAGCGAATCCACCTCGCCCGGTCTCACGACCACAACATTCATTTTAAATATTTTATTTTTATGGCTGTGTATATGCTCACAGTTTTGCATTAAACACAGAACATATACATATACACAGAATATACACAGAAACAGTTATAAAATATTATTAAATAAACATTTTATTCTAAATTATGCTTGTAAATTCCATCAAACTTAATTTATTTCTTGATCATACAAATATATACACAGAATATTTACTTATTCCTTCAGAGGTGCTGAATCGTGACCGCAAAAACGGACATTTATACACCATCAAAGTGATACACATGATCTATTAATATTTATTATACCTCTACTGGAGAGACCATATTTAAATAGAACATATTTTACAAAGCATTACACGTGGAATGGAAGAGCGCGCTTAACTTCATCTGTCCGCCTTCTCATTAAACCCAAAGGCTCTTTTAAGAGCCACCTAAATGATCAGACAAAGAGCAGCTCTTCTTTTTTCTGAAGTTAATGTGTTATAACCTGCTGAAAGAGGTGTTCGTGTATTTTTAATTAATTCTTTTTTTAACACGTAAATATTTTATTAAAAATTGTGGAAAACTAAGGCAGCACATAACCAATAGTTTACAGCATTGCCTAATCATTTCCATTTAATGTTACTAGAGTGTTTCTGTTCACGTGGTTTAATTTAATTCGTGTAATGATTAAATATTAAGACATTTCACAAAACTAATTTAAGAAAATTGATGGAAGGCAGACGACTTCGCAGTGTTTTTTAGGGAGCAAAGGAGCGTCCCGAATCACATGCTGAGTGCTTGACTCGTTCCCACTTATTCCCTACTGACTACATAATACTGTAATACAAAGTGAACTGATATGTAAAAACGTAACGTTGACATTAAGTGACATTAATTTGCTCAATATTTGTGTCTGTGTGTGAGAAATCCGGGCTCTGCGTCTGCCTCTCCTGCACGATCTGTCACTCGCGCTCTTAGCCCCGCCTTCTAGTTTCCGCTTTCGCTTCGGCACCAGGTGAGGCTAATTTGTTTGATGGGTCGTTTCTCTTATTTAAGCGCTGTCTTCACACGGGACGAATCGCGAAGTATTGTCCCTGATTTTTCATACATGCCGAGCGATTTTTTGACTGCTATCCTGTCTGCTTTTGTGTCTCGTGGTGCGTCTGGTCTCGGTGAGTGCGTGTCTGTTTATGTTAGCTGTGTGTTAGCATCTTCGTTCTCACCTCCGTGTATAGATCAGTATTTGTCGTTGTATGAGTGAACGTCTTTGTTTTTCTGTGATCGCTCCCTGGTGTCTGTCTGATACTCTTTCTGTTTTCAGTGTTCATCCTGTCCTTAGTGTCCTGCGTCCCGGGAGCGATCTCTGTCCGTCCACTTAGGTGGTTCGGCTTCGGCCGGGTGGGGCGGAGTTCGCGCTCGCCCTAGCCTGCTCCGCTGGCGCGCCACCACCTGAGGGCGTCCGTGTGTCATCGTTCACTCTACCTACTAACGGTTCCAAGCTTTATACTAATACGCTCTGTTTTGGTGAACTAACGTTGTTTCCTCCAGTGTATACTAATACCTTGACTGTCCTTCCAGCCCTCGTTGTTCTCAGTCTGGTTCCCAGCCTTCAGTCGTCCCGTGTAGTTCACCATACCTCTTTGTGCACTTTCTACACTCTTTCTTCTTTCAGGTTTTGTGATTACACTCTCGTTAACACACCTATTCTGTCTATCATAGGGTTTGTTATTTTGTCTATCCTAGACACACTCACTAGCTTCTTCTATTTCTTCTCACGCATAGCCAGTGTAGGGTTCTCTTACTACAGCGTAGTTTACTCTGTGTGCCTTGTTTTATTTAGTTTTTGTTTTGGCTCGGTGTTGTGCTCTGCCCAGTCCTCCGTCCAGGTTAATCACCCCGGCCTGGGTCCAGCGGGCAACATCCTCCTCGCACCATCCTCCTCCTGCACTACCCTACCTCTGCCTTGCATTTCAATAAATAACTGTTGTTCTGCATCCACGTCTCCAGAACTCTCCTTACAGACTATTTGTGACAGAATACTTCGCCTCACCATGGAGACGGCGGAACAACTGCTTCAACGGCTCACGCAGCAAGTCCTGGACCAAGGTCAGGCCCTGCTGTTCCTGACTCAGCGGGTGCAGGAACTGTCCACAGGAGCCGCCCAATCTCCTGTCCCGCCATCAGGTGACACCATGGGTAACCCCAGCAGCACCACACCTAACCTGTCTCCTCAGGTTGCCCCATCGTCCACAGGGGGTGCCATGGGCGCTGCTGGTGCGTCCTCCTCCACGACAGGAGTTAGCACGACGCCCATCCCCATCCCGGAGCCACCGTGCTATGCCGGGGATCCTGATGCTTGCGAGGAATTCCTCCTGAAATTCTCCCTGTTCCTCGCCAGCCGTCCACCCAACACGGACCGGAATGCCATTGCCCTGCTCATCTCCCGGCTCACCGGTCCGGCGTCCGCATGGGCTACGGCCATCTGGCGCAACAACGGGGCTGATGTCACCTCTCTCACGACCTTCCTAGAGTCCTTCCGGGCCACCTTTAATCATCCTCGTCACGGGGCGGGGGCGGGGGCCGGAGACGAACTGCGACTGCTTCGCCAGGGGAGAAGATCGGTTGCGGAGTATGCACTGCACTTCCGCACCTTGGCGGCCGCCAGCGGATGGAACGAGGTGCCTCTCATCTCCCAGTTCAATGCTGGTCTGTCTTCCTCCCTGCAGAGGGAACTGGTTTATCGCTCCCTCAACCTGGACCTGTCTCAAGTCATCCAGTTGGCTATCCAGTTGGATCAGCATGCCACCCCGCCTGACCCTTCCTCGGGAATAAACACCCCGCAACCTGCTGCGGCTGCCGCGCCTCCAGTCCCTATGGAGTTGGGGCAGACCGAGGTACCCAAGCGAAAACGGCAACAGCGGCCACGCCAGCACCTGTGTCCGCACTGCGGGGGAGCCGGACATCGGGTGGCGCAATGCCCCCGGAAGACCCGGAAAACGGAGGACAAACAGGCAGAGGTAGCAGGAGGAGCGAGGAGGACTGGGACAAGACGTCCGACGCCCAGTGTCCGCCAGGTGAGCCCGATCCAATCCGTTTGTAAGGGAAATTCACGGATTCTCACTCAAATATCTCACCTGTCGCACACTTTCACAGTGACCGCCCTCATCGACTCGGGTTCTGAGGGGGACTTCATAGAGGAACGCCTGGTACTACGCCTCCAGGTGCCCTCTGTCCCTCTACCAGCTCCCATCAAGATCTCGGGAGTCAATGGAGCCACGGTGGGGACCGTCACACACAGAACCCGACCGATCTCACTGGGCGTGGGCGCACTCCATAAGGAGAAAAGGTCACTGTTGATCATACGGAAGCCACTGTCACCGGTCATCTTGGGCCAACCATGGCTGCGGGACCACAACCCCAAGATCACCTGGGAACCACTGGACATTGTTGCCTGGTCACCCCTGTGTGTAAACCGGTGTCTGAACCCCGTAGTGAGAAAACTACGTGTGGCCACCACGGATCAGCTGCCCTTCAGCCTCCCGGAAAATGTACCCCAAGAGTACGCAGACCTGGCCAAGGTATTCAGCAAGGGACACGCATGTCGCCTTCCACCTCATCGGGAATACGATTGTGCCATTGAGCTGCTACCAGACGCCAAGGTACCGCGATCGTCACCTTACCCCCTTTCGGTAAAGGAAACAGGTATCATGGAGGAGTACATTAACGAGGCCCTGGAACAAGGATTCATACGGCCATCCAAGTCCCCAGCCAGTTCCAGCTTCTTCTTCGTGCCTAAGAATGACGGCACGCTCCGCCCGTGCATTGACTACAGGGAACTCAACAAGGTATCGAAGAGGTACACTTACCCTATCCCACTTGTCCCCTCGGCCCTGGAACAATTACGCGCCGCCAAGATCTTCACCAAGCTCGACTTGCGCAATGCGTACAATCTGGTCCGAATCAAGGAGGGGGACGAGTGGAAGACGGCCTTCAGCACCACGTCAGGCCACTATGAATACCTGGTGATGCCGTTCGGGTTGACGAACGCTCCAGCGGTCTTCCAGTGCCTGGTGAACGACGTCCTCCGGGAGTTCCTGGGGAGATGCGCCATTGTTTACCTGGACGACATTCTGGTGTACTCACCGGACCCCCACAGTCACAGGAGCAACACCAGGAACGTCCTTCACCGACTGCTGGAGCACGGACTATACGTCAAAGCCGAAAAATGCGAGTTCAATAAACGGAAGATCGCATTCTTGGGCTACATCATCAGGGACCAAGGTATACAGATGGACCCAGTTAAAGTCCAAGCCGTCCTGGAATGGAAGGCGCCCCAGTCTGTCAAAGAGCTCCAGAGCTTCCTGGGGTTCGCGAACTTTTTCCGAAGGTTCATCAGGTCCTTCAGCCAGACTGCACTCCCGCTTACTCAGCTTCTAAAGGGTAAACCCAGGAGGCTCTTCTGGAATGACAAGGCGCAACAGGCCTTCGAGAGGCTCAAGAAGGCGTTCACCACGGCACCGGTGCTCGCCCACCCTGACCCCGACTCCCCCTTCATCGTGGAAGTGGACGCATCTTCACTGGGGGTCGGTGGCATCTTATCTCAGCGACAAGGAACGCCCCCCAGGCTGCACCCCGTCGCCTACTTTTCAAGGAAACTCTCCCCCGCGGAACAAAACTATCACGTGGGGGATAGAGAACTTCTGGCCATCAAACTGGCGTTCGAAGAGTGGCGGCACTGGCTGATGGGCGCCAAATTCCCCGTCCAGGTCATCACTGACCACCGCAACCTCGAGTACCTGAAATGTGCCCGGAGACTCAACGCTCGACAAGCCCGGTGGTCCCTCTTTTTCAACCGATTCGAATTCTCAGTAACGTATCGACCAGGGAAGGACAACGCCAAGGCAGACATCCTGTCAAGGAGATACGAGGACCAGGAGAAGGCGTCGCCACCAGTCAAGACGATACTGCCAACCCGGGTATTTGTGCAAGCGGTCTCCTGGCAATTGGATGAACTGATCCGGGCCGCCAACAGGGAGAACCCGGAGGCCCGCCTAAGAGAGACGCCTCGGGACAAATTGTTCGTGCCCACCCGTTTTCGCCAAGAGCTAATCGCCTGGGCCCACACGAACCTCAGCTCTGGACACCCAGGTGGCAATCGCACCTTTGAGAGGCTCCGGGAGAAATACTGGTGGCCGTCCATGAGGACCGACGTAGCCCGAGACGTCGCGTCATGCGCCACCTGCGCTGCCACCAAAACCCCACGCCAGCTCCCGGCAGGGAAACTGAACCCGCTCCCTGTCCCCCAACGCCCGTGGAGTCACATCGCCCTCGACTTCGTGACGGACCTACCAGTGTCAGAGGGCAACACCACCATCCTGACCATCGTGGATCGTTTTTCAAAGGGGGTCAAGTTCATCACCTTGCCCGCACTGCCCTCAGCCTTCCAGACGGCCGAAGCTTTGTTCGCAGAGGTTTTCCGTCATTTCGGCCTCCCGGAGGACATCGTCTCGGACCGGGGCCCACAGTTCACCTCCGCCGTCTGGGAGGCCTTCATCAAGAAGATGGGCGCATCCGTCAGCCTCACGTCGGGTTACCACCCAGAAAGCAATGGGCAGTGCGAGCGGGCTAACCAGGAGCTGGCCAAGTTCCTCAGGAGCTACTGCCAGAGCCACCAGCACGACTGGGCTACCTTCCTCCCCTGGGCTGAGATCGCGCAAAATTCTCTCAGGAGCTCCAGCACGGGAATCACCCCTTTTCAATGTTTCCTGGGATTTCAGCCGCCGTTTGCTCCCTGGGACCCCACTCCATCTAATGCTCCGGCCGTCGACGACTGGTTCCGCAGGAGCGAAGAGGTCTGGGAAACGGTCCACCAGAGGATTACTGAAAGCAACACCAGGACCAAACGGTTTGCAGACCGCAGGAGGAGTGAGGGTCCCCCCTACCAAGTCGGAGACCTGGTCTGGCTCTCCACTAGAGACCTCCGGGTACCCGGCAGCAAGAAGCTGGGTGCCAAGTACATTGGACCGTACCCCATTGTCAAGAGAGTGAACGACGTGACGGTGACATTAGGACTACCCCCCCGACTGAGAATCTCACCATCCTTCCACGTCTCCCTCCTTAAACCCTTCAAACCCGGGCCCCTTGACAGTGAACCCCACCAACGCATCTCTAGAGAACTCCCCCATGACCGTCCCACGTACACCATTAATGAGATCCTGGACTCACGACGGACTGACTCAGGAATAGAGTACCTTGTCGACTGGGAGGGGTACGGTCCCGAAGAACGTTCATGGACTAGACGGACGGACATACTGGACAGGACGCTACTCGACCAGTACCACCTGACTCACCCTGACCGTCCCGCTCCCCGTCCCAGAGGAAGACCTCCTCGCACACCGGCTCGCAGAGGCAGACTCCCGGGCTCCCTACCCAGCAGACCTAGGGGTCGCCCACGCCTTAATCCCCTACCTGCCTCTGCTCCCCCTAGTACCAGCCAACCTTGCCCGGCTGGCAATCAGGACACGGGTCTCCCGATCCCTCAGCCCCGTAGGCCCAGGGGTCGTCCCCGTTCCAGACCACGTCCTGATCCCGACCCATCATCTGGTCCCCTTTCTGTCCCGGGCAGAGCCACCCGCAGCACTTGTTCCCTTCCCGACCCTCCCCGAGTTGGTTCCGGTAGGTCGTCTCCAGTTGCCCCCGGTGGTGCCCCCTTGACGACCTCTTCGGGGGGGGGGCTATGTGAGAAATCCGGGCTCTGCGTCTGCCTCTCCTGCACGATCTGTCACTCGCGCTCTTAGCCCCGCCTTCTAGTTTCCGCTTTCGCTTCGGCACCAGGTGAGGCTAATTTGTTTGATGGGTCGTTTCTCTTATTTAAGCGCTGTCTTCACACGGGACGAATCGCGAAGTATTGTCCCTGATTTTTCATACATGCCGAGCGATTTTTTGACTGCTATCCTGTCTGCTTTTGTGTCTCGTGGTGCGTCTGGTCTCGGTGAGTGCGTGTCTGTTTATGTTAGCTGTGTGTTAGCATCTTCGTTCTCACCTCCGTGTATAGATCAGTATTTGTCGTTGTATGAGTGAACGTCTTTGTTTTTCTGTGATCGCTCCCTGGTGTCTGTCTGATACTCTTTCTGTTTTCAGTGTTCATCCTGTCCTTAGTGTCCTGCGTCCCGGGAGCGATCTCTGTCCGTCCACTCAGGTGGTTCGGCTTCGGCCGGGTGGGGCGGAGTTCGCGCTCGCCCTAGCCTGCTCCGCTGGCGCGCCACCACCTGAGGGCGTCCGTGTGTCATCGTTCACTCTACCTACTAACGGTTCCAAGCTTTATACTAATACGCTCTGTTTTGGTGAACTAACGTTGTTTCCTCCAGTGTATACTAATACCTTGACTGTCCTTCCAGCCCTCGTTGTTCTCAGTCTGGTTCCCAGCCTTCAGTCGTCCCGTGTAGTTCACCATACCTCTTTGTGCACTTTCTACACTTTCTTCTTTCAGGTTTTGTGATTACACTCTCGTTAACACACCTATTCTGTCTATCATAGGGTTTGTTATTTTGTCTATCCTAGACACACTCACTAGCTTCTTCTATTTCTTCTCACGCATAGCCAGTGTAGGGTTCTCTTACTACAGCGTAGTTTACTCTGTGTGCCTTGTTTTATTTAGTTTTTGTTTTGGCTCGGTGTTGTGCTCTGCCCAGTCCTCCGTCCAGGTTAATCACCCCGGCCTGGGTCCAGCGGGCAACATCCTCCTCGCACCATCCTCCTCCTGCACTACCCTACCTCTGCCTTGCATTTCAATAAATAACTGTTGTTCTGCATCCACGTCTCCAGAACTCTCCTTACAGACTATTTGTGACACTGTGTTTCTATTTTTTTAATTACTGAAAACCTTTTTAGTGCTTTACATTAGCAACCGGGTGCAATTTATGCACATTTTAAAACACAAACATTTAACTTGTGTTGTTTTTAGGAATTTAAAATCCATGAAAACTAATGAAATATTACATTTAGTCTGTACATGTACATGCCCCTACTTGTTATTTCTCTCATTTTTCACATCTAACACAAAAGAAAACATTTTACTTGACATTTCTCTTTCATATTAATTTATTTCATATTTGTACATTTATATATACACAGTGTAGCTCACTCCAATTTAAAGTCGACAGCACAAATATTCTTGCCAATACTGATTAGGTTTATTCTTGAGTTTGTACCTTAACCTTGTACATAACTTTACACCCAACTGAAAGAACTGTAACATAAATCACAAACAAATATACAATGAGCAATTTCTACATTGTAAACTCTTAATCTTAAGAATGACCCTTTGCTGGTTTAACCACACAAATTTACATCTTGATTTAGAAACGTAATTACATATCAATTCACCTTAATACTAGAAAAGGTAATAAACTTTACATAAACATAATTGGTATACCAACAGAACACCAACCTCATTGGCTGCATAAGTATCAAAGAGAGCATATAGTTTCAAGTTGCGACTTGCTGCTCTTCAGCTTCTGAATAAACCCTTAACGCTAACTTTGGAACCTTTGTAACATGGTAACCATGGTAATTAACGTTGTCAATGTTCTTAAAAGAACAGAAAATATGAAATAAAATTTTCTACAATTTTACAAACTTTAAACCAATTAAAATATAAACTGCTCATATAGGCAGTTACACACAGTATATTGTGTTGAATGTTCTGACCCCCAACAATAACGTTTTATTTTGTTACTAACCTTCTAGTAACCTTTTGTTACTAACCTCTAAATACATATTAACAGTATGTTTGTTCAATGCCCCATGTGTGCTGAATGGTGTTCTAGCACGACACATTTATACAGAATACAAGTTTGAAGAAATTCATTTATATAATGTGGTTTATCAGTCCGTAGATATTATTCTATTCAATTCTGTCGAGTATAGTATTTTTTAACTTTATTGCTAATCTTCCCGTCATTTTATTCCCCTGTGATTCTCAAACAAAGAAACGAGCAGATGGGGTGAGCAGCCCATGACAGGAGGAGCTACAGAAAGTGCGTCATAGCTGAAGCTTGTACACAGACCAATCAGAACATGCGCTCGCAGTGACGTGCTGGAGTCAATAAACACCGCGCTTCGAGCTACTCAGCTTTCATTCTCGGAACACAGCAGCAGTTTGAGCAGCTAAAGGCGGGAAGAAGCACAGAAAGCACAGGAAGGAGAGCTACGCCATCTACGTCTACAAGGTCCTGAAGCAGGTTCACCCCGACACCGGGATCTCCTCCAAGGCGATGGGAATCATGAACACGTTCATCAACGACATCTTCGAGGGCATCGCCGGTGACTCCTCTCGTCTGACTCATTACAACAAGCGCTCCACCATTAGCTCCAGAGAGATCCAGACCGCAGTGCGCCTCCTGCTTCCTGGTGAACTGGCCAAGCACGCCGTGTCCGAGGGAACCAAGGTCGTGACCAAATATACCAGCTCCAAGTAAACCACAGCTTTACTCCTACAACCCAAAAGCTCTTTTAAGAGCCACCCACACTTTCAGTTAAAGAGCTCTTTATACTTTTATAAACTTTTAGGTTATAATGGAATAATATTACGTATATCAAACTACTGCACTTTAATTTCAACAAATCCTTTTTTTTTTTGGTAACTTCAAAAACGCAGTTGGGAAAGAACTGGTGTTGGAATAAATTCTCTAATTGTTCAAAAATTCTAAGATTTTATTTTCATATATTGAGTACATGTCATTAAAATTTTTAATCAACTGTAAAAAAAAAGTGCTTTTTAAAGCTTAGTATTTGGAAGAAAATACGTGCAGAAGTTCAAGGGAGTGTCCTGAACCACATAAAGTTGCCCCTCATTCACTAACTACTACAAAGCGTTTCCCTACATATAAACTGATAATTAAAAAAACACATCACTCTCTTACACAATGTGATGCATAAATATTTTTGATATTTATACCAGTTTTGTTTTTTTTATATCCAATAAAGCGTCTAGTGCACTACATCTGTACTTAAGTGGGATTTAGAACACAGCTTTAGAAGCCCGCCAACAGAACAATAGTAGCGGTTTGAAATTTGAATCGCAGCTGATCAAAGACATTTATTCATTTTATTTCTTCATACTGCAGTTAATAATAATAAAAACACTTTAAATTTTATTGGTATAAAATTGGTACCAAGGCGACAGGTCCTGACGGTATCACTGGGCGTGTGCTGAAGGACTGCGCTGATCAACTTTCTGGGATTCTCACTAGGATCTTTAACAGGTCACTCTCTCATCCATCCCAGTCTGTCTGAAAACCTCAATCATAGTTCCGCTACCAAAGACACCACGGATTAACAGCCTTAATGACTACCGCCCAGTTGCTCTAACCCCGGTGGTCATGAAGTGCTTCGAGAAACTGGTCAGAAATCACATCCTTTCATTTCTTCCAACTTTTACCCGCATCAGTTTGCATACAGGGCTGGCAGGTCGACAGAGGACGCAGTGGTCACGGCTCTTCATACAAACTTGAACCACCTGGAGCAGCAAGGATCCTACGCCCAACTCATTTTTGTGGATTACAGCTCGGCCTCTAACACCTTACCACACCTGTCTAAGGATCAAAGACTGTGATGTACTCATCATGCCTATTATGTAATGTACAAGCCTGTGGGGGCAGTGCTATGATCTGGGGTGGTCACAGTCAGTCAGCAACATTATGGATAACATAATGTAACATAAAACATAATGGATCTTTTTCTCCGGATAGCACGGATATATTTTTAAATGACAATGCCAAGATTCATCAGTCTTAAAAAGTGAAAGATGGTTCAGGGAGCAGGAGACATCATTTTCACACCTGAATTTTGCCACCACAGTATCTGAACCCCATTAAGAATGTTTGGAATGTGCTGGTGAAAATTTTGTACAGTGGTTCAAATACCCCATTACTAAAACAAGATCTTGGATACAATAATGCAACTGTAGTCAAAAATAAATGCTGTGACATTGCAGCAGCTTGTGTAGATGATGCAACACTCGAATGTGCAGCGTAATCAAAGCTTTAGGTGGTGCAACCAAATATTATTGTGTGACCATTTTTTTAACCATGTAGTCTTTTATAACCATGTAATTTATAATATATTAACCCATATTGGTAACATTGGTGGATTTGGGAATGAAATAACCAACAATCAAAATAATACCAATCAAAACAACACTCTAACCGGCGGCACGGTGGCTTAGTGGTTAGCACATTCGCCTCTCAGCGCTAGGGATTCCCGGTTCAAATCCCCATCTGGGTGGAGTTTCCATGTTCTCCCCGTGTCCGCGTGGGTTTCCTCCGGGTTCTCCGGCTTCCTCCCACAGTCCAAAAACATGGATCAAGTCAATTGAATTCTCAAAATTGCCCCATATAGAGTGTGTCTGTGTGAGTGTGTGCCCAGCGATGGATTGGCGCCCTGTCCTGGGTCTATCTGCCCAGCGCCTGAGATGTTCTCCCCTGGATGGGCATGGGGAACCCTAATGGAGGATAAAGCAAGTTCAAGTTCAAGTTCAAGTTATTTATTTATATAGCGCTTTTTACAACAGTACATTGTCACAAAGCAGCTTTACAGAATGAAAAGCCTTTAAACCCCCAAAGAGCAAGCCGAAGCGACAGTGGCAAGAAAAAACTCCATTTTATGTTGTTATTTAAGGAAGAAACCTTGGGAGGACCAAGACTCAGTGGGGGACTCATCCTCCTTGAGCGGCCAGGCAGCAACAACAGTGTAGGACAGCCATGTCCAGATATTAAACAAATGGAAAAACTAACAACTGGAAAAATATATGTGAGTCCATTAGGGGGCGTCCTGCAGGACCGCCTTGTCAGGTTCCATACAGTATTAGTCAGCAGAGCCATGGATGAAGATCTCCAGGAAGCCGGTCACACCTCCGGCATCACTGACTAGAGCAGCATAACTAAAAGAGGCAGATACTGCAGTCTCTACATAGTTGAGATGGCGCCCCGGAACAGCATCATTTCAGCGCCACACCCCCCCATTAATGATGAGGTGGGTGAAGAGGTGAAACGACAGCATACACTGATCAGAGATTACCCCCCCAACACAGCCAAGTCTGAGATCTACATCTTTATCTACAGGGGATTAGTTAAACGCAAGATTAAAAAAATGTGTTTTTAATTTATTTTTAAAGATGAATAGTGATTCAGAATCACGAACAGTAACTGGAAGGCTATTCCAAAGTTGAGGAGCCTTGTGGGAGAACGCTCTTCCACCAGCAGTAATTTTATTTATTCTAGGAGCTAAGAGTAAACCAGCACCTTGAGATCGGAGCTCACGTGTTGGCTTGTATGATTGAATCAGCTCACTGTCAGTGTCGTAGTAAGAAGGACAGCGTAATCCGGATCAGAGTAATGCAGATTTATTGCACAACGGTGATGCACAAAGCAAAGGACAGGGCTAACAAATGTAACCCAGAACAGTGCGACGCAAAACACAAATAAACCACCGCCGAAGAGCGGAGAAAACAAAACGAGCAAAACCAAAAACGGCACCAACTGCGTAACCCGCGATAAAGTCGATCGCTGACGCAGTAAGTCCACAGATGAAGAGCAGTAACGAGCCGAAGACTAATCCTGAAAGAGAAATAGCACAACAGCAAGTGAGCGTGATACAACGCGAAGAAGAAACCCGGAAACTAAGCTTATAACGACACAAACCGGAAATGACATAAACAACAATGATCAATACTCCGGTGATTGACAACGACCCGAGGAAAACGTAGACATTCCCTCACCAGAGTGCACTGCAGAGGAAGCGTGAGTGACATTACCCCCCCCTTCCCGAAGGGGCAGAGAAGCAGAAGAAACAGCCCTATACCTACCTTGGCGACGCGGACGGCCCCTGCCACGGGGTGCAGGCTTCTCAGGATACGTTCTGTGAAAATCCGCAATGAGATTGGGATCCAAGATATCGGTAGCTGCCACCCAGCTACGCTCCTCAGGGCCGAATCCCTCCCAATCTACCAGATACTGGATCGTAGAACCACGACGACGCGAATCCAACAGGGATGAGACCGAAAAAACATTAGGAAGGGAAGAAGCCTGAGCAACAGTTTGCTCCTGGAGAGCTAAATCGAGGGGACCGGAAACAAATGGTTTAAGGAGAGACGTGTGAAACACAGGATGAACCCGTTACTGGGGTGGTAATTGAAGATGGTAGGAAACCGGATTAACCTGACGCAAAATGGTAAATGGGCCTAGAAAACGAGGCAGAAGTTTGCGTGTACCCGAGCGACAACGGAAATCCCGAGAACTAAGCCACACCCTGTCACCAGGAGAATATACCTGCGCCTCACTACGATGACGATCAGCAAAAGATTTATTACGCTGTAACGCAGATTCCACCCTCTGGTGAACCTGCTCCCAGACCCTCTCACTACGTTTAAACCACTCATCAACTAAAGGAGAATTGGTGGGTTCAGGGTCCCATAGCATAAATTGTGGTTGATAACCTAAAACACATTGAAAAGGTGTCAAACCCGTAGCCGAGTGCCGGAGGGAGTTTTGAGCAATCTCGGCCCAAGGGAGATAACGAGCCCAATCAGTAGTATTGTTGAAGGCAAAAATACGAAGAGAAATTTAATGAGTTCCTGATTAACTCTCTCGCACTGGCCATTGCTCTCCGGGTGGTAGCCAGACGTTAAACTAACAGTAGTACCTAATTTCTCAAAAAACGATCTCCAAACAGCTGAAGTGAATTGAGGACCACGGTCAGAGAGAATATCCTCCGGGATACCGAACACGGGAAAAATGTTCTTGAAAAGGAGTTCTGCGGTCTGAAAAGCGGTGGGAAGAGAAGCCAACGGAAAAAAAACGCACAGCCCTAGAAAAACGATCTATAAGGGTAACTATGGTGGAAAAACCATCAGAACAAGGTAGATCAGACACAAAATCAATAGCCAGATGAGACCAGGGACGCACTGGAACCGGTAAGGGACGAAGTTTACCTGCAGGCAATGTCTTGGGTGTCTTACATGTAGCGCAAATAGAACAAGAACGGACAAAACGCTGAACATCAGAATTTAAGGTCTCCCACCAGTATTTGCGGCGAAGAAGATGAACAGTGCGCTCCACCCCGGGATGACCAGAACAAAGAGACGAATGAGCCCACGTAATGAGACGGGTGCGAAATGACTCAGGAACATACAAGGACCCCTGAGGACAAGCAGAAGGAGCAGACCTCGTTTGAAGAGCATTAACTATCTCCTGATCAAATTCCCAATGCAAAGAATTTATGAAGCAACGATCAGGAAGAATAGGGGAGTCATCCTTAAAGTCCTCCCCGCAGCCAGGGTGAAGACGAGAGAGAGCATCAGCAGGAATATTACCCTTACCAGGACGAAAAGAAATAGTAAAGTCAAAACTGTTAAAAAATAAAGACCATCTCGACTGCCTAGCATTCAAACGCTTAGCTCCCTTAAGGTATTCTAAATTCTTATGGTCGGTGATAACAATAAAAGGATGATTAGCCCCCATTAACCAATGGCGCCATTCCTCCAAAGCAATCTTAATGGCAAG
The DNA here is from genome assembly GCA_019802505.1 of Corydoras sp. C115. NCBI lineage: Eukaryota > Metazoa > Chordata > Actinopteri > Siluriformes > Callichthyidae > Corydoras > Corydoras sp. C115. Next base: position 183,539 of record JAFMOC010000465.1, read on the forward strand.
AAGCTCGTGGTCACCTATACTATAATTCCTCTCTGCCTGAGATAGTTTACGTGACAAAAACGCCACTGGCCGACGAGCTGAATTGAGCCCCTTACCCTGCGATAAGACAGCTCCCACTCCAGAAGAAGAGGCATCGACCTCAACGAAAAAAGGTTGCTCAGGGTCAGGGTGAGCCAAGACTGGAGCGGAAGTGAATCTGGACTTAAGATCAAAAAATGCTTGATCAGCCTCTGAATTCCAAACAAGATGACGAGGTCCACCCTTAAGTAAATTAGTAAGCGGAGCCGAAAGTGCACTGAACGACAGAATGAATTTTCGATAAAAATTAGCAAACCCCAAAAATCGCTGCAACTCCTTGACGGTGGTGGGGACCGACCACTCAAGAATAGCGCTAACCTTACTAGGATCCATCTGTAACCCATCCACAGACAAAACATATCCCAAAAAGGAAATACGACTCTGATGGAACTCACACTTCTCTGCGTGGACAAACAAGTTATTGTCTAACAAACGCTGGAGAACGGATGACACATGCAAGCGATGAGTCTCAACATCACCAGAAAAAACCAATATATCATCAATGTATACTAAAACAAACTCCTCCAGAAATTCCCTAAGTATCTCATTCATAAAAGACTGAAAAATACCAGGGGCATTAGTGAGGCCAAACGGCATTACCAGATATTCGTACTGGCCCGAAGTAGTGACAAACGAGGTCTTCCACTCATCCCCCTCCCTAATACGTACCAGATTATAAGCATTACGTAAATCTAGCTTCGTATAAATGGTAGCAGATTTTAACCTCTCCAACGCGGACGGAACGAGGGGAAGAGGGTAAGCCATCTTGCGGGTCGCCTGGTTGAGCAACCTATAATCAATACATGGCCTTAGGGACGAATCCTTCTTGGGAACAAAAAAAAATCCCGAAGCCACAGGAGACTTAGAGGGCCGAATAATACCATTAGCGAGAGAATCGGCTATATAATCACGCATGGCCCTGTTCTCAGCATTAGTAAGGGGATATGGACTAACCCTAGGTAGTTTGACACCCTCAATGAGCTCTATGGCGCAATCAGAATTACGATGAGGCGGTAAAAAAGAGTTACTGGGTGAACCAAATACCTGCACAAATTTGGCATACTCCAAAGGAACTCCCCTAGGTAGACAGGGGGGTGGCAGATTCTCCGAGTATTTCCGACGAACCGGATAGCGAAGACACTGAGAAGAACAAAAGGGAGACCAATGAATAATATCCTGAGAAGCCCACGAGATGACTGGGTCATGCCGCTGAAGCCAAGGCAGCCCTAAAATAAGGGGAAAAGAGGGAGAGGAAATCAGGAGAAAAAACAACGTTTCACTATGCATAGCCCCAATAGAGAGGGTGCATGAGGTTGTGGAGTGTGTAATGGATCCCGGGTGCAGGGGTCGGCCATCAGCCGAACTGACCCGAATGACTTGTTGTAGTGTGGTGGTGGGAATACCCCATTGATTAGCCAGAGTGGTGTCCAAAAAATTACCCTCAGCCCCGGAATCCAAAAGTGCTGTGGTGTTCACCGACTGATTAGCAAATGATAAACGAACAGAAAACAACATGGGTTTACGTATTTTCCACCTAGAGGTGCTTACCACAACGGAATCCTGAGCGGATGTAATAGCTCTAATCCGAGCAGAAGAACCACGATCCCGATTAGAAGGACAGGAGGGACAGGCATCCAGGAAGTGATCGTTGGCAGCACAATATAAACATAAACGTCCCTTTATGCGACGATTCCTTTCACTTACAGAAAGGCGGATGGATTCCACCTGCATAGGCGTCTCTGTGTCCAATGAAGCCGAGCGTTGAGCCGCAGCCGTAATAGCAGGCCTTGACGAGGTGGGGCGGGAAAGTGTGCTCTTTCGTGTCTGCCAAAGCTGATCCAGCTTGATGGAGGCCGTGATGAGCTCGGACAGGGACATCTCTGCGTCCTTAAAAACCATCTCAGCCGAGATTTCTCTCCGCAGACCCGAACGATATGCCACGATCAGAGCCGGTTCGTTCCAACCACTGTGTGCCACCAAAGTCTGAAATTCTAAGGCATAATCAGCTACCGAACGTGAACCTTGCCGAAGTTCGTACAGTAATTCCCCAACCGAACGACCCTGACGAGGATGAAAAAACGTGCTTTTAAACCGCTCGAGAAATAGTGAAAAATCGCGTGAATCGGCACCGCGGGCGCTCCATAACGCCGAACCCCAGTTGCCAGCGCGTCCGCGCAAGCGCGAAATAACGAACGAAATTTTCTGTTCGTCAGTGGCCGCCGGACGGTTAGCAAAGTACATCGAACACTGTAGAAGAAATAACTCACAAAACTCGGAGTTCCCGTCGAATCGCTCGGGTTCAGCTACTGTAAGCGGCGATACCGCCGAACTGGAGGTAGATGCAAACCCGGAAGCATCGGATGACGCAGCGGAGGTGGTAGTGCCGGGTGGCTGGAGAGTTCCGCGTTCCAACCGATCCTGACGCTCCACAATGGATCCCATGGCCTTAGACAGTTCGAGCATTTCCTGCCTGAGTTCGCAGAGGAAGCGCCCTTGTTCCCGAAGAGCATTCACCAGATCCGTGGATTGAGACGCGTCCATGTTCGTTGGCGTTGTATCTGTCAGCGTCGTAGTAAGAAGGACAGCGTAATCCGGATCAGAGTAATGCAGATTTATTGCACAACGGTGATGCACAAAGCAAAGGACAGGGCTAACAAATGTAACCCAGAACAGTGCGACGCAAAACACAAATAAACCACCGCCGAAGAGCGGAGAAAACAAAACGAGCAAAACCAAAAACGGCACCAACTGCGTAACCCGCGATAAAGTCGATCGCTGACGCAGTAAGTCCACAGATGAAGAGCAGTAACGAGCCGAAGACTAATCCTGAAAGAGAAATAGCACAACAGCAAGTGAGCGTGATACAACGCGAAGAAGAAACCCGGAAACTAAGCTTATAACGACACAAACCGGAAATGACATAAACAACAATGATCAATACTCCGGTGATTGACAACGACCCGAGGAAAACGTAGACATTCCCTCACCAGAGTGCACTGCAGAGGAAGCGTGAGTGACACTCACTCAGATACTGTGGAGCTTGATTATGTAGAATTTTATATGTTATTAATAAAATTTTGTACTCGATACGAAACTTAACTGGTAGCCAGTGCAGGTTTGATAACACAGGACTGATATGATCAAACTTTCTGGTTTTAGTTAAAACTCTAGCTGCAGCATTCTGTACAAGTTGTAATTTGTGTAATGATTTATTAGAACATCCTGTCAGAAGTGAATTACAATAATCTAACCTTGAGATAATAAAAGCATGAATTAGTTTTTCTGCATCTTGGAGGGAGAGGATATTTCGTAGCTTCGAAATGTTACGAAGGTGAAAAAATGCAATTCTAGTAATATTGCTAATGTGCTTTGTAAAGGAGAGATCTGAATCAATAATGACACAAGATTATTTACAGATGAACTGGGTCTAATTAAAGAGTTATCAAGGTTTAACATAGTGTTAGAAGCTTTGTTAATTTTGTCCTTGGGTCCAACTATCAGAAACTCTGTTTTATCAGAATTTAGCAGTAGGAAGTTTTTTGACATCCATATTTTAATATCTTGGATGCAGTCCTCGAGCTTAGTGACTGAACAACCATCATTAGGGTTAGCTGAAACATATAACTGTGTATCATCTGCATATGAGTGGAAACTGATTCCATGTTTACGAATTATTGATCCCAATGGAAGCATATATAATGAAAATAGGAGTGGGACGCTTGTGGGACGCCATATTTAACTTTAGCAAGATCAGAATATTGGTTGTTAACACAGGTGAATTGATATCGATCTGTCAGGTAGGATTTAAACCACTGGAGTGCAGATCCTGTAACACCCACAATGTTTTCTAATCGATCAACTAAGATGTTATGGTCTATAGTGTCAAAGGCTGCACTAAGATTTGGTTATTATCTGAGGACATTAATAAGTCATTAACGACTTTGATTAAGGCTGTCTCAGTGCTATGATGAGACCTAAAACCTGACTGAAAAACTTCATGAACATTATTAGCTAGAAGAGATAAAAGCGGGAGATAATGAATGAATGTACACTCTAACAACTGAGCTGCCACTCTTTGTTCGTCATACTGCCTTTTTTTACTAAATCATCATTACAATTCCCACATTGTTCTATAGGTTTTACATGAAGACAGAACTCATATAATATCATGTACATTTATTGACTCACTAACAGGAACGATTCCACCATTAGGCCTTCCTCAGTGTGTTCACATGGGTCAATAAATATAATTGATATTATGAGTGCTGGACGATTTTCTTTTTACTTGTACATTTGTGTCTACATATTCAGTACATAAAAGTTTCAGTGGGTAGTCTGTTTTTTATATGATGAATATGTAGGTTTTTTTTCTTTTTCTTTTAAAAGCCCTAAATTGCATTTGTTCCAACTTTGTTTGGAATGTGTTGTAGAACTAAAATACAGAAATAATGTAAATAAGCAAATCAAATGAAGTTGGCCAGACAAAACATGAAATATCTTTGGTTCATACTCTGTAATAAAATAGAAGTCAAAGTAAATTACATTTTTACTAGCATTTTTCATATTGTCCCAGGTTTTTTTTAAGAGTTTGTAATTAATGGCATGTTGTACAATATATGGGATTTTTTGTGAACTGTATGTTGTCTTGATTTAGAAAAACAATGTTACAAAAAAATTTCTTTAAACTTATATGGTTATTTATATTTATTCCAATTAAAATAATTTTTGCTCTACAACAAAACATATTAGCACAGGAGTATTAGAAAGCAGCAGCCACATCTGGAAAGAAGCAAGCACTCAGACATTTTAAATTGCTTTGAGGAAGATGTAAGTCCAGCGTCTTCCAAGAGAAATTATTAATTCTACAGTTCATCTTACTGTAGACATGACTGTAATGAGTTTGATGGTGTGACACCAGGAACAGGCGAGTGGTGCAAACTAAAAGGCCTTATTTCACCAACAAAATGTTTTATTTTTAACAGACATCAGGATCATAATCTGGGCTACAGTATCGATGTTATAAACAGAGCACAGGTAAATCTCCCTCTGTAGGGTTCAAGCTCTCTCTCCCCTCGGTCTGCTTCCGACCTCTTTTACTGTCAACAAGAGGAGAGATAATTAGCGACATTCATCCCAAGCAAGTGTTACCATTTACATTCATCTGTGTCTTAAGCCCATCTTTCTTCTGCAGACTCTGCCCATCACACCCTCATACCACAATTATGTATCTTATAAAACACACATTAGAAATAGAGGTCTGCAGCTTCGCTTACTCTGCCATACTCCATATCTGAATGTGTTATGTAAAAGTAAAATTTATTTTTTCTCTCATCCAAAACTGTGGTTGCATATGTGCATCATAACAGATGTGTGATTACAATCCCTGATAGACCCATAAGATAGTTGGATGAAGGATGCCCTTTATCCGTCTATTTTGGAGGGGGTTCCTCAAAAGGTCTTATTTTGAATTACTGATCTAGAATGCTGACGAACATATATGTTGGACTATAAATATTGTATTTGCAGATAAAAGCATGAAATCAGTTTTTTTTTCTAGTTTTAAAGACTCACAGTAAGAGAATTGATGTGGCTATAAAAGAGAAACAGGACAGCCTTCAAATAGACTATGAAGATGTTCTGAAGCACGTGTGGTAATTTTCAATGTGGCAGAATTGGAGTTCACCTCAGATATGTGCCCTGCAGCTTTGCGCTGCTTATGGATAACATCTGTGTTGTGAATCTGGTATTTCCACATGCTATAAACTCTTCCTTTGGACTTCTACAGTGAGTGGTGATGAATGTTAAACCACACCAAGACTCTGTATGAATACATGAATTAAGAAACAGACTTCTAAGGTAAAACCTTAGATCTTATGGCTGCCTGGTAGTCATTAGCTTTTAGTATTTTATAAGAAAACACTGACAACATTGTTTTACCTCAACATTCAAAAGACAAATTACCAATTCTGTGGAGAATAATTTTTTTACTATGGAGAAATAAAATGTTGAAATCAGCACGTTCATAAAATAAAAAAAATAATTTTCTGCCTACAGGAATACATTTTACAGCGTGAACATGAGCACAACCACAGAGGAGAAGAAAACTATTTCTACATACACTGTCGATGGAATGTCTAGTGGGCCCTATGGTGTTCGAACAGAAGAAAAGCCACATCCCTGCTCTCAGGATGAAAAGTCTTACACTTCACAGTTGCAACTTGACCAACAGCAGCCCACTTACACAGAATAAAAACCATTCATGTGCTCACAATGTGGAAAAAGTTTTAATTATAAGCGTGGTCTTAAACGGCATCAGCGTATTCACACAGAAGAAAAACCATATTCCTGCTCACAGTGTGGAAAGAGTTTTACTAATCATGGTACTCTTACGCAACATTTGCGCATTCACACAGGAGAAAAACCATATTCCTGCTCACAATGTGGAAAAAGATTTCGTAATCTGTGATATATTAAAGATCATCTACGCATTCACACAGGAGAAAAACCGTTTTCCCGCTCACAGTGTGGAAAGAGTTTTACTCAGCAGAGTCATTTTATAGATCATCAGCGTATTCACACAGGAGAGAAACCATATTCCTGCTCAAATTGCGGTAAGAGTTTTACTCGGAAGAGTAGTCTAATAAAGCATCAGCGTATTCACACAGGAGAAAAACCATATTTCTGCTCAAATTGTGGTAAGAGTTTTACTCAGCAGAGTTATCTTATAGAGCATCAGCTTATTTACACAGGAGAGAAACCATATTCCTGCTCAGAGTGTGGAAAAGGTTTTACTCAGCAGAGTCATTTTATAGGTCATCAGCATATTCACACAGGAGAGAAACCATATTCCTGCTCAAATTGCGGTAAGAGTTTTACTCGGAAGAGTAGTCTTATAAAGCATCAGCTTATTCACACAGGAGAGAAACTATATTCCTGCTCAGAGTTTGGAAAAGGTTTTTCCCGAATACCTAATTTGAAACAACACCAGCACACTCACAGTAGAGGAAGAACTTCTTCCAGCTCACAGTAGCCAGGTTTTTATCCAAATATTTTGCAAACATTGTGAGTATACAAATCTTTGGGCAGAAATTATATAAAAAAAAATGGATGACATCCTATTTACTAAATTATCTATAAACAGTGTTTTTTATTGATTTTACATTTATATTTTAATTTCATGTAATTTACCTCCATTATAATAATAATGATGTTATCATAATTATGTTGTTTTTAGATTAATTTTTTTTCCACTGAGAAAACAGGAAGTTGTTATTGTGGATCTGATTTAATGACGAACCTTCTGTAATAGAGGATCTGCACATGTGGGATCATTAGAGTTCTATGGGAGGTCAGGCTTTAGTCCTTTATTTAGATTTGAATGATTAATAGATCAGTGACCTTGAGTTTAGATAAGGTTTCAATTATACATAAAGTTTAAATGAATCTTTTTAGTTTTTGTTATGGTGAAGGGAGAGGAGGAGGCAAGTTACGGACTCAGTGGAAGCCCCTAGTGGCGACTATCACCCAGTGCCCGGGAAATAATAATCAAGGGCGCAAATAAGAACAAATTAAAAGGTGTGAACAATGAAGGGGTGATATAATAGGGAGTAAACTGGTTCTGCAGACTGTACTGTACGGGGATCGAAGTCAGGAACGCTAAACATAAATCACGCTGAAACAGCGGTATAATAAGTCAACTAAGGAGCCTACCGGGGTCCCGGCGGCTGGAAAATACGGTTCAAATTAACCACAAACGAGGGAAGAGCGCGCTTCCGCACAATCCTTTGTGCAGCGACTGACGTGAACTTAAAGGAGCGCGCGGAATGAACAACGTCTGTGCGCAAGTGCACTAAACACAATTCCTCGAAAGCTCGGGGCCGCGAGTGAGAAAAAACAAAAACATCCGATACGCGCGTGCTGACTTAAAGCACGCTAACGCGCGTGTCAGCAACGAAAGTGGTGCGACAAAGCGTGAGGCTTGTCGCATTCTTTAAGTAGGTAAGCCGGCCGGTGCGCCTTGTTGCTGTTGATTGGCGCGGCGCCTTCTGGGAGTTGCAGTTCTCCCACCAGGACGCCGCCCTTCACCAGCACTTCGTCGCCTACCCCTAGTGGCTGGTCGCCCCGTTACAGTACCCCCCCCTCTAGGGGCGGCTCCTGACGTCCCCAGGCCGGTGGACCGATCTCTTCTAAACTGACGAATGAGGTCGGGATCCAAGATGTGTCTGGATGGGACCCAGGAACGTTCCTCCGGACCGTAACCCTCCCAATCCACAAGGTATTAGGTAGAGCCTTGGACCTGACGGGAATCCAGCAAACGTCGTACCGTGTACGCGGGACCTCCTGCGACCTGCCTGGGGGCCGGTGGAAGCGTGGCTGGGGCAGACCCCTGGCATAGGTATGGTTTAAGTCTCGAGGCGTGGAAGGTAGGGTGAATTCGCATCGCAGGGGGCAGTTCCAGCCGGTACGTGACTGGATTTATTCGGCGTTGCACCCTAAAGGGTCCCACAAACTTGGGAGCCAGCTTGTTGGATTGGCCACGGAGGGGGAGATCCCGGGTAGACAGCCAGACTCGTTGGCCTGGACGGTAGGTGGGTCCCAACTGCCTCCTTTTATTGGCGGTTCGTCTCATGGCCTCATTACGCTGCCTGAGGGCTGCTCGAGCCCTCCGCCACGTCTGATGGCAACGGCTTACGTAACGCGCTGCCGTAGGTACCCCCACTTCCACCTCCTGTTCGGGGAACATGGGGGCTGGGTACCCAAACTGACACTCGAATGGTGACATGTCAATGGCCGAGTGCCAGAGGGTATTGTGGGCATATTCTGCCCAGGGTAAGTGTTCTACCCATGTGTTGGGCCGGTCTGTCGTCAGGCACCGGAGCATACGCCCGAGATCCTGGTTAACTCTTTCGGTCTGGCCGTTGGACTCCGGATGAAAACCCGACAACAGGCTAGCCGTTGCCCCTAATAGTTGGCAGAACGCCCGCCAAAAGCGACTAGAAAATTGAGGACCTCGGTCGGAGACAATATCTCTGTGGATCCCGCGGACCCGGACCACGTGCTGAACCAAAAGGTCTGCCGTCTCCTTGGCGTTAGGGAGTTTGGGCAGTGCTACAAACTTACACGCCTTAGAGAAGCGGTCTACGATCACCAACACGACCGAGTTGCCTCTGGACGGGGGAAGCCCTGTGACAAAGTCCATGGCAATATGTGACCATGGGCGAGATGGAATAGGCAAGGGTTGCAGCCGACCAGCTGGCCTAGCTCGGGGTGTTTTGTTCCGTGCACAGACGGCGCACCCTGTAATAAAGGACCTCACGGAACCCTCCATCCCCGGCCACCAGAATCTTCGACGGAGGAACTCAAGAGTTCGGGTGATGCCGGGGTGGGCTGAGAAAAAAGAGGCATGCCCCCATTGGAGGACCCTCTTGCGCATTTGAGGTGGAACAAATAAACGCCCTGGAGGGCCCCCGCCCGGATCAGGATTGTTCCGGAGGGCCCTTCTAACCTGGTTCTCGACTGGCCAGGTGAGGGCTGCCACAATTCGTGGCTCAGGGAGGATCGACTTGGGTTCTGAATCCTCAGGCCCTTCAGTCCGAACCCATAGCCGGGAAAGAGCATCTGGCTTGGTGTTCTTCGAACCTGGCCGATACAACAAGGTGAACTCGAATCTCTCAAAGAAGAGAGACCAGCGAGCTTGACGGGCGCTTAAACGCTTAGCTTGTCGTATATAGGCCAGGTTTTTGTGGTCTGTCCAGACCAAGAAGGGATGTTTTGCTCCCTCAAGCCAGTGCCTCCACTCTTCAAGTGCCAACTTTATGGCCAGCAATTCCCTGTCACCGACCGGATAGTTGCGCTCAGGAGATGAGAGCTGGCGTGAGAAGTACGCACATGGATGGAGTTTAGGTGGCGTCCCCACCCTCTGGGACAACACCGCCCCAACTCCTACCTCCGACGCATCTACCTCGACGATGAAAGGCTTCTCCACATCCGGGAGGTGGAGGACGGGGGAAGAGGTTAAGCATTCCCGCAGGGTATTGAATGCCCGATCTGCTTCGGGAGTCCAGCGAAAACGACCTGGAATTTTTCGAGTTAGGGCTGAGAGAGGAGCCGCGATAGAGCCGAAATCTCTCACAAACTTGCGAAAGAAGTTGGCGAAGCCCAAAAAACGCTGAACCTCCCGAAGTGAGTTCGGACGGGGCCAGTCAGTCACAGCCTGAACCTTGGCGGGGTCCATTCTGAGGGTACCTTGTGAGATGATGAACCCCAGAAAAGATACCGTAGAGGAATGGAAGACCGATTTCTCCAACTTAACAAACAGCTTGTGCTGCAGTAGGAGCTGGAGAACCCGCCTCACGTGGCCGACATGCTCCTCTAGTGACCGACTGTAGATGAGTATGTCATCCAAATAAACATAGACGTACCGGTCTAATGTCTCTCTTAATGCCTCGTGAATGAACCGCTGGAAAACGGCAGGGGCGTTCATCAAGCCGAAGGGCATTACCCGATATTCATAATGACCAGTTGGGGTCAGAAATGCCGTCTTCCACTCGTCCCCCTGCCGTATACGGATAAGGTTGTAGGCGCTGCGCAGGTCCAGCTTAGTAAAGACGGACGCCTGCTGCAGAGCCTCAAACCCTGTGGCCATAAGAGGCAGAGGGTAGCGGTCCCTCACAGTGATAGCATTAAGAGCACGGTAGTCTATGCATGGACGAAGGGTACCATCCTTCTTCTTAACAAAAAAAAATCCTGCCCCCGCCGGTGAAGATGACTGTCGGATGAACCCCTGTTCTAGGGCCTCCTTCACATAGTTCTCCATGGCTGTGCGTTCGGCGGGGTTTAAGGAAAACAGCCTGCTTCGTGGTGGTGTGGTACCAGGTAGCAGGTTGATGGCACAGTCATAGGGCCTGTGTGGGGGAAGGCTCAGGGCCCTGGTCTTACTAAAGGCCTCTCCAAGGTCATGATAGTAGTGGGGCACCTTGGAGAGGTCACAGGGTTCCTCCATTTTAGGCTGTTGGGAGCTCCTGGGGAGTAGACAGGCCTCCTGACAGCGTGGAGCCCACCCATAGATGGAACGTGTCTGCCAATCGACCTGAGGATTGTGCTGGGTGAGCCAAGGGAATCCTAAGACCAACAGGAGATTGGGGACTCTGGTGACAAATAGTCGAAGAGTCTCCCGATGACCCTTAATGTCAAGGTGGACTGGGTGGGTGGCATGTGTAATAGGGCCCGCTCCCAGCATCCGCCCATCTAGGGCCCGCACTGGTATGGGCTCCGGCAACCTCTCAGTAGGTACTCCAAGAGATCTGACCAGACCCTCGTCAACAAAGTTGCCACCTGCCCCTGAGTCCAAAAAGGCGAACACTTGGGAGTGGGGTGTTTCTCCCCATGACAGAGTTCCCTCAACAATAACACCGGCGGGGGGATTAGGGATACGGCCTAGGCCCGGCCCCCCTGACCGGGTCTGGCCCCTGCATTTCCCGACAATCGTGAACCCGACTGTTCAGTTCCCCCTAATTGCATGGGTTCAGGACCCCCACGGGGTGCTGCATGATAGCGGGGTGGTGAGTGCCAGCGAGGTTGGCCTGTGGAGGCCTTGGGGTGATTCATTCTCTCCCGGGCCCGCTGCCGAATGCGGGTGTCAAGCCTTATGCAAAGCTCATACATCTCCTCTAAACTGTCTGGCGGGTCCCGGGAAGCGAGCTCATCTTTCATACGCTCGCTCAACCCCTTTTCAAAAATACCTAATAAGGCTGGCTCGTTCCAGCCGCTCTCGGCCGCTACCGTTCTAAAATCAATGACATAGTCGGCCGCGGAGCGAGTTCCCTGCGTCAAGGAAAGGAGGCGAGCAGACACCTTCCTACCCTCCTTGGGGTTATAAAACGTTTGCCGGAGTGCGCGGCGGAATGCCAGCTCGCTGGCACATTCGTGCGCGTCCGCCTCCCACAGGGCTGTGGCCCAGGTCAATGCCCTACCCGTAAGAAGGGAGATCATGAACGCTACCTTGGCGCGCTCAGTGGGGAAGCGTGATGGCTGCTGCTCGATAGTCAACGAGCATTGCAGCAAGAATCCACGGCATTTATCTGCCTCTCCAGCAGAACGTTCAGGGGGGGAGACGTATGCCTCAGGGGTCCCAGATGTTGATGCCCCTGGAGACCCCCTAGAGGGAGGTAGGGGCACCGAAGCCGCAGCCTCAGTTTGTAGTTGAGTCATGAGGGCGAGCTGCTGGGTTATCTGCTCCAACAACTGCTCATGCCGGCCGATGGCTGTCCCCTGTTGTTGCAAGGCTTCCTGAAATAACTTAAAGTCCGCTGCCTCCATACTGGTCACACTGTACTGTTATGGTGAAGGGAGAGGAGGAGGCAAGTTACGGACTCAGTGGAAGCCCCTAGTGGCGACTATCACCCAGTGCCCGGGAAATAATAATCAAGGGCGCAAATAAGAACAAATTAAAAGGTGTGAACAATGAAGGGGTGATATAATAGGGAGTAAACTGGTTCTGCAGACTGTACTGTACGGGGATCGAAGTCAGGAACGCTAAACATAAATCACGCTGAAACAGCGGTATAATAAGTCAACTAAGGAGCCTACCGGGGTCCCGGCGGCTGGAAAATACGGTTCAAATTAACCACAAACGAGGGAAGAGCGCGCTTCCGCACAATCCTTTGTGCAGCGACTGACGTGAACTTAAAGGAGCGTGCGGAATGAACAACGTCTGTGCGCAAGCGCACTAAACACAATTCCTCGAAAGCTCGGGGCCGCGAGTGAGAAAAAACAAAAACATCCGATACGCGCGTGCTGACTTAAAGCACGCTAACGCGTGTGTCAGCAACGAAAGTGGTGCGCTTCGGCCGCGCGCACACACACACGCACGCACACAGACACACTCCGCCGATTCGCGAGCTAAACGCAGCGAGCGCTGGCGACTGTCCAACCAGCGACACGCCCACCACCACGCGCTGTCTTTGCCTGCTTATCTAAGAGCTGAAATCCCTCCTGTCTCCTGACGGTACCACGGCTGACCCCTCTAAACGGGCCCAGTCGTACCCACTAACAAAGGTAAACCGGTCACAGTGTCACGTGGCGGCGAGCGTCAGGTTACAGTGCGACAAAGCGTGAGGCTTGTCGCATTGTTTAAGTAGGTAAGCCGGCCGGTGCGCCTTGTTGCTGTTGATTGGCGCGGCGCCTTCTGGGAGTTGCAGTTCTCCCACCAGGACGCCGCCCTTCACCAGCACTTCGTCGCCTACCCCTAGTGCTGGTCGCCCCGTTACAGTTTTAGTCTCAATCATGTTTACATTTCCTCTTTATTACATTATACATTATGTCAGTTCTTATATTTTAATGGAACCAATACAAATGTGTTTTGTTTCTATTTGTAACCATTTATTATGTATTATATATTGTATAATCTAAAGTCACAACCTGATCATTAAAACTGATTCCTCATCTGTGATCAATAAACATAAAATTTTGGATTAAACTGTGTCTCTGTGAGTTCTTTTCCTGAAAGTAAATATGTCCTTCCACATTTTTAGTGTTAGAAACAGAATTGTATACATACATCAGCGTATTCACACAGGAGAAAAACCCTTTTCCTGCTCACATTGTGGAAAAGGTTTTACTGAACAGAGTCATCTTATAGTGCATCAGCGTATTCACACAGGAGAAAAAACATTTCTGCTCACAGTGTGGTAAGGGTTTTACTGATCAGAGCAATCTTAAACTGCATCAGTGTATTTACACAGGAGAAAAACCCTTTTTAGTGTTACAAACAGAATTGTATACATGCATCAGCATATTCACACAGGAGAAAAAACATATACCTGCTCACAGTGTGGAAAGATTTGAAACGACACCAGCACATTCACACAGGAGGAAAAACTTCTTCTGGCTCTTAATAGCCAGAGTTTCGTTCAAAATATTTTGCACACATTGTGAGTATACACATTTTTGGCTGAAAATATACTACTATTAAAAAAACAAGCATAAGATGAGAAAGGTCTACATAACGATCTCCACAATACATCTAGAAATGCAGATGGTCTAAGCAACTCTGGACATGATGTGTCCAATAACTGCTCAACATTACAAAGTGAAATTTTGTTCATTACCACATTTGAAGTGTTATAAAAACACATTAATGCTTTTTGAACATTCACAACTTTCAGTTTGTAGTGGCAAGAAAACAAATTGATGACATCCCATTTACTAAATTATCAAAAAAGGGGGTTTTACTGATTTACAAACATTTATATTTTCATTTTATTAACTCTTTTATTCTCTAACCTTTAGAAGAATTTATAAAAGACTTTGTTTAAACCAGCTGCCTTGTTTCAAGAGCTATAAAAACATAAAAAGGGCTGTAGACTCATTCAATAATTAATTTTTAATAATAAATTCAGAAGTCCTGGCATTTCTTTTCATTTACTGAGAAAACATTATATTATTCAGATTTAGATTAAAATGAGTAATAGTTCAGTGACTTTGAGTTCAGATAAGGTTTCAAATAGAAATAAAGTTTAAATCCATCTTTTTAGTTTTAGTCTTAAACATGTTTTATTTTGTTTCTATCTGTAACCATTTATTATGAATTGTACAGTTGTGTTCAAAATAATAGCAGTGTGTTTAAAAACATGAGTTAAGCACAAAATCTTTATAGTAGTTTTATGTCCATGCATTGGGAACATTGCATACTGTTTTCCAAATCAAAACATGAAGAGAAATGTATATAATTCATGACTAGAGAAAATAATAAAAAATGACCATTGGGCTGTTCAAAAAAATATAGCAGTGTCTGCATTTGTCTGTACAAACTCAAAGTCTGTACTCCTTTTTTATGATTTAGCATTCCTGTGATTCACTAACCTTAAAATTTAGTTAATTAACCACAGTTTTTTAGAACTGCTTCACATCTGTGTTGCATAGATTCAACCAACCTCTGGCACCTTTCAGCCCAGGATGCTTTGACTATATCCCACAATTCATTTGCATTTCTTGGTATTGCCTCAGAAACGGCATCTTTGATGTCACCCCACAAGTTTTCTATCGGATTTAGGTCCGGGGATTGGGCTGGCCACTCCATAACCTCAATTTTGTTGGACTGGAAACAAGATTGTGCTCGTTTACTGGTCATTATCTTGTTGAAACACCCATTTCAAAAGCAGTTCCTCTTCAGCGTAAGGCAACATGACCTGTTCAAGTATTCTGATATATGCAAACTGGTCCATGATGCCTGTTATGCGGTAAATAGGCCCAGTACCATAGTAAGAGAAACATGCCCATATCATGATGCTTGCAATACCATGCTTCACTGTCTTCAGAGTGTACTGTGGCTTGAATTCAGAGGCTAGGGCCCTTGGACCCAAAAAGAACAATTTTACTTTCATTAGTCCACAATATGTTTCTCCATTTTTCTTTGGGCCAGTTGATGTGTTCTTTTGCAAATTGTATCCGCTTCAATACATGTCTTTTTTTTTTTTTTTTTTACAATGGATCTTTGCGGGGACTTCTTGCTAATAGATTAGCTTCACACAGGCGTCTCCAAACTGTGAAAGTACTTACAGGTAACTTGAGACAGTCTTTGATTATCCTGGAGCTGATTATTTGCTGAGCCTTTGCCATTCTGGCTATTATTCAATCCATTCGAATTGTAGTTTTGCATTTTCTTCCACGTCTCTCTGGTTTTGCTCTCCATTTTAAAGCATTGGAGATCATTTTGGCTGAACAGCCTATTATTGTCTGTACTTCTTTATAAGTTTTACCCTCTCCAATCAATTTTTTAATCAAAGTTCGCTGCTCTACTGAACAATGTCTCGAACAACCCATATTTCTGAGGCTTTCAAGGAGAAATGCATGTACAGCACGACCTGGCTTTACCCTTATATAAGGGCCACCTGATTCACACCTGTTTCCTCACTAATTGAACTCCACACTGCTATTATTTTGAACACACCCCTTTCAATTAATTATTCAAATACAATAATAATAATAATATTGTTTCAAATCAATAGCATGTATTTCATGAATGCTGAGACTGTTGGCTTTCTAAGAATCTACTGCACTAACTGGCAAATTGTTTGTCATTTGGTAATTTAATTTATACCAAAAACAGTGATTAATCTGGTTAGACATATTGGACTGCTATTACTTTGAACACAACTGTATATATAAGATATAGACATTTATATAAAAATATATATTTCTTTTATCTTTCTGTTTGTTTGTATCTCTCCGTGTGTATCTTGTATGCAGATATAAGATAAGGATTGACTGGTTAACTCTGTTTATGTCAGGTTGGGAGGGTTGGTCCCCTCCCCCCTGTCTCTCATGTGCGGGTTTTTGGCCGTGTAGGGCTTCCGTAGGTAGGACCCACCCTCATGATCAGGGATTGGGTCCTACCTGATCACATGCGACCCGCTGGCTGCTTTTCAAGCACGCAAGCACAGTAGCCAGCGGGTCAGCATTAACGAGTGTTCACGCTCGTGCGCGTACGCTCAGTGCCACGTCGGGTGTATTGTGTGGGTGTTTATTTTATGTGTTTTCATTATCTCATTCGCCGAGCCTCCAGCAGCCTTTCCGCTGTTGGTTTTGGGTTTTACGGCACGTGTCTTCGTGCTCGCAGCGGCGTTCCCGCTGCATCGTGTCGGTTATCTATTTTTGCTGTTTGCTCCTTCAAGCGGCGTTCCCGCTGTGCAAGGCAAATAAAGGGACTTGTTGATTCGCTTACCTGGTCGCCTGGCTCGATATTTCTACACCGCACCGCGCTGCGCCGCCATCTTCCGGACAGCGCGCACTCTGAATCGTGACAAAATGCTGACCCCCGATGACTACTGCCAAGTCCAGGATCCCTCCTCCGGGTAAGCGTGCGCGTTTATCATACTTCTCTGCGACCGCGTTCCCCCGGCTTTCGCCCCGGGTTTTTGTTTTTTTTTGTATTTCATCGGCAGCGGCGTTAGCTTCGGCGCTAACCGCGCTTAGCCGCATTCTCCGGCTATTAGCATCGTTAGCTTTGGCGCTAGCCCGCATAGGTACCGTGTTTTCGGCTGCAACACTCGGCTATTTACATCGGCGTTAGCCCCGCCATTAGCCGCGGTTTCAGCAGCAGCGTTTGGCCTTGTAGACCGGCGTTAGCCACGCCACTAGCCACAGTTTTCGTTGCTGCACCTGGCTATTTAGATTGTCGTTAGCCACGCCATTAGCCGCGTTTCCAGTTGCAGCATTCGGCTACTTAGATCGGCGTTAGCCACGCCATTAGCCGCTTCCTCCAGCTGCAGCACCGGCTCCCTTAACTCGGCATTAGCCCTGCCTTTAGCCGAGTCCCCGGCTGCAGCAGTAAGGCTTATTAACCCGGCACTAGCCATGCCAATAGTTGCCCCGTCTGTGGCGATCGGCTTCCTTAGCCTGGCGCCGGCCACGCCGTTTTGTTCTAGCCGCAGTACTTGCTCCCCGGAGGTTGGAGCGAGGAGGGGCATTGATCGGGTCCCGGAGTATGGGAGTATGGGTGTTTGACATGGTCACCAGTCGGGAGCTTTCGGACCGATAGAGGGTGATGTTTTACCTCTCCCGTCTCCTGGGTCCTGCGTCTGTCTCACCTCAGCAAGCTGTTTCGAGTCGGCATTCTTAGCCCGGTTCACCCCGGGTTCAGATGCCGGCTCCGTGGGTGAGCACCCGGACGCGGTGAAGAGGCAGCTTCACCGCGTACGGGCCGGGAGTCCGCGGCGCGATCCGGCGCATGAGTCAAAGCGCGAGCTTCCGCGCTCCTCCGCGCGTCTCCCGCCGTGGGAGATTCCTGGTCCCAGGGTTTACCTACTGAGCGAGTTTTTTCTCGCTGCCCGGGATTCGTCTCGCGCTCCTCCGTGCGAGTCTCTGGACTGTCTTCGGCTCCTCTGGTGGACCCGGGCTCCACGGAGGACCCGCTCAGGGAACGGTCGCTCGCTACTCAGGCTCCGCCGCGCGTTCCTCTGTGCGAGCCTCCTATCTCCACGGAGGACGCGCTCAGTGCGCTCTTCCTCGCCGCCCGGGCCCCGCCTCACGCTCCTCCATACGAGCCTCCTGACTCCACGGAGGACCCGTTCGGCGAGTTCCCCCTCGTCTCGCGGTCCCTGTCTTCGGCTCCTCCGGTGGACCCTGTCTCCAAGGAGGACCCGCTCGGGGAACGGTCGCTCGCTACTCGGGTCCCGCCGCGCGTTCCTCCGTGCGAGTCTCCCTACTCCACGGAGGCCCCGCTCAGCGAGTTCCCCCTTGCTGCTCGGGTTTTGCCTCGCGCTGCGTTGCCTCGCGCTGCGTTGCCTCGTGCTGCGTCACCTCGCGCTGCGCCGTCTCGCGCTGCGCCGTCTCGCACTGCACCTCGCGCCGCGCTCGGGCTCCGCTGCGCGTTCCTCCGTGCGAGCCTCCTATCTCCACGGAGGACGCGTTCAGCTAACTCTCTCTCGCCGCCCGGGCCCCGCCTCACGTTCCTCCGTGCGAGTCTCCCCACTCCACGGAGGCCCCGTTCAGCGAGTTCTCCCTCGCCGCTCGGGCTCTGCCACGCGTTGCTGCGCCTCGCGCTGCTTTGCCTCACGCCGCGTTGTCTCATGCCGCGCCGCGCCGTCTCGCGCCGCGCCGTCTCGCGCTGCACATTGTGGTGCTTTCCACGACGTCCTGGAGGAAGCCTCTCCTCAACGCGTGTTTCCTCGCGGCTCTCCCCGCGATTCCCTTCGCGTTGCCCCTCACAGCCCTCCGCGCGTCGCCTCCCGCAATTTCACTCGTGGGGCTTCCCGTGCTGCGCCCCGCGACGTGCCGCGCGCTGCGTCTCGCGCTGTTTCTCGCGCGGTGCCTCGAGGTAATGTTCTTGACGCTGTGAGTGAGGGGTCTCCTCAACGCGTGTCTCCTCGCGGTTCTCCCCGAGATTCCCCTCGCGTGGTCCCTCATAGCCCTCCGCGCGTTGCTCCCTGCGATTCCACTCGCGGTTTCCCTCGTACGGTCCCTCGTGCAGCGTCTCTTGACGCTCGGGTTGATCCTCCGCTTCAACGCGTGTTTCCTCGCGGCTCTCCCCGCGATTCCCCTCTGGGTGCCCCTCGCGTTGCACCTCACAGCCCTCCACGCGTCGCTTCCCGCAATCCCGCTCGCGATTCTCCTAGCGCGGCTGCTAGGGCTGCTTATCGCAACGCCCAGGGTCACACCCTGCAGGCTTCGCCCCAACGCGTTCCTCCTCGCATTTCACCTCGCGATGCGTTTGGCGATGCTCCGCCTAGTACTCCGCGGGGTTCTCCGAGGGACGTGACGTCCGGGGTTGGTCTAGCCTGCGGTCGGTCTTCAGACTCGGTCTCGGTAGTCCAGGACCACATAGGATGTGATGTGGACGAGATACTGGCTCTCTCTCTTTGTGTCCAAGTTTTCATTTGTCCCCAAGTTTTCATTATCTCGTTCGCCGAGCCTCCAGCGGCCTTTCCGCTGTTGGTTTTGGGTTTCACTGCACGTTTCTTCGTGCTCACAGCGGCGTTCCTGCTGCATCGTGTCGGTTATCTATTTTTGCTCTTTGCTCCTTCAAGCGGCGTTCCCGCTGTGCAAGGCAAATAAAGGGATTTGTTGATTCGCTTACCTGGTCGCCTGGCTCGATATTTCTACACCGCACCGCGCTGCGCCGCCATCTTCCGGACAGCGCGCACTCCAAATCGTGACAGTTTAAGCCAAGAACATATTAAAATTGACTGGGAATCGATTCAGATGATTCAGACGATTCAAGACCATATTAAAATTTGAATTGCTTTGAAATAAGAGTCAAATAAATGAATCACACAACAATCAGTAAGGAACTGATTAAAATAAGCATAAATGCAAATAACTGTGAATTTGAGCGTTAGTGTTGTGTCCTTATGCAATATGTTTAATGCATATATTCCATTTAATGCGTTGTTAGGAATCCAGGACATAGGGGGGCGTTAGTGGGATGCGAGAGAGATAAGAGAAGAAGTTGAAGTTGAAGTTATGATATGCGAGGAAGTAAAGTACCTCTGTTCCATATACTCCTGTGTGGTTTAATGTCTGACTCTGCATAATAAACAACACAACAAAGTGGCGACGAGAGAAGAAGTGAAACTACTGAAATGGCTCTGCTCTCCTTACAACCTCCTGCTGTATTCCTGGACTGCCCAGGTGAACCGAAACTTCCATTTGCTACTTGGAAAAAACTGTTCGATAACTACCTGCTTGCTATCGGGGGAAGCGAGTTTTCCGCCGAGAGGAAGAGAGCCTTGCTTATTCACTGCTTGGGAACGGAGGGTAACCGAATCTATAGCACCTTGCCACTCGAAAAAGATGATTATGAGGGCTCCGTGAAGGCTTTGGAGAAGCATTTCAGTCCGAAACTGAACATTGTCGCCGAGAGATACCGCTTTAGGCAGAGAGCACAAGCTGTAGGTGAATCAATTGATCACTATATCGCGGCATTGCGTGAGCTCGTAAAAAAATGTCAGTTTGGAGCTATGGAGGATGAAATGCTCCGGGATCTAATTGTAGAGAAAACAAATAGTTCCCGCATCCGTGAAAGACTTTTAATGGAGGAAGATTTAAAACTAGATAAGACACTGGATATAGCCAGGCGTACTGAAGCTGCCATAGCTGATGCAAAGACGATTTCGGTGACTGATACGAAGCCCGTTGCTGCCGTGCAAGTGCAAAAGAAAGCACGTAACCCAAAACAAAAACCTGCTCGAAAAAACGATGGAGTCACGTCATGTTACCGTTGTGGTGCTGCTGAACACAAAGCAAATGACAAGTCGTGCCCTGCAAAAGACTCTAAATGCAACTCATGTGGAAAATTAGGACACTTTTCAAGAGTATGCAAATCCAGTGCAAAAAAGCCAGTGAATGAAGTGACTGTGCCTGAAATGTGTGTTTTAAGTGTTGAACATAATGTCACTGCTGATACAACTAAATTAATGTGCCCTGTTAAAATTACTGTAACCAATACTACTGTTGCATGTAATGTGAAATTGCTAGTTGATACAGGATCTGGCGTTTCTATATTACCTCAGAGTGTTTACAATGACAATTTTAGCTCAGTTAAATTGCATAGTCCAACAGTGCACCTTGTGACGTACTCTAAGGAAAAACTGAATGTGATGGGGTGTCTTAGAGCTGAAGTTACTTACAATAACACTACAGCCTCCACTGACTTTTACATAGTGAAGACAGGGACACCTATACTGGGCATGGACCTGGTGACTGCTCTCCAGCTGCAGATTAAAGGAGGACAGTTACTAACACAGGCGTCGGAAATCTGTGCAACGCTCCACAAGGCCAAAGCTCCACCTACTCACCGTGGAAATGATGGTGAGTCAACTGCCATGTTCGGATGTGCAAGGAACTTTGTGCACAAAGTGAAGCTCCGGCCTGATGCGAAACCAGTGCGACAGAGTCTACGTCACTTACCTCTCTCAGTTTGCGATGCTGTCTCAGAGGAACTCAAGGACCTGGAAAAACACGGCATAATCGAGAAGATTAATGCGTCTGAATGGGTTTCGCCAATCGTGGTTACGAAAAAGAAGACTGGTGGCATACGCATGTGTGTTGACTTGAGAGAACTCAACAAGGCTGTGATCAGGGATAGCCATCCATTGCCACTTGTTAGGATCTTTTGATTTTGAAAAAGGCAGAGAGAACGAGCTGATGCAAAATGGTCGCCTCAACTCATTTATTTAGGACAAAGAGAATACTTCATGGACACCTCCAGTAACTCACGCTGGCCAGCGGTCTTCCTCCTCAGCGCTCCGATGCTGTCTCCCTCCCGTCTGAGTGAAAAAGCCTCCCCTACTATATACCTGGATGTATATTCCGTCTAGTTCCCGCCCCTTAACTGCTTTAAGCCAATCACAAACTACCGCCCTAGGTTTTAAATCAGCCAATCACAGCCCAGTATTTCCTAGTGGCGGGAAATCCAAGGCCCTTTGTTTATCTTTCGGCCATATTGGAATTCTCATAATGTATAAGGAATTTAAAATTCCTGACAATCCCCCCCTATGGGAGCACCTAAATGCTCCCATAAATAAATTTTAAATTAAAGATTCTACGGCCATAAATTCTAAGCCAAACTTTACACATTACCATTTCTAAAAGTTGCATGTTCTGATAAATCAATTAACCCAAATCTAAACGCAAATAACTTCCAGTACGACTTTCACAAGTTCACACAACTGAATGCTGAGGAGGCAGAGCGCTAATTAAACTACCCCCCTCTAACTAAAACCCTTCTTGAAGGTGCCCAACACATTACATGGCCATATAGGCTGAAAACACAATTCTAAAACAAAACATCTATCAATTATACTAATAGAGACCGCGCCTAACGAGACAGTCTCCATCCCTACACTCACAAACCCAAAATAACACCCCCCTTGCACCACTGTTGCAGAAACTTTAATACCACCCCCCTTGCAGTACTGTTATAGAAATTTTCCCAGAAGGTTCTTCAAGGTTCTGTTCTCCTGGTCAGTATCTGCTTTAGTCTTTTGGTTCTGTAGTCCCAGCATTCCCTCGTCGGTTCTTGAAGCTCCTTCTATCGTTGTCGTCCTCCTGTTGTCATCCTCGTTGTCATCAATGGCAGCTCCCTTGTTGTCAGCGTCTCTCCGTCATCATCAGCAGTACCCTCGTCGTCATCACTTTTCTAAAAGCAGAGTTAGCAGCAACCTCTATACCACCCTGAATTGGTCTGTTGACACATCCAGCGAGGCATCCTCTTCTTCCTCCAGGGACTGGTCTCCATTGCCCCGAGGATCAGCATCCTTACCGCAGATCCATCCTGATCACCACTTACTCTGTTCCTGGAACTCCATTTCCTAGAGAATCTAGTTCCACACCTACATCCAGCCGCATTTAATCTGAAACACATTGTTCATCTAGAGAACAGGTTTAGGACATGGGATCCGGACTGAATTTCTGTATGAATGTCTATTGGAAACGGGAACTTCAGCAGCTCAAGAATAATGTGCTCTGTTTTAAAGACAAAATAAATCATCCAAACATGCATGTTTAAGGCCAAACAAGGAATGATAGTTAACCTCAACCAAAATGCTTCTGAAACACAAAATGTTTAGTAAAAGCTAAATGTGGTAGGTTAATTAAACCAGTATGTTGATGTTTAAAAGATTATCACTGTGTAGAAATTAAAGCTAAGCTGAGTGAAAGAGTGCACCAATAACCAACCTAGTTTACGCTTAAGGAACAGTAAAACCACGAGACCTTAAAACTAAAACTAACAAAACCAAAATCTACCCATACAAACACTGTATATATAAAAATATGCTTAACATTTTTCCCATATATTTTCATTATGAATAATTTTACCTAGATAAATTGGTCAGATGCCTTATAATATACATTATACAAACCCCAATAAATAAATAAAACACTAGAGGGTAACATGGTGGGCACATCTATCAGAACTGTCCAGCACTGCTTTGGTCACACTGCCACAGTCGCACAATGGATGGGTCACTTTCTCTATTCTTAATAAACTCCTTAAACTCTTCCAGAGACAGCTTACCATTCAAATCTATAAAAAATGCAACAATTACAAGGGCTTTGTTCAACAAATAATTGTGCAATACATATATATATACACAATACTGTCTCTATATATTTGGCACCTGTCCACATAAAATATCTATAATGAAAAATGTGACATTCCAAAAGGAAAATGTATTTAGTGAACTGATGCAACTGCGATTCACCAAACATTTTCCCACGCTACTTAAAACAGTAGTTAAAATGAAATTGTAAACGGATATTAGATGATCTATTGGAGGTCGTTTCAATACAGTAAGGGTAAAAATAGTTAAAGCACAGGGAATGTTGATAACCACAAATATTTTATGGATCTTAATCCTAATGTATAAAACACCCAATAATATTCAGGGAGGAAGTATGACAATTCCTAATATAAAAATATAGATAATTCTAGCTGCTATGAAATTTAAAGCAAAAATGTGGACATGCTGCCACAAAATTTAAACTTGATAATAGTCTTTTTTATTATTCTGAGACTCTCATCTCTGTTAGCGTCTGATTCAGAGGGAACAGAGGAGACGTAGATGCAGAAACAACAAGGGTTTATTAAACCAGATATGCAGCGGCAACCGAGCGGCACGTGAACGAGTGGGTAATTGGCAGCGGGATCACAGGAGCACTCGTAGTAACACACGTGCGTCACTTGAATACCAGGTCTGGCGGTGTACCTGGTAACAAGCACAAGAGAGAAACAAAAGAACAAACCAACACCAACACAAAATATAAACACCGGGGAATAGATTAAACAAAGAGAATGGGAAAAAGCGTGAAAGGAGGGGCTAAATAGAATAGACACAGGATAGAAGAGGTGAAGTGCTGGACAAGGTGGTAACCCAGTAGGACCGAGGACGGGTAATAGGGAAGGAAACACAACTACGGGAACCTGGAACCGGGAGACAGATAAGTGGTTAATGAGAGATGGGTTAAGTGTGTTATATACACCGACAGTGGAGAGATTAGGTATAAGAAGTGAGAATATGTTAAGGATACTAACCATAAAAGACGGACACGGACTTTCCTTTCATACACAACACGCACACAAGATCCTAAGACTAAATGAAGGGGGAAAAGGACGGGGACGAGGGAAAGGGAGAGAGGGAGGACGAGAGGTCGAAAGAAGCGGGGAACAGAGAGAGAGTAACACACTACGACTAAACACACTCGAAATCGCACTCACCCAACGGAGACCAAAACACGGAAGAGCACTGAGGAAGAAAGCAGGAGATATCACGAGGATAAACGCTCGGTATTGACGTAAACGACAAATACTTCGCGCCAGGCCAGCGAAACGGAAAGCCTTATAAAGGAAAGAAAGAACCCGGAAACAATGAACCTCACCTGGTGTACGGAGAACGCGCGCTGATTAGTAGGCGGGGCTAGGGGAACGCTGTCTCTGACATAGCCCCCCCCCGAAGAGGTCGTCATGGGGGAGCCAACGGGGACCCCAGTGGACGGCCTAGTGGAACTAGCTGGGGGAGAACAGGAACGGGAGCTACGGGCCATACTACTGGGGCGTGAGGATTGTTCAGGAAGAGGCGTGGGAGGATGTATTTCAGGGGCTGGATGAGATGGTGGGAGAGGTACCTCCGGGGGGGGCTGGGAGCGGGGACGACCCCTAGGTCTACCAGACAGGGAACGGGAAGGTCTACCTCTTTGTGAAGAGGAACGGGAAGGTCTGCCTCGGGGTCGGGGGGCAGGGCATTGGGGATGAGTCAGGTGGAATTGGTCGAGGAGAGTCTTGTCAAGTATGTCAGTCCTTTTCGTCCAAGATCTTTCCTCAGGTCCGTAACCCTCCCAATCTACCAGATACTCAAGTCCAGAGTCAGTCCTGCGTGAGTCCAGAATACTGTCAATAGTGTATAGGGGACGGTCATGGGGAAGTTCTTGGGTAAGTTGCTGGTGGGGTTGAGAGTCAAGGGGGCCTGGAGTGAAAGGTTTGAGGAGGGAGACGTGGAAAGACGGGGAGATTCTGAGTCGTGGAGGGAGCTGTAGGGTAAAAGTCACATCATTAACTTTCTTGATGATGGGGTAGGGACCAATAAATCTGGCATTGAGTTTTTTGCTGCCTAGGATGCGCAAGTCTTTCGTGGACAGCCAAACTTGGTCCCCGATCTGATAGTCGGGACCCTCACTCCTTCTTCGGTCGGCGAAACGCTTGGAGCGGGCGTTGCTCTCTGTAATCCGCTGATGGACAGTTTCCCATATGTCCTCGCTTTTCCGGAACCATTCGTCAACCGCTGGGGCGTTGGAAGGAGTGGGATCCCAGGGGGCAAAGGGAGGTTGGAAGCCAAGGACACACTGGAACGGAGTGAGGGCTGTGCTGGAACTTCTGAGCGAGTTCTGGGCAATTTCGGCAATGTCCATGGTATGTTCCGCCCCTGGATGACCCGAGCTGGTGTTGGTGTGGACCCAAGAGATGAGCTGCTGCCGGAACTGTGGGGGAACGTAGGTCTTGTTGGGGGGGATCTTAGACCTATTGGGTGGGGGTTCCCTCTGGTTCATCTCCTGGATTTCGTTGTCCAGCTCCCAGGAAATGGTTTGCGTGAACACGCTAGGCGGTAGAATGGATTTGACCGGTGTTTCAGCCTTCTCTTGGTCCTCGAACTTACGGGAGAGGATGTCCGCCTTAGCGTTCTCCTTGCCCGGCCGGTAAGTCACAGTGAACTCAAATCGATTAAAAAAGAGGGACCACCGGGCTTGTCGGGCATTGAGGCGACGTGCGGATTTTAGGAATTCTAGATTGCGATGATCCGTGATGACTTGAACAGGAAACTTAGCGCCCATAAGCCAATGTCGCCATTCCTCAAATGCGAGCTTTATGGCGAGAAGTTCCCGATCTCCCACGTGGTAGTTTTGCTCAGCCGGCGTGAGTTTACGTGAGAAGTACGCGATGGGGTGAAGTCTCTGAGGCTCGCCTTGTCGTTGGGAGAGTATGCCGCCGTCACCCAAGGAGGAAGCGTCGACCTCTACAACAAACGGAGACTCAGAATCCGGGTGAGCGAGTACCGGGGCCATGGTGAATGCTCTCTTGAGTCTCCCGAACGCCGCTTCGGCCTTCTCCGACCATATCAGTTTCTTGGGTTTACCCTTAAGTAGGCTGGTGAGGGGTAATACAGTTTGACTGAAAGATCTAATAAATCTGCGGAAGAAATTGGCAAATCCGAGGAAGCTTTGCAGTTCTTTGACGGTGCTGGGTGTCTTCCACTCCAGTACCGCTTTGACTTTGTTGGGGTCCATCTGGATACCCTGATCATTAATTATGTATCCCAAGAATGCAATTTCTTTCAGGTTGAACTCGCATTTCTCCGCCTTGACATATAGACCGTGTTCCAGAAGCCGTTCTAGGACTCTCCTGGTGTTAGTAACGTGGGAACGGTGATCAGGTGAGTAAATGAGGATGTCGTCCAAATAGACCACAGCACATCTCGCCAGGAACTCCCTCAGGACGTCATTCACCAGGCATTGGAATACAGAAGGGGCGTTTGTGAGTCCGAACGGCATGACGAGGTACTCATAATGTCCTGCCGTGGTGCTGAAAGCAGTTTTCCACTCATCCCCCTCCTTGATCCTCACCAGGTTGTAAGCATTTCGGAGGTCGAGTTTAGTAAAGATCTTTGCGCTCCGCAGCTGCTCCAGTGCCGATGGGACGAGTGGGAGAGGGTAGGTGTACCTCTTAGAGATCTTGTTAAGTTCCCGGTAATCGATGCAAGGGCGAAGAGTCCCATCCTTCTTAGGCACGAAGAAGAAGCTGGAGCTAACTGGGGACTTGGAGGGCCGGATAAATCCCTGCGCAAGTGACTCAGCGATGTACTCCTCCATTATGGTTGTTTCTTTGACAGAGAGTGGGTATGGCATAGAGCGCGGGAACTTGGCACAAGGCAGGAGCTCAATAGCGCAATCATAATCACGGTGTGGGGGCAGACGACAAGCTTGACCCTTGCTGAAAACCGCGGCGAGGTCCTGGAACTCATGAGGAACGTTAGCCGGTAAACCCTCTACGATGGAGTTGATAGCTGCCGCCGACAGTAACCTGGTGGGCAGTGTCAAACAGTGTGTGTGACAGCGTGGTGACCAAGCCAGGATATCCAGGGGGTCCCAGGTCAGGGATGGGTTGTGGTCTCACAGCCACGGTTGCCCCAGGATGACGGACGAAATGGTGGCAGACATGACGAAAAAACTCCGCTGTTCCCTGTGGAGAATCCCTAGGCGTAGGGAGATGGGAGCGGTGCGACGGGTGATGTTTCCCACGTTCTTGCCATTGACTCCAGATATATTGAGGGGAGTCTTGAGAGGAACCATGGGAACCCGGAGTTTCTGTACCAGCTTTTCGTCGATGAAGTCCCCCTCTGAGCCAGAATCGATCAGCGCCGCTACCGAGCACACATTGCATTCATTAGTGAGTATGATGGGGATGCGAGAGCTGATTTTGTGGGTGGGTGGGAGTGTGCTCACCTTAGGCAGTTTGGGGCTTCTGGGGAACTCCTTAGACCTCCTCTCCTCTCTGGTGGTCTCGGTCTGCCTCCTTGGTCTCACGGGGCACTCCCCCAGTTGGTGTCCGGCATCTCCACAGTAAAGACACAACTTGCGTTGAATCCGCTCGCTCCTTTGTCTCGCCGTGAGTTGTGATCTTCCCATCTCCATGGGCTCCTGGTTGGAGGTGGTGGGGGATTGGTGAGGTCGACTAGGCAGTGGACACATAGCACCAGGCGTGTCATGGTAATCCAGCTGGATCGCCAATTCGACTATCTCCTCTAGGCTCAAATGTAGCGAACGGTAGACTAGTTCCCTCTTCAGTTTGGGTTGAAGACCAGCTTTGAACTGCGAAATAAGCGCAACGTCATTCCAACCGCTAGAAGCCGCCAACGTGCGGAATTTGAGGGCGTACTCCGCTACGCTCTGTCTCCCTTGACTGAGTAGACGCAGCTCATCCCCGGCCGAGACGCCACGTCGAGGGTGGTGAAAAACGCTGCGAAAAGCTGAGAGGAAACGTTGTAGGTCGGAGACCTCGGGACCATTAGCTCGCCAGATGGCCGTGGCCCAGGAAGATGCCTCACCGGTGAGCCTGGAGATAAGTAGGGCTATGGCGTTGTTGTCTGGGATGGTCGGTCTGCTGGAGAGAAATAGTGAGAATTTAAGAAGAAACTCTTCACAGCTCTCAGGATCCCCTGAATATAATGGCGGTTCAGGGATTGGGATCAACGTGGCCGGCTGTGCGGTGACAGGTGCGGGAGCGGGGGTCGCACTGACTGTGGTTGCCGGAGGAACCGCTGCAGCCCCCACCGTGAGATTTTGGACCTGTTGGGCGAGAGTTTGGATCGCCTGACCCTGGGCGTTGAGCTGTTGAAGTAGCCGCTGTAGTAGTTGTTCCGCCGTCTCCATGATGGCGAAGTATTCTGTTAGCGTCTGATTCAGAGGGAACAGAGGAGACGTAGATGCAGAAACAACAAGGGTTTATTAAACCAGATATGCAGCGGCAACCGAGCGGCACGTGAACGAGTGGGTGATTGGCAGCGGGATCACAGGAGCACTCGTAGTAACACACGTGCGTCACTTGAATACCAGGTCTGGCGGTGTACCTGGTAACAAGCACAAGAGAGAAACAAAAGAACAAACCAACACCAACACAAAATATAAACACCGGGGAATAGATTAAACAAAGAGAATGGGAAAAAGCGTGAAAGGAGGGGCTAAATAGAATAGACACAGGATAGAAGAGGTGAAGTGCTGGACAAGGTGGTAACCCAGTAGGACCGAGGACGGGTAATAGGGAAGGAAACACAACTACGGGAACCTGGAACCGGGAGACAGATAAGTGGTTAATGAGAGATGGGTTAAGTGTGTTATATACACCGACAGTGGAGAGATTAGTAATAAGAAGTGAGAATATGTTAAGGATACTAACCATAAAAGACGGACACGGACTTTCCTTTCATACACAACACGCACACAAGATCCTAAGACTAAATGAAGGGGGAAAAGGACGGGGACGAGGGAAAGGGAGAGAGGGAGGACGAGAGGTCGAAAGAAGCGGGGAACAGAGAGAGAGTAACACACTACGACTAAACACACTCGAAATCGCACTCACCCAATGGAGACCAAAACACGGAAGAGCACTGAGGAAGAAAGCAGGAGATATCACGAGGATAAACGCTCGGTATTGACGTAAACGACAAATACTTCGCGCCAGGCCAGCGAAACGGAAAGCCTTATAAAGGAAAGAAAGAACCCGGAAACAATGAACCTCACCTGGTGTACGGAGAACGCGCGCTGATTAGTAGGCGGGGCTAGGGGAACGCGCCGCAGCGCTGCGGTCTCTGACAATCTCATTACCTTTATTCTCTACTAATGTTGCATGGGGTTCTTTCTGCCCATCACAGGGAGAAAGTTTCAGGCGCTGGGCAGATACACCCAGGACAGAGCGCCAACCCATCGCTGGGCACACACCCACTCACTCATACACGCACACACTCTACACGGGGCAGACTGAAAACCAACTAATTTCACTTCTATTTACTATTTAAGTAAGCATTTAGTCAATTATTTTATATGTCTTCATTATCTTTATTGTATACGACATGACTCATGTAATCAGACCTATGGTCAGCACCAGTATTAAAAGGGCAAAGCAAAAATCAAAACGTGAAAATCAACCCAATCAAATTATTTCCAACCAAATAACAATTAGTGGAACCCAGAGAAGCTTTTTCTAAATTTTCATAACGATTCTGAATTTGCAAATTATGTGGCGAAATACTAAGCTTGACAAAGCACTAAATTCAGCCACCTGTTAAATCAGACTGTAAATCTGTAGGTGAGGATGGACCGAAGGGAATCACAACACCTTGTTCTGCAATTTTAAACCTCATTAAGGACTCCAGAAGACAACCCGATACCAAATATTCTGCCATTAAAACTGCATCTAATACAATACTAGCAAAGGTGCCAATAACTGAAATGTAATTATCATTTTTGTCACTAATTTTTTTTTTTTTTTCTACTACTCCCCCCTTTCTGGAAAAGAACAGCATTAACAATGCCTTCTTTTACAGAAACATCTGGTTTTCAGCGTGTGCTAAACTTTGTTTATCCTCAGTAAAGCATTGCTCTAATTTTGGGTCCCATTGTTTATGTGGCAAACTACAAATTTCCACATCAGCTAACTGCCCTTCACATGCGTTCCCTACCTGCTATCTCCATTACATTTCTGTTGCTTCCAGCCATAAGTCACCACACAAGTTTCACCATGTCTATATCTACTCTTATCAGCTCTCTTAAGAGCTGGCAAGGATGTTAAACTATAAGTTACAGGGTATATCCTTAAGTAGATCCCATACACCCTCTTTTATGCTAAAATGGTGTTTTCTGTCTTTCCTTTTAAACCTATTCCGCTATTTCAATCAATATTCACCTCCTTTTACCTTCTAATCCAGCTATTACCCCTACTTCACCCAAACACAGCATCTTACCTGCTGTGTACTATTCAACTTAACACCCACACTTAACTCAGTTCAGTTAATGGTGGCAATTTAGTCAGTATGCCCTCTTAATGGCTTCATGGCTGGTAAACCCTTTGCCCAATCTGTATACTAATTGCATGCTATTGACCATTTCTCCCCTACTGTCCAGTGTACATGTATTATTATTAACCAATTTGCTTTAATATATGTTAACTAATTGCTTTCAACAGCTTTACCCCG
Source organism: Corydoras sp. C115 (assembly GCA_019802505.1). Lineage (NCBI taxonomy): Eukaryota > Metazoa > Chordata > Actinopteri > Siluriformes > Callichthyidae > Corydoras > Corydoras sp. C115. The sequence continues at coordinate 214,855 of JAFMOC010000465.1, forward strand.
TCCAACATGGAGTTCAAGTCCGCACTTGCAGTACCTTAATTGATATAATTTATCAGTCAAGCTTCTACCTTCTCAGGCGGACTGAAAACTATATCAATGGTAACTTTCAACTGTGTCCTTCTGATAAACTCCTCTATCCCAAATATACTACTTAACTCTAGGTTCTAGCAACCAAATATATTACCATGTGGGGTCGTAGCATGAGTATCAATCACATGGCTCTATATTAGAGCTGAGGATTCATATAATTATATACTTTTAATGACTATACCACTTACCATAATATCTGATCCAGTATACAAATGTCGTCACATTTGTCTGAATCAGCAGTAATATAGGCTTAATATATTATCTGGGATCCCAACATTAAAATACCTAAAAATAATAAAAAATAAACCTCATTTCTGGTTACATAATTGTTGCTGGCATGCACTTCCTCTGACACACATAGCACAAAGTATTAAGTGTGTGGAGGAGATGTGTCACTCCAAACTCTATAAACCCAACGCTCAATGTAAAATTGTGTCCAGTGTGTTGTGATGACGAATCTGGCTGCTGAACCACTCAAGCACCTGTGTGAGAAATTAAAACATGGCATGACTTCATTTTGAAATTTAAATACGCTCAATACAAAGGCTTTTAATATTTTATGGAAAACAGCTGTTTTAATTACAAAGATGTGCTGCTACAAATTATCATTTAATCACTTAAATCAAATCAAAATAGTCGTTATCTTAAAGGTGGTATTTTCTGATGTTTGATTATTGGTACATGAGCTGAACTCATGAAGCCATATGCAAAAACTTTTGGAAGGAAAGATGATGGTAACCAGAAGTAAGATTTGGCCCAGGCACTACTGCATTAACAATTCACTGTAAACACCTGTACCATCATCCTGCAGCTTTAATGTGACCTGTACAATCTAGAGTAATTATTAAACCTGTTTGTTTTACAAATGATCTACACATGTGACTGTCTTTGTACATGGGTAAAGAGCAGCTAGTGGGGTGAAATCCAGGGATAAGTTATGGGTCATTTATATAAAAAAACAAATCTTATCATTAACTGAAAATTCACTAAAACTAATTTTACTTTTAATTTTACTAAAGCACTTAATTTTATAATAATTCACTTAACACTTGTACAAGTCTCACTATTTGGTTTTAGTTGTACAGGTACAGAAGTGTTAATTGCAAACTGAAATTTATATTTTCATTATTTTATTATATTATTGTTATATTTGCTTTTTCTCACTTATACAGGGTGGATGGCAAAGTAAGAATTACATTGCCCCAAGAAAAACATTTCTATATGTGCATATGACAATGAGCTTTGAGTTCTTGTAATTAAAACATCACGACCTAAGAAATTAGTTGGACAATTTGGAGAATATAGAAAGGAATGGATTAATTGCACTGTGTTCCCTGAAGCAGTGGCCCAGTGTTAATTAAAAATCAAATTGTCCACCACCTGCACCACTGGTAACAATTGGTGCTTGGATAATTTCTCAACCTGTGAAGGACTCATGACTAATTTGGAAGGTGAGTTGGAGGTATTTCATTAAAACCTTACTGAAACTCCGTGCACAGATACAGAGAGGCTGGCCATTACGGAAGTCTACACTCGTTCCTGACTTACAGCCATACTTCACAATTCGCCATGAGCTTGCTGTCATGAATGAATGCATCGTCAGAGGGTCTCACAGACTGCTCGTACCTGAATCATTGCAGAAAAGACTCATTGCTCTAGCCCATGAAACTCATCAGGGTATTGTGCGTACCAAACAACGCCTCAGGGAGTTGTACTGGTGGCCCAAAATGGACTTGCAGATAGAGACGTACATTAAGAACTGCTCAACCTGTCAACAGAATGACAAAACAACTGCCACTCATGATGCTCCACTACAACCAGTTCCCCTACCAACTGCTGCTTGGGAAAAGGTGTCGGTAGACATCATAGGCCCGTTTGAGAAAGCTCCTTCTGATTGTAGGTTTGCTATATCACTGGTAGACTACTTTAGTAAATGGCCTGAAGTAGCGTTTGCTCCACGTGTTGACACAGCTACCATCATACAGTTCCTGACTGCAATTTTCTCTCGAGAAGGAAATCCAAGGACGCTGATAAGTGACAATGGTCCTCAATTTCTCTCTGCTGAGTTTGCTGACTTTCTCAAAGAGAATGGAATACAACACCTTAGGTCTTCAGTGTACTACCCAAGAGCTAATGGAGAAGTGGAGAGGTTCAACAGAAGCGTTAAGGACTGCTTACAGACTGCATCCATTCAAGGAGAACCATGGAAGTCATTCCTGAGAACCTACCTGAGGGACTACCGAGCAACTCCTCATTCCACCTCTGGAGTATCTCCTTCAGAACTGCTTCATGGTCGGCGAATGAGAACGAAGCTACAGGTGATCGATATGCCTGTCCCACCAACAGATACGAATGCGATGCGAGAAAGAGTGGAGAATAAACAACAGAAAATGAAAGCGTACACCGACCAGCAAAGACATGCCAAGTCCTCCAACTTCCAGCCCGGTGACAAAGTAAGGGTGAGAAAACCATGGAAAGTAAAGAAAGGAGAACTGAAGTTTTCTAACCCTAGAACTGTCGTGACAAAGAAAGGACCGGATACATACTTGTTGGATGATGGAAGAACCTGGAACTCCTCATATCTGTCTGTACTTCCCGACTTGAGCACAGATGCAGATTCTGATAGGGCAAAGGACTGTACTGATACAGGGACTGACCAATTAGCTGAATCTGACTCTGATAGCCAGTCCAGACCTGTCAGGATTAGAAATGCACCTAGCTGGACTAAAGATTTTGTTATGAAATGAGGAGAGGAAATGTCTTACAATATTCAGGTTTTGTTTAAAGTGTTACTGATACATTACTAATACTGTCAGGTTCATCTAGGTTACAAGAAGTATTCTTTGTTCAAAGAGGGAAGATGTTGTGTCCTTATGCAATATGTTTAATGCATATATTCCATTTAATGCGTTGTTAGGAATCCAGGACATAGGGGGGCGTTAGTGGGATGCGAGAGAGATAAGAGAAGAAGTTGAAGTTGAAGTTATGATATGCGAGGAAGTAAAGTACCTCTGTTCCATATACTCCTGTGTGGTTTAATGTCTGACTCTGCATAATAAACAACACAACAGTTAGTACTATTAATTCAATTATTTTATGTGGACAAGCTCTTCTTTATATCAGTCTATAACAATCAGATTCTGTTAGAGAGGATTGTGCCAGTGGATCAGATACAGCAGAGCTGCTGAGCCTTTTAAACACTTTAGTGACAATAAACTGAGAATAATCTACCAACCAAAAGTTTCCAATCACCATCATAATGTAAATGTGTCTAAATAGAGCATACAGTAAAAAGAAAACAGTGTTTAAATAATCCAGCAGCACTGTTGTGTTTTACAGTAACGAGTGAATCAGGCACATCATAACATCAATGCCAAGACTCATCCACCACCAAAATAATGCATGCTCTGTGGTAGTCCTTGAGGTTTCTTGACAATTAAAGAGGGTAGAGTAGACTAATAAAGTTTGCACTTGTTTGGATAGATTACAGTTTGCGTTAATGTGCATTTACATGGTTTGTGAAGCAGGTGAAATAGAGATGTGTGCAAGTATTGATAATACAACCCCATGTACACACACAACATGCATCAACAGAAGGTTAACATTGTAGTAAGGTGTGTTAATCCAAACTTCTAATGAGGTTTTCTTATGTCCCACATTTTAACCTCTTAAAAGGTCAAGCATAAACTTCTTTATTCTTTATAGACTTTATTCTTTACTGACTAGAATATATATATATATATATATATATATATATATATATATATATATATATATATATATATATATATATATATATATATGTATACAACACAATATATATTTAATAGGAATACATTTCCTAAATTCTAAAAATAATTTTTTCCTCTATACATATGGATCTTGTTTATTTTAGCAAGTTCCTGCAGTATGCTGTATTCAATACCTTCTTTCTGGTTGCCTGTGTTGAAGCTTATATTATAACTTTTGTCATAATAATGGCCCCAAATTCAATCTTGTTCAGCTGTGATAAAATGAAAGGAAGGTCTAAGTTCATTTGGAACATTTTGCACTTAAAATCATTAAATAAAGTAAATCAAACTTCACATTTAAACATACCAGAAGAACCCGGGACAGCCTTTATGGCTTAAAAAGCAGGACCAGCTTCCTGTAAGTAAACAACACTATACCTACTCAGTTCAACTCTGAATTCATTTAAAAACCGAAAGATGCTATCTAGACCATGATCTGTTGCATAAGATAATTATGTGCAATGAAAATTACATTTGAATGGAAAATGTTTTTATTTTTATTAAATAGTTTGTAAATAATTGTTAAAACAAACCATAAAAATGCATGTTTTTATATTTGTTGTTCATGTCATATTAATGGTAAAAAAAAAAAATAAAAACACAAACGTCACAAACAAATTGGTCATGTACACTGTATATCATCTCATGATCTCTAAAGGACTGTGGATAGATAGTGTCATTACCTGGTCAAAGATGTACAAGGAGAATATAATGATAAAGAAGCCAGTTGTTGGATATCTTTCTTTTCTTTTTAGCCAGTTTTCAAAAACATATTTCATGAACTGAGGGTTATGATCATCACCTTCAGGACAAGCAAGAATTCTGTTGTTAGTAGTCTTAATGTCTTGATTCATAGATTATAATAGATTTTTTATTCTATCCGAAATATGATAGACTTTACTCAGGGATGTAAAAAAATAGACCCAAAGATCAAAGATGATTTATTGTCATTTGTGTAACATGTGGTACATGAGATGCAAAGGAAATACCGTTTCTCGGACCCAGTTTACCTTAAGCAGTAAAATTTAGAAATGTAAAAAAATTGTGGAACAAATTTTGTGAAGTAGTAAACTATAGTATCATATTAGACATATGTGTAAAATTTGAAATGAAGTAGATCCCAGAAACAAGTAAAAGTATATAACTAATTAAAACAACTAATTAAAAATAACCAAAAATAACAATAAAGCCAGCGGAGCTAAAGTAACAATCCACATCAGAAAGCTTCATAGTCATCTTAACACCAGAAAACAAAAGAGCGATCCACAAAAGAAACGCCTCAGAGGATGACGACTTAAACACAATAGTAATGTTTTAACGTTTTTAGAGATATATGGATTTTTTTTAATTTAAAGATGAGCCTATTGCATTCATTGTTTGTAAATATATTTCTAAAGGTCTAAGTTCAAAAAAAGATTATATATATATATATATATATATATATATATATATATATATATATATACACAGTGGGTTGCAAAAGTATTCATACCCCTTGAACTTTTCCATATTTTGTCACATTACAACCACAAACATAAATATATTTCACTGGAATTTAATGTGAAAGACCAACACAAAGTGGTATACAATTGTGAAGTGGAAGGAAAATTATACATGAATCAACATTTTTTTTACAAATAAAAAACTGAAAAGTGCGACGTGCAAAAGTATTCAGCCCCCTTTTCCCTGAGTGCAACCAATTGCATTCAGAAGTTGCCTGATGAGTGCTAATGACTCAAAAGGGTCCACCTGTGTGTAATCTAATCTCAGTACAAATACAGCTGCTCCGTGACGGCCTCAGATGTTGGTTAAGAGAATATTGGGGAGCAAACAGCATCATGAAGTCCAAAGAACACACCAGACAGGTTAGGAATATGGTTTTGGAGAAGTTTAAAGCAGGCTTAGGTTATAAAAAGATTTCCAAAGCTTTGAACATCTCACGGAGCACTGTTCAATCCATCATCCGGAAATGGAAAGAGTATGGCACCACAGTAAACCTGCCAAGACAAGGCCGTCCACCTAAACTTACAGGCCGAACAAGGAGATCACTGATCAGAGAGGCAGCCAAGAGGCCCATGGTGACTCTGGATGAAATGCAGAGAGCCACAGCTCAGGTGGGGGGAAACTTTCCACAGGACAACAATTAGTCGTGCACTACACAAATGTGGTCTTTATGGAAGAGTGGCAAGGAGAAAGCCATTGTTAAAAGAAAACCATAAGAAGTCCCGTTTGCAGTTTGCCAGAAGCTATGTTGAGGACACAGCAAACATGTGGAAGAAGGTGCTTTGGTCAGACGAGACCAAAATTGAACTTTTTGGCCACAATGCAAAACGCTATGTGTGGCGGAGAAATAACACTGCACATCACTCTGAAAACACCATCCCCACTGTCAAATATGGTGGTGGCAGCATCATGCTCTGGGGGTGCTTCTCTTCAGCAGGGACCGGGAAGTTGGTCAAAGTTGATGGGAAGATGGATGGAGCCAAATACAGGGCAATCTTGGAAGAAAACCTGTTGGAGTCAGCAAAAGATTTGAGACTGGGGCGGAGGTTCACCTTCCAGCAGGACAACGACCCTAAACATAAAGCCAGAGCTACAATGGAGTGGTTTAAAAAAAAGAATATCCATGTGTTAGAATGGCCCAGTCAAAGTCCAGACCTAAACCCAATTGAGAATTTGTGGCAAGATCTCAAAACTGCTGTTCACAAACGCTCTCCATCCAATCTGACTGAACTTGAGCTGTTTTGCAAGGAGGAATGGGCAAGAATTTCAGTCACTAGATGTGCAAAGCTGGTGGAGACATACCCTAAAAGACTTGCAGCTGTAATTGCAGCAAAAGGTGGCTCCACAAAGTATTGACTCAGGGGGGCTGAATACTTTTGCACGTCGCACTTTTCAGTTTTTTATTTGTAAAAGAAATGTTGATTCATGTATAATTTTCCTTCCACTTCACAATTGTATACCACTTTGTGTTGGTCTTTCACATTAAATTCCAGTGAAATATATTTATGTTTGTGGTTGTAATGTGACAAAATATGGAAAAGTTCAAGGGGTATGAATACTTTTGCAACCCACTGTATATATATATATATATATATATATATATATATATATATATATATATATATGTATATACTGTATATATGATGGCAATTTTTAGAGTTTTTAACATATTTTGCCAGTATTATAATAAGTTTGATAATAAAACATTCATTAGAATGAAAACAAAGATTATATTGACTTTCAAGGGGAATGTCTTAACCAATGTTTCTCTTTAAGTTCCAAAATAAATCAACCCAAAAGGAGAAGGTATAAGAGATTTATAAAAAAAAAAAAGCATGTTTCTCTGATTTCTGTTTTTTTTTTTTTTTTCTTTAAATCAGTGAGAGCATAAGCAGAACTTTCTGGGTTAATTATTTCTTTGATGAGTCACTCTTAAGATGTTCTGATTCACTGGGAATCGATTCAGACGAGCGCTGTGTCATTTATTAAACCAGCAGTCTTTTACTTTATAAACAGCAATTTTGTATTTAAAAAAAAAAGGAAACATTAATGAACATGTATAATTTTTATTCTCAAATTAAATACATATAAAGCTAATTTAATCAAGTTTTTTTTTAAATATAAATGCATAAATAATAATTTATTTGTACAAAGTTAAATAAGGAAATGTAGGTATTACTCTGCACGATGTAACCCGAAGAACAACGGATTATAAACATGATAAAGTATTTTATTTAATAAATACAAACCTGGTGACACGGTGGCTTAGTGGTTAGCACGTTCGCCTCTCAGCGCTAGGGATTCCCGGTTCGAATCCCCATCTGGGTGGAGTTCCCATGTTCTCCCCGTGTCTGCGTGGGTTTCCTCCGGGTTCTCCGGTTTCCTCCCATAGTCCAAAAACATGGATCAAGTCAATTGAATTCTCAAAAATTGCCCCATATAGAGTGTGTCTGTGTGAGTGAATGTGTGCCCAGCAATGGACTGGCGCCCTGTCCTGGGTCTATCTGCCCAGCGCCCGAGACGTTCTCCCCTGGATGGGCATGGGGAACCCCACCGCGACCCTAATAGATGATAAAGCGGGAGATAATGAATGAATGAAATACAAACCTGTTTATTAATTTATTAATGTAATATCTTTAATTCTATCTTTAAATTGTATCATTCATTCATAGGAATCCCTAGCGCTGAGAGGCGAACGTGCTAACCACTAAGCCACCGTGCCGCCTAAATTGTATCATGTTTTTGAATTTTGAAACAAAATCTGCACAAACACAAAGAATCATCCATCCATCCATCCATCCATCATCTTCCGCTTTATCCTCTACTGGGGTTCCCCATGCCCATCCAGGGGAGAAATTTTCGGGCACTGGGCAAATACACTCAGGACAGTGCGCCAATCTATCGCTGGGCATGCTCACTCACACAGATAAACACACTCTATTAAGGGAAATTTGGAGAATTTAATTGACCTTAATCCATGTTTTTTGTACTGTGGAAGGAGACCAGAGAACCCGGTGGAAACCCACTCGAACACGGGGAGAACATGGAATCCCTAGTGCTGAGAGGTGAACGTGCTAACCACTAAGCCTTCAGCCCAACAAAGAATCAAACCAATCTATTAGTTTTTATCTGATGAATCACTCTTCTGATTCTCTGATTCACTGGGAATCGATTCAGATGATTCAGTTCACAATCTCCTATTTTACAACTTCAGTTACTGGTTTAACTTTTTATTGTGAACTTAAGGTTTTATGTTCCGTGTTTATTAAATCATGATTAATCAAACATATTAATATCTCAATAGTTTTGACCAGCAGGGGGCGGTTGTGTGCAAGCGAAGCAGCGAGCAATGAACCCTTTCTCAACCCAGCTTGATGGAAAGCTCCAAGGTTTCAGAGGCTTCAGCAGCTCCATCACTGGAACCTGCTTCAGGACCTTGTAGACGTAGATGACGTAGCTCTCATTGCTCTGCTTTCTGTGTTACTTTTCTGCCTTCAGCGGTTGTCATGGTAACGGCTTTCTTTGAGTCTTTCTGAGGTTCGGACTTCGATAGTTCAGACATGATGCTCAGACTGCGGCTCGGTTCTCAGAATAAACGTTTAACGGCTGGAAGTGCGCTATTTATAAACTCCAGCGCCCCCCTGCGAGCACGTGTTCTCATTGGTCAAAATCCAATCTTCCTTTATGATTCTCTGTAGCTCCTCCTCTCAAGAATTCAACTATTACTACTCAACTTTACTGTTGTCGGGCTGCTTGCCGCGTTCAAAATCAATCTGTATTGTAAATGTAGTGCACTAGTAGTTTTATTAGTGATCGAAAAGAACTAGGTATGAATATCTAGGACATTTTATAATCAGTGTGTGTTTGAAAAATGAAATGTATCTGGACTTGTGGGATAAAATGACAGTTGTGCGTTAACAAATCCAACTTGGTGTTGGTAAGTGTAGAATTCTGGCAACCCTGAGTACAATCGGCTGGCTCAAATCATTCCACGTGATGTCATTTCAACAGAAAGTTTTAATTTTATTCATAAATTTGTAACAATGTTGATGAAACAAAAAACGTTACAAAATTGTAGAATAAAATTGTAGCGTAAACTATAGTATCATAGTAGACATAAGTGTAAACATGTAAAATGAATTAGTCTAATTAAAAATCACAATAAAGCCAAAGGTTACAATCCATATTAGAAAGTTTTAATCATCTTAACACCAGAAAACAAATGAGCGATCCACCACAGCAACTCCTCAGAGGATGAATATAAAATACAAAGTAAATGGTTACAAAAAGAAAAAAAACTTAATTGTATTGGTTCAATTAAAATATAAGAACTGACATAATGTATTATATGATAAATTGGAAATGTAAAACATGTTTAAGACTAAAACTAAAAAGATGAATTTAAACTTTAATTTTATTTGAAACCTTATCTAAACTCAAGGTCACTGATCTATTAATCATTCATTCATTCATTCATTATCTCCCGCTTTTCCTCTATTAGGGTCGCGGTGGGGTTCCCCATGCCCATCCAGGGGAGAACGTCTCGGGCGCTGGGCAGATACACCCAGGACAGGGCGCCAATCCATCGCTGGGTACACACTCACTCACTCAAACACACTCTATATGGGGCAATTTTAGAGAACTCAATTCACTTGATCCATGTTTTTGGACTGTGGGAGGAAACCGGAGGACCCGGAGGAAACCCACGCGGACACGGGGAGAACATGGAAACTCCACCCAGATGGGGATTCGAACCGGGAATCCCTAGCGCTGAGAGGCGAACGTGCTAACCACTAAGCCACCGTGCCGCCCTATTAATCATTCAAATCTAAATAAATGAGTAAAAACTGAACTCCCATAGATGAACTCTAATGAGCCCACATGTGCAGATCCTCAATTACAGAAGATTCATCAAATCCACAATAACAACAAACTTGTTAAAAATATATTTTAAAAAATCATAAAGTTCTTGAAGGTTCTTGACTGTTCCATAAGCAGCAACGTTTTATAACACTTTATAAAATTAAAAAAATAAATTACAATTATGAAAACAAGCATAAGACTTCACCACAACAATGTCCACAATACTGGAAAGCTAGATGCTCTAAGAAACACTGAACATTGAGTTCCAAGAAGAAAACCACTGCTGAGTAAAAAGAACATTAAAGCTTGTCAAATTTATCTCAATTTTTCCAAAACACATCTTGATGATCCCCAACACTTTTGGGAAAACATTCTGTGGACCGATGAGACAAAAGTGGAACTCTTTGGAAGGTGTGTGTCCCATTACATCTGGCATAAAAGGAACACTGCATTTCAGAAAAAGAACATTATACCAACAGTAAAATATGGTGGTGGTAGTGTGATGGTCTGGGGCTGTTTTGCTGCGTCAGGACCTGGAAGACTTGCTGTGATAAATGGAACTATGAATTCTGCTGTCTACCAAAAGATCCTGAAGGAGAATGTCTGACCATCTGTTCGTGAACTCAAGCTGAAACGAACTTGGGTTCTGCAGCAGGACAATGATCCTAAACACACCAGCAAGTCCACCACTGAATGGCTGAAGAAAAACAAAATGAAGACTTTGGAGTGGCCTAGCCAAAGTCCTGACCTGAATCCTATTGAGATGTTGGGGTATGACCTTAAAAAGGCCATTAATGCTCGAAAACCCTCTAATGTAACTGAATTAGAACAATTCTGCAAAGATGAGTGGGCCAAAAGACTCATTGCAAGTTATCGCAAATGCTTGTTTGCCGTTGTTGCTGCCAAGGGTGGCCCAACTAGTTATTAGTTTTAGCGGGGCAATCACTTTTTTACACAGGGCCATGATGGTTTGGATTTTTTTTCTCCTTTAATAATAAACACCTTCATTTACAAATTGCATTTTGTGTTTACTTGTGTTGTCCTTGACTATTGTTTAAATTGGTTTGATGTTTCCAAAAACCCTTTCCACATTGTGAGCAGAAATATGGTTTTTCTCCTGTGTGAATACGCTGATGCACTTTAAAGCAGCGCCGGTCAATAAAACTTTTCCCACACTGTGAGCAAGAATAGGGTTTTTCTCCTGTGTGAATACGATAATGCAGTTGAAGACCTCTCTGTTTAGCAAAACTCTTTACACACTGTGAGCAGGTGTAGGGTTTTTCTCCTGTATGAATTTGCTGATGTTTTGTAAGATTACTCTGATGAGTAAAACTTTTCCCACACTGTGAGCAGGTATATGGTTTTTCTTCTGTGTGAACACCCTGATGTCTTTGAAGAAATGAAACTCCTTCCATACCATGTGGCAGAATATTTTTCTTCTTGTCTGTGGATGTGCTCATGTTTACTTGGTAAAGGTTATTCCTGTAGGCTGAAAGAGTTTTTTTTCTTTCATGAATGTGCTGATGGTATTTTTCAACAGAGGAAAAATAATTTTCCACAGACTTGTTATTTTTTCTCCTGAATGTGTTTAAGTTTAAGTAAAACAATGTTGTCCCTGTTTACATTTAACTTACTAATAGCTAGTGATAACTAGGCAGCCAGAAGTTCTGTTTGTAATGTTTGTATCTTAGAAGTCTGTTTCATAATCCACATCATCAATCATACAGACGATTGGTCTGGCTTAATATTCATCACCACTCACTGTAGAAATTCATAGGAAGAGTTCATAACTCTCAGTTCACAGTTGTCCAAAGCTGCGTGGCACATCTCTGAGGTTGTGTATGACAATAGTCTTCTCCAATACTGCCACATTGAAAATCCTTTGGAGCATCTTCATAGCCTATTAGAAGACCAGATTACATCACTTTTACATCCACATCAACTTAATTTCCATGATCCTTCAAAACAAAAAATAAACAGGCATCATGGTTTTGTTTGCAAATACAATATTTATACTACAACTAATATTTCAATAATACTGAATCTGTGCTCTTCATACAGCTATCTTTTGGGTCAAAAGACCAAACAGACCAAGCAAAGCTGCAGTCCTTTTCTCATTTTATTAGAGATACATAATTTATGGCACAGGTTGTGATGGACTGTAGATGATGCCAAACTCTTCGAACTGTTGAAAGACAGTAGCAGTAAGTCTGGACTGTCTTTGGATTTAGAAACTTAACAGTCTTCACTCACCACCTTCTCAAGGGACATAATTCACAAAAAAAATTATTTTCTAGATTATTACTTTCTGTTTATTTACTGTTGCGGTTAATGCAAAATGTCCACTTATTTACTTGTACTTGTCCACTCATTTACTTGTAGCCTCTACTTCAATTAATGCAAAACATAAACGTAATTATCAAAATTGTATAAATATTATCCTAATTACATCACCTTATTTGCAGAAATAATGGCAAAAGATAAGAAACAACCTTTCATTTCTTAAATAAGCGAACAATCAAATCATTAGACATAACCAATTATTCTGAATATAAGGTTGTTAACTATAGATCAAATCAATTTAAATTAATCAAAATGAACATTTATTTTATTGCAGACAACATGAACAGGAGACATTTTATGTTTTTTCTTTAGACTTCAGATTTACAACATGTTCCAAACACAGCTGGGATTGTAGGACTTTCGAATATTAATATTATATAAAATAATAATAAAGTCTGCCGAATCCCATCACCAAATTATGGAAAATAGGAAACGGTTGAAGGTTAAGGCGTGTTCATTTGAACTCTAACTCTAAAGACAAAAGTAGTTTTTAGCTACAAAAGTGTTCTCTGCATTAAATAGGTTAAATTCTCCTAATGGCTAAGCTTTAAAATATCTGACTCAGAGGTATTTTATAAGCATGCAGAATCATAATTTTGTCTGAAGCTTTTCTAAAAATGGACAAAACCTATAAACAGAGGTCAAATATTAATGTGTTTAGTTAAATTACTTGTCATGTGGATCATAAAGTGATTTTTAAGTCTCTCAGAAGACAATCTTCATAAAGCTTACATCATTATTTTCCACTGCACAAAATCTTTACCAGCACATTCCAAACATTTTAAACAGCGTTGAAGTCTGGACTCTGTGGTGGCCAAATTTATGTTTGAAAATGATGTCTGCTGCCCACTGAACCACTCTTTCACTTTTTTAGACTGATGCATCATGGGCATTGTCAATGCCATCAGGAGAAAAAGATCCATTGATGGAATAACCTGGTGGTTCAGTACATTCACGTCGTCAGCTGACCTCATTCTTTGGGCAGGTAACATTGCTGAACTCAGACATGACTAAGTGCAGCAACCCCAGATCATAGCACTGTCCTCTCAGGCTTGTACATTAGACATTAAGCATGATGGATGCATCACTTCAGCCACCTCTCTTCTTAACCTGATGTACCCATCATTCTGAAAAAGAGTAAATCTTAACTCATCAGGCCACATGACCTTATCTTCTTTTTTTGCAGGGTGGCCTCACTGACAAGTTTGCACAGCTGTTTAGTCCCAATCCCTTAAGTTTATTTCACACTGTGCATTTGGAAATGTTCTTACTTTCACAATTAAATTAAATTACTGTTGTTTTTCTACCAAATGTTCACTTGATTGCCGGCTTTTTTTTCTGACCACAGTCCTTTCTCAAAGATGATGCAAACTGTCCTAATTGTTTAAATAACTTGCTGCAGCTGAAACATAATCATTTATCAATTATCCAATGAGAGGCCCTTACCTATTTGCTTAGTTAAATCAAGTCTTTATATTGTTTTAATGTAAAACCGATTTTTTTTATTCATAAATTTTATATAATCAAGTTCATTACCAAACATCAAGTAACATTTTTGTTGGCATTGTGGGTAATGAGCTCACCTACACTGGTAACAGGTCCAGGCTGTTTCTCCTCCTTTTGTTGAATGAGAGCTGGGATAGGATCTCTATGACCTTGTTCACGTTAACAATCGAAATAAATGAAATGTTTTAGTTTTTTGCTGAATAAAGTTCACTGCATTGTGGTTTGTTTAATGACAGAGTAACGAGAGAGAATTCTAGGCATATAATTTTATACTTTATCACTTGTTATTACAGTGCATTCACATTAATATTTTATGTTATTAGCATTCAAACAACATCATCAATAACATAATCTTAAATCTAAAATCCACTTTCTATCAGTCTTATTTTCATCCCGATGATCTACACGTAGAATAAGGCTTTAATAAGTTTCATAAAGAATCTCACCTTCAGTAATGAACTGGATTTGATCTGATGATAATAATGATGATGTGCACAACTTTTATTTTTTATTAAATCTCTCAGAGCTCTAAACACACGAGGTACTGCTGTTGGTTTCTTTTCTTCTCTTTCTGTTTATTGGCGGTTAGATTTCCAGATTGGTGCAATACCGCCACCTAGTGATTGGACGCTCTCCATACATATTATTAAGTTGGCTTCTCAAACCTTAGAGGGAGAATCATCATTTTAAATAAACTTATTAAATATATCCATCCATCCATTATCTCCCGCTTTATCCTCTATTAGGGTCGCGGTGGGGTTCCCCATGCCCATCCAGGGGAGAACGTTTCGGGCGCTAGGCAGATAGACCCAGGACAGGGCGCCAATCCATCGCTGGGCACACAAGAAATACAAACAGACACGACAAGAGGGACTGTAAGAGAAAGAGAGAATAAGAAATTAAGAAAAAGACAAAGAGAGTCTGACTGAAAGAAACATTACACTGAAATAAGAACAAGAATGAAATACACACACCTGTAATAATCCCATGCAACTCTGGATTATTATTAATTTGAAGAACTAATAATTAAGTAGTTAGGATGAAAAACTTTGGGGAAATAGAACAACCCTGGTAAATTCCCCGCAGGATCTTCAATATAGAGGTGAGTCCTGGATTTATAGAAACTGAGGTAAAGATATCGCTGTAACTGCCTACTTAAGCAGTTTATATTCTTAGTTGGTTTAAAGTTTGTAAAATTGTATAATAGTGTATAATAGAACTTGTGGATAGAACTTCTGTTCTTCTAAGAACATTGACAATGTTCTTTTCCATGGTTACACTGCTAATTACCGCGGTTACCAAGTTACAAAGGTTCCAAAGTTAGCAAAGTTAGTTCCAAAGAGTCATTCGGAAGGTAAAGACCAGCAGACCATAGCTCTCCTTAGATATTTCATGCAGCCAATGAGGTTTGTATTCGGTTAATATACCAATTATGTTTATTACCTTTTCTAGCATTAGAGTGAATTGATATGTAATTACGGTTCTAAATCAAGATGTAAACTCGTGTGATAAAACCAAAAAAGGATCAGTCTTTAGATTAATAGTCTACAATATGTAAATTGCTCATTGTATATTTGTTTATTTGATTTATGTTACAGTTCTTACGGTTGGGTGTAAGATTATGTACAAAGTTAAGGTGCATACTCAAGAATAAACCTAATCAGTATTGGAAAGAATATTTGTGCTGTTGACTTTGAATCTGAGGAAGCTACAGTAAGAACTCATGGAAAAGTAAGAACTCAGTACTTGAGTTTATTCTTCACTGCTTGAGGAATCCTGCAGATAGAAGATGCCAAATAGTCGTAGTGATACGAATAGCAACGAGAGCCAAATCTTCGTAGAGACAAGATCAAGCGTCAAGGATGAGCCGCAGTCTCATGAAGACACACATTCACATGATGACACACATTCACAAGTGACTGACTGTCCAGAAGGTCCTGATTCAATTCCTGAAGAATAGCCACAAAGAGACCAAAGAGTCCGCAAGAGAACGGAGAAGGGTCAAGCACTACACGACGAACGAGTGAAAAGAATTGAACGTTGCTTCAGTGTGTGCTACAAGAAGTGGAAGGAAGTCATTCAGACCGTCAACCAAGATTTAGGTGGACAGTGCTCAGCCGACTTGTTGGATGAAAATGTTACCAAAGTGAATGATGCTTCAAAAAACTTGAATGCTATCTATGACAAGCTGAGACGACGAATTAGTGTTCCTGATCAAGATACACGTCGTAGAATCGACATCTGTCAATCAGTGACACAGAAGATCATGCACCGAGCAAAGAACATGGTCTTGAAGAGCCAAGATCAGCCAAAAGCAGCATTCGCCTTCGCAGCAGCAAGAATTCAAATTATTCCCATCGATCTTCTGCTAGTAAAAGGAGTGCAGCTGCCGAAGTTGCTGCCAAAGAAGCCACCTTGAAAGTACTGCTAGAGCAAGAACATCATATGGAAGAATTGCAGCGGCTGGAAGCTGAAGCTGCCCAGCTAAAGGCAGTACAGGAAGCCGACGCTGCTCGACTAAAGGTTAAACTGGAAGCTGACGCTGCTCAGCTAAAGGCTAAACACGAAGCCAAGCGCAGAGAAATAGCACGTCTGGTGATGATTAAAGAACTGAACGCTGCTAAGGCAAGGCAGCAAGTATATGAACAAAGTGAACGTTCTTATCGAACATCTAAAAGGAGTCAACGTTTAGATGACGAAATGGATAAGCTGCTTCATCAAGCTGTTCCTACGAAGAGTGGAAAGGAAATCAAACAGGAACTGAGTCCACCATGTTGTTCTTTTCCACCACAAGCTGTTATAAATCCAGCTGAAGACAACATAGTATCCTTTGCTAAGGTACTTGAAGAATCGATTAATGCTAATCGCCTTCCCATCCCAGAACCAACAATATTCAGTGGCGATCCACTTCGGTATAAGGACTGGAAAGTGTCCTTTCAGACGCTTATAGACAGAAAGAAAAGATATATTATATACGAAAATATGTGGGTGGAAATGTGAAGAAGGCCATAGAGAGTTACTTCCTGCAAGGGACTGAGTCAGCCTATTTTGATGCATGGCGTATCCTGGAAGAACATTATGGCAGTTCATTCATCCTTGCCCAAGCCTACATGGATAAGATCGAAGCATGGCCCAAAAAAGCAAGCAGCAAAAATAATATGGAACTGCAAGAACTGGTTGACTTCCTTCGCAGTTGTGAATCTGCAATGTTTCAAATCGAAGATCTCGAAGTGCTTAACAGTTGCAGCGAAAACAGAAAGATACTTACTAAACTTCCAGATTGGTTGATCTTGAGATGGAAACGGAAAGTCATAAAATTACAAGAACAAGGTATAAAATTTCCAAGCTTCAGCCAGTTTGTCCAATTTCTAACACGTGAAGCCAAAATCGTTTGTAACCCAATGACATCTTTCCCTACACCAAATCCACGTGAAGGAGAGAAAAGTAAGGGTATAAGTAATAGAGCAGGAGCAAATACTTTAATAACGAATTCAGATGAGAATGCTAACGTCAAAGACTGTGTCTTCTGTGAGGAAGCAGGACACAGTTTACCAGATTGCCATAAGTTTATGAAGAAGACAATCACAGAAAGAGTCAAGTTTGTCCAGGAGAAAAGGTTGTGCTTCGGTTGCTTGAAATGGGGTCATCGTTCCAAGAACTGCAGTGAGAGAAATATCTGCAAGACATGCGAGAAAGGTCATCCAACTTGCCTTCATGATAATGTAGCACTTACTACATATATGAATAAGAGTATTGTTGTTGTGGTTGGACCAGGACTAGGTTCGTGGAAGAGCAGTAATTGGTTAGATAATAACGGAACAGATAAACAAAGAAAATACCACAGACCAAAAGTTACTTTTAGAATTGCCGGCTTTATTAAAGAGAAGAATTATTAGAAATGTAGAAAATTATTATTTAGCAATAGGATCCTTAAGACATTACATACAACATATAACATATAGAAGAAACAATTGCATATAATGTAAAGAAAATTAAACAGAATGAGGTTTACTCAGTTTACAGGTTAAATCAAGAAAATAAATTTTAAACTCTTAATCCCTAGTTAACTTTAATTTAGTTAGTTTCAGTAGTTTAATATGTATCTCATTGAGCTCTTATTAATGTTCTCGGTTTAGTTATGGTCTACAGTTATTTTAATATAACTAATTTTAGTTTTTTTTTTTTTTTTAATTATCTATCTAGAGTGTTAATCAATTTAGGCCTATTTTCATTATAATCAAATCAAAACATTTGATATTACCCTCTATCAGTAGGTTATTACAACCAAAACAAAACATAGGCATCTCACTAAGCCCACATGAGAGAGTTAACATCAGTAAATGCAGTTTAAATAAATCTTACAGTTAAACACATTCATAAAACACAATAAATTGAACACAGTATGTATAATCATGAAGTATTAAACGGTTTACTGTATCAATGTCCATTAAATCAGATCCTTAGTGCTAAACAGTCCTTTAGAACAAAAAGGGGCGTTTCCTTTCGTGCAGCAGCGCGAGCACGCTGCGCGCTGCACATGTGATCCAGAGAAGTAACGGTTAAACTTAAACAGTCTTACCGCGGCTGATAATCGGTCCTCGGCAAGGAAATGTCCGTTTCCCCGAATGGAAAAGAGAAAATAAAAATAAACAGATCTTTCGTCGCACAGGCACACAGTTCAGTCGAAGCTCCTATCTCGGGTGGCTCGCCATCTTAATCACGCGCTGGATGCACGAGGCTCAAAAAGTTTATTTTTATTTTTCCTTCCGTGAGTCTCACATCAAATAAAACACGAAATAAAATACTGAATAAAACAAAATTTATAAACAGAAAGGTAAACAAAACTCTTATAGAATAAAATAAATAGTCAGATGACTTTAATTATTTCTTTTGTTCTGGAGCTACTCGCACGTGTCTTCATCTGTTCACGACTCACACTTTTCCGGAAGAGAAGGACCATCGATAAGGCCATTGGCCAATAGACATAACCCTTAAATTTCAACCAATGATAATTTACCAAACCATGAAATAATATTTATTTATTATTTTTAATTTTTTTTATACTATTTATCTATTTTTAGATGTTATTAATATTACTAAAATAAATTATTTAAATTATTAATTTCTGCTTAATATTTATTCTTATTTATTAACAATTAATTTAATTATTTAATAACTAATGCCCACTTTCATCTGGGTTACAATAATCTTACTAAAGACGAACGCAAGCAAGAAAGAACACAAGTAGTAAAGGCTGATGGAGCAAAACACAAAGACGAGCCAAAGGATGAAAGGCCAGAAAACCTACAAGATCAACCAAGTACATCTACAAGTAAAATGTGGAGCCATAGTACATCATAGTGATCCAGAGTGGCATCCACACCCATGCATCTACAATAATCCCGGTATGGGTCTCTGCTGCGGCTGAGCCATATCGCGAAGTTCTTGTGTTCGCACTTCTGGATACACAGAGTGATACGACATTTATACCGGAGGAGACCACAAGGGCACTCAACGTAAGGAGTGAACCAGTTCAGCTGAGTATTACCACGCTATCTTCAACAAATAGCATTGTGTCCTGCAAGAAGATGACTGGTTTACAAGTAAGAGGGTTCTATTCAGACGAGATAATACCACTTCCCGTGACTTATTCCAGAGAAATTATGCCGGCAAATAGAAATCATATTCTTACACCGGAAAAAGCAAAGTTATGGACTCATCTGGAACATATTGCAGATGAGATTGCCCCTCAGCAAAGCTGTGAAGTTGGCCTTTTAATAGGCAGCAACTGTCCTCAGGCTTTACTACCAAAACAAGTAGTGGCTGGTGATAGAAACCAACCCTTTGCACTGCAAACGGATTTGGGATGGATTGTAGTAGGCTGTGGTAATCCATGTCTCAACTATGGAGGTAGTATGGGAGTAAGCCACCAAGTGGTAGTGAAGAAAGTGGTACCAGATCTTCAGTCTCCCTCAGATCTTACAAGTGAAGTGTATTCTGCCATGTTCCAAGGAACCTCTCTGAATGTTTATCTTTTAACCGGTCCAGATCTAACGAATGCCTTGGTGGGAGTTTTGTTTCGCTTCCGAAGAAGTGACATAGAGCGCATGTTTCACCAGTTCCATATGAAAACAGAAGACCAAGATTATTTTCGATTCCCTTGGTGGGAGAATGGGAATCTTGTGAAAGAAGCCAGAGAACTTTGCAGCACAGGCAACCTACGACTTCACAAGCTCGTTTCCAATAGCAGAGAAGTCCTCTACACCATTCACAAGAAATAATTTGCTGAAGCTACTACAACCAAGGATATGACATTAGGAGAATCTCAAATAGAAAGAGCTCTTGGAGCGCAGTGGTGCATGGCTCCTGACGAGTTTAGAGTGGTTGTCAGGGAGAAACCACTTAACCTCATAGGACCATTGGGAAAGCAGATCCTGCTGCAACCGTTTTGGGACAATACTTCACTCGATGATTTGCAACCTCAGTGGGAACGTTGGTTCCAAGAATTCTTGGCCAATCTCTTCTGGAGTCGGTGGAAGAAAGAGTATCTCCTGAACCTTCAACCAAGACAGAAGTGGATCAAGGTTCGCAGAGATGCAAAGGTTAACGATATCGTCCTTCTACAAGAAGACGCTACATCTCGTAACCTGTGGAAACTGGCAAGGGTCGTTGAAGTGTATCCAGGAAGAGACGGTAGAGTGAGAAAGGTGAAGTTGTGCATCAGCGATTCCAACCTGGATAAGAAGGGAAGGCGTTTTTCCAAACCAATTTTTTCTGGAGAGGCCTATCCATAAGACGGTGACATTACTAGAAGCAGAGTGAAGACCATCATTTTCATCTTCACTTTATAGTTGTAAATTCATGCCAATTCAACACCAAAATAATCTGCTTGGTATAATTTCATTTCATGATTTAAAATCATAGATTTTGGTGGGAGTGTAACTGCCTACTTAAGCAGTTTATATTCTTAGTTGGTTTAAAGTTTGTAAAATTGTATAATAGTGTATAATAGAACTTGTGGATAGAACTTCTGTTCTTCTAAGAACATTGACAATGTTCTTTTCCATGGTTACACTGCTAATTACCGCGGTTACCACATTACAAAGGTTCCAAAGTTAGCAAAGTTAGTTCCAAAGAGTCATTCGGAAGGTAAAGACCAGCAGGGTACAACGTGACCATAGCTCTCCTTAGATATTTCATGCAGCCAATGAGGTTTGTATTCTGTTAATATACCAATTATGTTTATTACCTTTTCTAGCATTAGAGTGAATTGATATGTAATTACGGTTCTAAATCAAGATGTAAATTCGTGTGATAAAACCAACAAAGGATCAGTCTTAAGATTAATAGTCTACAGTATGTAAATTGCTCATTGTTTATTTGATTTATGTTACAGTTCTTACGGTTGGGTGTAAGATTATGTACAAAGTTAAGGTGCATACTCAAGAATAAACCTAATCAGTATTGGAAAGAATATTTGTGCTGTCGACTTTGAATCTGAGGAAGCTACAATCGCTATATAACATCTTAATAAATCCACAAAATAAAATAACAAATACATCGCTCGCACCTGTTTTCGGGCGCTCTTAAAGCGCATGCGCAGTAAAAGCATACCCGTTCTCCGGCGGATCCAAATCGCGCCTGTTTTCAGACGTCGTTAAAGCGCATGCGCTAAAAAGCCCGTTCGGGAGGTCCTAAAGCACATGCGTTCTACGGTGATCCCAAATCCACTTGTTTTCTTCTCTCTTAGAGATTAATAATGCTCTCACATATTTAACTTCATTCTCAACCCAGATTGACCAAATGTTTTGATATATACAGTTATGAATAGAAAAGATCTCACATTTTTTAAGGTTGAGTCTCAAACCAGTGGCCTTGGTAAACATTTAGATTACATTTAGGGCTTTTTTTTAACATTAAAACATTTTTCAAAAACAAAGCTGTATCATCTGCAAACTGACTAATCCTGTATTTTATATCAAATAGATTAATCCCATGCAACTCATTATTATTCATCTGAAGGGTTAATAATTGAGTAGTTAGGATGAAAAAACTTTGTTTAAATAGGACAACCCTGGTGAATACCCCGCTGGATTTTTAATCTAGAAGTGAGGATGTAAAGAAACCGAGGTAGAGATATTGCTATATATCCTAATAAATTCACAAAAATGATCAACAAAATAAAATAACATAATGTAAAAATAGGGGGGACATGGTAGCTTAGTGGTTAGCACATTTGCCTCTCAGCATCCAGGTTTGAATCCCGATCTGGGTAGAGTTTTCATGTTCTCCCCGTTTGCATGTGGGTTTCCTCAGGGACTCGGACTCTCTTTGTCTTCCTTACTTTTTCTCTCTTTCTCTGACTGTTCCTCTTGTTGGTTTCTGTCATCTTTCTTAGTTTTATTCATTTGTCTTGTATTTGTGTGTCTCTGTCTTGATTCTTATGTTGCACCTGTATCCTGCTCATTGTGTCACCCAAGGTGTAGCTCCCTCAGATTCAAAGTCGACAGCACAAATATTCTCGCCAATACTGATTAGGTTTATTCTTGAGTTTGCACCTTAACTTTGTACATAACCTTACACCCAACCATAAGAACTCATTGCTGCATGAAATATCTAAGGCGGCTATGGTTTCACGTTGTGTCCTGTCGCTCTCCAGCTTCTGAATGACCCTTAATGCTAACTTTGGAACCTTTGTAACGTGGTAACCGCGGTAATTAGCAGTGTACCCATGGAAATTAACATTGTGAATGTTCTTAAAAGAACAGAAGTTCTATTATACAATTTTACAAACTTTAAACCAATTAAAAATATAAACTGCTTAAGTAGGCAGTTACACTCCCACCAAAATGATTTTAATTCATGAAATGAAATTATACCAAGCAGATTATTTTATAGTACTAGCTTGGTGATGAATTTGCATGAATTTACAACTGTAAAGTGAAGATGAAGATGATGGTCTTCACTCAGCTTCTAGTAATGTCACCGTCTTATGGATAGGCCTCTCCAGGTAAATTGGTTTGGAAACACGCCTTCCCTTCTTATCCAGGTTGGAATCGCTGATGCACAACTTCACCTTTCTCACTCTACCGTCTCTTCCTGGATACACTTCAACGACCATTGCCAATTTCCACAGGTTACTCTCACAAGTAACTCTCTATGGCCTTCTTCGCATTTCCACCCACATATTTTTGCAGATAATATATCTTTTCTTCATCTGGGATGTTCTTTCTGTCTATAAGCGTCTGAAAGGACACTTTCCAGTCCTTATACCGAAGTGGATTGCCACTGAATATTGTTGGTTCTGGGATGGGAAGGCGATTAGCATTGATCGATTCTGCAAGTACTTTAGCAAAGGATGCTGTGTTGTCTTCAGCTGGATTTATAACAGCTTGTGGTGGGAAAGAACAACGTGGTGGACTCATTTCCTGTTTGATTTCCTTTCCACTCTTTGTAGGAACAGCTTGATGAAGCATTTTGTCTTCTAAACGTTGACTCCTTTTAGATGTTCGATAAGAACGTTCACTTTGTTCATATACTTGCTGCCTTGCCTTAGCAGCTTCCAGTTCCTTAATCATTTCCAGACGTGCTATTTCTCTGCGCTTGGCTTCTAGCACTCCTTGTCTCTTTACAATTTCAGCTTCCTGTTCAGCCTTTAGCTGAGCAGCTTCATCCTCTAGTCTCTGTAATTCTCCCATATGATGTTCTTGCTCTAGCAGTATTGTCTAGGTGGCTTCCTTGGCAGCAACTTCGTCAACTGCACTCCTTTTGCTAGCAGAAGATTGAAGGGAATAATTTGAATTCTTGCTGCTGTGAAGGCGAATGCTGCTCATGGCTGACCTTGGCTTTTCAAGACCATGTTCTTGAACATTCGTTGCTCGATGCATGATCTTCTGTGTCATTGATTGACAGATGTCGATTCTACGATGTGTATCTTGATCAGGAACACTAATTCGTCTCAGCTCGTCATAGATAGCATTCAAGTTTTTTGAGACATCATTCGCCTTGGTAACATTTTCATCCAACAAGTCGGCTGAGCACTGTCCACCTAAATCTTGGTTGACGGTCTGAATGACTTCCTTCCAGTTATTATAGCACACACTGAAGCGACGTTCCATTCTTTTCACTTGTTCGTCGTGTAGTGCTTGACCCTTCTCCGTCATCTTGCGGACTCTTTGTTCTCTTTGTAGCTCTTGTTCAGGATTTGAATCGGGACCTTACGGACAGTCAGTCACTTGTGAATGCATGTTATCATGAGACTGCGGCTCATCCTTGACGCTTGATCTTGTCTCTACAAAGATCTCGTTGCTATTCGTATCACTATGACTATTTGGCATCTTCTATCTGCAGGATTCCTCAAGCAGTGAAGCACTGAGTTCTTACTTTTCCATGAGTTCTTACTTTGCTGTTTTCTGAAGCATTGAGTTCTTACTGTAGCCCCCTCAGATTAAAAGTCGACAGCACAAATATTCTTGCCAATACTGATTAGGTTTATTCTTGAGTTTGAACCTTAACTTTGTACATAACCTTACACCCAACCGTAAGAACTCATTGGCTGCATGAAATATCTAAGGAGGTTATGGTTTCACGTTGTGTCCTGTCGCTCTCCAGCTTCTGAATGACCCTAAACTGCTTAAGTAGGCAGTTATACGAGGAGTTCCTGTATGAGATCTCTCTTATTAAGACAGATTAAAGCCTGTTCTGCTTAAATACTAACAATAAAGACTAAAGTATAAACAGTAAAGGTTAGAACTCTGTAAGAGAACAATCTCTACAAATAGAACAAATGTTATTTCCATATTTAATTTTATTCAGTTTATTTAAAATAATTATGTTCCCGCTAAGGTTTGAGAAGCCAACTTAAACACACAAAATGTGTATTATGTTTATCTGGGGTGCAAAACAGTTAAATACAAACAATATCTCATTCTTAACATTCTCTATTGTTAAAATCTGCTAAAGTACAAACACTGGATATCTGTGCTTTATAAAAAGTACCTCAATAAAAAAGGAAATAAAATCGACTTAAGGTTCTACCATTATTATGTTGTGATCTTTATACACTAAGTAAAAACCGGTCTACTGTCTTGTCATTTAGATGCAATGTTTTTGATTAACATGTTTAAATAAACAGTAAATGTTTTTAACATTTTTTTTTTGTTTATGCACATGAAACACAGAAATGATTTTAATAAATATATTTTAAAACCTTATCTTTAAAAAGCCCATCCAAGAGCTTCTAAAGCGCATGCGCATTTAAATCACACCCGTTCCCAGTCGCTACCAATTCACACCTGTTTTCTGGCGCCGTTAAAGCGCATGCGCAGTAAAA
This sequence comes from Corydoras sp. C115, assembly GCA_019802505.1. Lineage (NCBI taxonomy): Eukaryota > Metazoa > Chordata > Actinopteri > Siluriformes > Callichthyidae > Corydoras > Corydoras sp. C115. Next base: position 240,283 of record JAFMOC010000465.1, read on the forward strand.
AGCACACCCGTTCACCGGCTCTTCCAAATCGCACCTGTTTATGTTCGCTCCTAAAGCGCATGCGCATTCGTAGCCTTTCGGATATCTAGCCTTTTTGTCACTATAGTAACTTTATTTCATTCATTATTGGACACTTTAGTTTTTACATAAATACATATATACACATGACTACTTTGCTCACTATACACTACTCATTAATTCTGATGGTTAATCACTACAATGTTAATAGGCTTTATTGCAATTATTTATTTCTAATTGTTACATTACATTTGGTTATTTAGCAAACTCTTTTATCCAAAGTAGTTACAAGTAATCCAACTTAATGTTTGGATGTCAGAATACAGAGGTGATAGAGCACCCATGGAGGAATGAGGTTTAAGAATCTTGCTCAAGGTCTCATACTAATAACTGTTCAAATCTCAGTGGACCTAGGATTTGAACCCCAATGTTCAGATTGCTAACCCAACACCCTAACCCTAACCAATGAGCTAACCACACCGTTGTTCTATTTTATGATTGATTATTACTGTGTTTTTGCTGCTACTGGTTGCTAAATTTCCTAAATCGGATAATGGGGTGTTTTGGGACAGGGTCTCACCTGCCATTAGATTTGCTGGAGAGATGGTGCTGGGTAAACACACGACAGAGAGACAGACAGAAAGAAAGAATACATTATTTATCCCAGAGGAAATTTAGCAACCACTAGCAGTAAAAATACAGTAATAATACAATCACAAAATAGAACAAGGGTGTGGTAGCTCAGTGGTTAGGATTAGTGGTTAGGGTGTTGGACTAGTAATATGATCATTGTGGGTTCACTGGGATTTGAACAGTTGTCAGAATCCTTGAGCAAGACCCTTAACCCTAATTGCTCCAGGGGTGCTGTATCACCTCTGTGTTCTGAGATGAGTACCAGAAAGTCTGAGTCACAATTTATTTATCTTTTTATCAGCCCCACTGGTGGAGTTATAAAGCCTGATGGCTCTTGAAACAACAGATCTCTTTGGTCTGTCTGTAGAGCAGCTCTGAGACAGTTCTCTGCACTGAATTTGCTCCTTTGCAGTAAAATAGTGTAATGTGGCCATCATCATCCATGATGAAGAGCAGTTTGTGGAGTTTCCACCTCTTTGCCACCTTAACCACTGAGTCTAGTTCCACACCCAGTGCTTGCCCCGCATGCCTGACTAGCTTCTCATTGCCTCTCATCTCTCTTTTTAATGCTTTCACCCCAGCACACCACAGCAGAGAAAAGACAGCTGGACACCACAGTCTGATAGAATGGTGTTAAAGGGGGAAATATAAAAACATGATCTGTGTCTGATGTCAAAAGCCAAATTAAAAGAGACATGACTTTTATTGCAGCGTGTATAAATCAAATTATAATGAAATACAAATAACAAAGACTAACAGTAACTAAAGGTTGGAACTCTGTAAGAGAACAATCTCTGAAAGAAGAACAAATGTTATTTTTAAATCTTTATCTTTAACTTTATTTAAATCAGTAAAAATTAATAATATGTAGTGACGGGCGCCTTCCAAACAGTAGGTGGCAGTATTGCACTAATCTGGAAAACTAACCGCCGATAAACAGAAAGAAGAAAAGAGAACAATAATAGCAGCATCACCTCGTGTGTTTAGAGCTCCGAGAGATTTAATAAAAAATAAAAGTTGTGCACGTCATCATTATTATCATCAGATCAAATCCAGTTCATTACTGAAGGTGAGATTCTTTATTAAACTTATTAAAGCTTTATACTATATGTGGATTATCAGGATGTAAGTAAGACTCAGATTTAAGACTGTGTTCTAGATGATGTTATTGTTTATAATGCTAATAACTTAAATTATTAATGTGAATGCACTTTAATCAGAAGTAATAAAGTATAAAATCATATGTTTAGCATTCTCTCTCAGTACTCTGTCCTTAAACAAACCGATTTTCGAACTTTATTCAGCAAAACAACTAAAACATTTAATTTAACGTGAACAAGGTCGTGGAGGTGATGGATCCTATCCCAGTTCTCATTCAACAAAAGGAGGAGAACCACCCTGAACCTGTTACCAGTCTAGGTGAGATTATTAACTACAATGGCATCATACCACCACAAACTACACAAAAGTAAATCACTACATAAAGTCTGAGTCTGTAAAATGTTACTTGATATTTAATAACTAATATCAGATATAATTACTATATTAAAATTCAGCAATTAAATGAAACATTTTAACTTTAAAGCAATATAAACACTACCTGGTTAAAAAAAAATCACTATCTGGATTTCACTAAGCAAATAGGTAAGGGCCTCTATTTTATGGTTCCTGCCTCTTTAAGAACATTGACAATGTTAATTTACGTTAAGGTTTCAAAGGTTCCAAAGTCACAATTAAGGGTCAAAGTGTTTATTAAGGAGTTGAAGAGCGACAAGCATGAAGCTATATGCTCTCTTTAATATTTAATGCCGCGAATGAGATTTGTGTGCTGTTTGTATGCTATTTGGGTTTATGTAAAGTTTATTACCTTTTCTAGTATTAGGATGAATTCATATGTAATTGTGGTTTTAAGTCAAGATGTAAATTTTTGGGTTTAAACATGCAAAGGATCATTCTTAAGATTAATAGTTTACAATGTAGAAATTTCTCATTGTACATTTGTTTGTGATTTATGTTGCAGTTCTTATGGTTGGGTGTAAAGGTTATATACAAAGTTAAGGTATAATTTAGGAATAAACCTAATCAGTGTTGGAAAGAGTATTTGTGCTGTCGACTTGAAATCGGAGAGAGCTACAGAGTGATTATGTTTTAGCTGTTTAAGTTATTTAAACTGTTAGGAGAGTGGGGCGGTATCATCTTTGATCCTTAAGGACTGTATTCAGAAAAAAAATCCTTGAATGATCATGATCAGTTATCACTTAAACATTTGGTAGAAAAACAGCAGTGATATTTAATTTAACTGTGAAAGTAAGAACATTTCACATGCACAGTGTAAAGTAAACTCAAGGGACTGGGACTAAACAGCTGTGCAGCATTAAGAAAATCACTTGTCAGTGAGGCTAACCTGCAAAAAAAGAAGATAAGGTCATGTGGACTGATGAGTTAAGATTCACTCTTTTTCAGAATGATGGGGCATCAGGTTAAGAAGAGAGGTGGCTGAAGTGATGCATCCATCATGCTTAATCTAATGTACAAGCCTGAGAGGACAGTGTTATGATTTGGGGTTGCTACATTTAGTCATGTCTGAGTTCAGCAATGTTATCTGCCCAAAGAATGAGGTCAGCTGACGACCTGAATATACTGAACCACCAGGTTATTCCATCAACGGATCTTTTTCTCCTGATGGCAAGGATATATTTTAAAACGACAATGCCTATGATGGATCAGTCTCAAAACATGAGAGAGGGGTTTAGGGAGCAGCAGACATCTTTTTCAAACATAAATTTGGCCACCACAGAGTCCAGACTTCAATGCCATTCAAAATCTTTGGAATGTGCTGGAGAAGGTTTTGTGCAGTGGTTAAAATTCCCCATTATTAATTCAAGATCTTGGTAAGAACAACGTAACTTTGGACAAAAATACATGTTTAATTATTAATAAATAAATGACATTACAGGAGCTTGTGGAGTCGATACCACACTCGAATATGTGGCATAATCAAAACTAAAAGCAGTCCCGCCACATATTATTGTGTGCCCACTTTTTTAACCATGCAGTTTATATATATATATATATATAAGAATAGCCTAACCTTGGTGGAATTGGGATTTAAATCCCAACTCATCCATCCATCATCTTGTGCTTTATCGTATATTAGGGTCGCGGGGGGGTTCCCCATTCCCATCCAGGGGAGAATGTCTCGGGCGCCGGGCAGACACACCCAGGACAGGACACCAACCTATCGCTGGACACACACTCACTCACACAAACACACTCTACATGGGGCAATTTGGAGAACTCAATTGACTTGATTCATGTTTTTGGACTGTGGGAGGAAACCGGAGAACATGAAAAAACCCACATGGACACGGGGAGAACATGGAAACTCCACCCAGATGGGGATTCCCTACAATCGGGAATCCCTAGAGCTGAGAGGTGAACGTACTAAACTTTGGTTATCTTGATTTAGGAAAAAAGTTCAGTTGAAATTATTTTATCATCTATATTTATTGACATGCCAAATTGTCATTAATTGACGGCCACATCAGAAAAGAAGCAAGCACTCAGACATTTTAAACTGCCTTGAGGAAGATGTAAGTCCAGTGTCTTCCAAGAGAAAGTATTACTATGTTTGATATATAATCTTACTGTACAAATGATTGTAATGAATTTGTGGGCATGACACCAGGAATAGGCAAGTGGTGCAAACAAAAAAGCAAAATTTCACCAACAAAAAGGGTTTTTAATACCAAAATCATATATTAATTAAACATATATAAACAGATCACAGGTCAATCTCCCTCTGTAGGGCTCAAGCTCTCTCTCCCCTCTGCCTGCTTCCAACCTTTTTCACTGTCAACAAGAGAAGAGATTAATCCCAGGAAGGTAATACCATTTACCTGATCTGCATCCTAAGACTGCCTCTTGTTTGCAGACTCGGACCATCACTCCCTCGTGCCACAATGACGTATCCTATAAAACACACATGAGAAAAGGAGCTCTGCAGCTTTTCTTGGTCTGCCACACTACATATCTGAAGATCCAGCAAATGGCATCAGAATGTGTGATGTAACATAATTTATTTTTCTCTCATCCAAAACTGTGGTTGCATACAGTATGTGCATTATAACAGATGTGTGATGCAGATAGTTTGAATTATTTTATTTTTTTTAAACCTGCAAAAACATGTTATTTGACCAATAAACTAATACACATTATCTAGAACAGTGGTTCTTGATCACAGTCCCCGATAAACCCAAAAGCTAGCTGGATTAATAGCATAGAGTGGTTTGTGAATTACTGATCTAGAATTATGACATTTTAATTGGAGTATAAATATTTCATTTGCAGAAAATATGATGCCCATTTTGTTTTTCAAATGATCATGGAAAGAAAATTGATGGGTCTATAAAAGGAAGGCAAGATGGCTAAATATGCTATAAAGATGCCCTAAAGGATTTCCTCTGATGATTTTCAGTGTGGCAGTATTGGAAATACTATTAGTATCCATTATATCTATTAGAAATTTAAAAACCAATAACAACATTATTTTACCTCAACCTGAACACATACAAAAGTCTGTGGAAAATATGTATCTCACTGTGGAGAAATTTCATAAATATATTACATATATACATAAATCTTTCTGTCTACAGGAATAAACAGAATGAACATGAGCACATCCACAGAGGAGAAGAAAAATATTTCAACATACGGTATGGAGGGAATTTCCATTAGCGGTCTTCTTCTAAGACAACAGGATGTTCTCAAAGAAGAAAAGCCAAATTCCTGCTCACAGTATGAAAATAGTTACACTCCACATCTTGAAAAACAGCAGCCCATTCACACAGAAGAAAAAACGTTCATGTGCTCACACTGTGGGAAATGTTTTACTCAAAAGCGTTTTCTTAAAGTGCATCAGCGTATTCACACAGGTGAAAAACCATATTCCTGCTCACAGTGTGGAAAGAGTTTTACTATAAAGAGTAGTCTTATAGTGCATCAGCGTATTCACACAGGAGAAAAACCCTATTCCTGCTCACAGTGTGGAAAGAGTTTTAATCAGCAGATAAATCTTAAACTGCATCAGCGTATTCACACAGGAGAGAAACCATATTCCTGCTCACAGTGTGGAAAAAGTTTTACTATAAAGAGTAGTCTTATAGTGCATCAGCGTATTCACACAGGAGAAAAACCCTATTCCTGCTCACAGTGTGGAAAGAGTTTTAATCAGCAGATAAATCTTAAACTGCATCAGCGTATTCACACAGGAGAAAAACCATATTCCTGCTCACAGTGTGGAAAGAGTTTTACTATAAAGAGTAGTCTTATAGTGCATCAGCGTATTCACACAGGAGAAAAACCTTATTCCTGCTCACAGTGTGGAAAGAGTTTTACTCAACAGAGCAATCTTAAACTGCATCAGCGTATTCACACAGGAGAAAAACCCTATTCCTGCTCACAGTGTGGAAAAGGTTTTACTGTAAAGAGTAGTCTTATAGTGCATCAGCATATTCACACTGGAGAAAAACCCTATTCCTGCTCACAGTGTGGAAAGAGTTATACTCATCAGATAAATCTTAAACTGCATCAGCATATTCACACAGGTGAAAAACCCTATTCCTGCTCACAATGTGGAAAGAGTTTTACCAGATGGTGTAATCTTATAGATCATCAGCATATTCACACAGGAGAAAAACCCTTTTCCTGCTCACAGTGTGGAAAGAGTTTTCCAAAACAGATTAATCTTAAACAGCATGAGCTTATTCACACAGGAGAAAAACCTTATTCCTGCTCACAGTGTGGAAAGGGTTTTACTCATCAGTGCAAACTTACAGTGCATCAGCGTATTCACACAGGAGAAAAACCATATTCCTGTTCACAGTGTGGAAAGAGTTTTACTAAACAGAGTCATCTTAAACAGCATCAGCATATTCACACAGGAGAGAAACCATATTCCTGCTTACAGTGTGGAAAGAGTTTTACTCAGCAGAGAAGTCTTAAACAGCATGGGCGTATTCACACAGGAGAAAAACCATATTCCTGCTCACAGTGTGGAAAGAGTTTTACTGAACAGACTAATCTTAAACGGCATCAGCATATTCACACAGGAGAAAAACCTTATTCCTGCTCACAGTGTGGAAAGTGTTTTACTCATCAGTGCAGACTTACAGTGCATCAGCGTATTCACACAGGAGAAAAACCCTTTTCCTGTTCACAGTGTGGAAAGAGTTTTACTGAACAGACTAATCTTAAACGGCATGAGCGTATTCACACAGGAGAAAAACCTTATTTCTGCTCACAGTGTGGAAAGATTTTTACTCTACAGTACAAACTTACAGTGCATCAGCGTATTCACACAGGAGAAAAACCATATGTCTGCTCACAGTGTGGAAAGAGTTTTACTCTGCAGTGCAGACTTATAGTGCATCAGCGTATTCACACAGGAGAAAAACCTTATTCCTGCTCACAGTGTGGAAAGAGTTTTACTCAACAGGGTAATCTTAAACAGCATCATCGTATTCACACAGGAGAAAAACCATATGTCTGCTCACAGTGTGAAAAGAGTTTTACAAATAAGACTAGTCTTATAGTGCATCAGCGTATTCACACAGGAGAAAAACCTTATTTCTGCTCACAGTGTGGAAAGAGTTTTACTCAACAGAGTAGTCTTAAACAGCATCAGCGTATTCACACAGGATAAAACCCTATTACCCTATACCCCTTTTCTTTAAAAAATATTTAAAACGACACCAGCACATTCACACAGAAAAACAAACTTATTCCAGCTCATGGTAGTGTAATGTTTTTGTAATACTTTGAAGTAATATGTTGTAATTAATGATGGTTTGAATAATTGCAGGGAACAGATGGAATGTTTATTTGTGGGATGAGCTTGTGAAATTGTAGGAATAGGTTAGACGTAGGGGGGCAGGTAACACTTGGTAAATGAATTAGTGAGACTGGCGGGTCAGGAAGTCCCCACCATATATGGAAGGTTCAATCACACTCACAGAACGATGGTCTTGGATACCAAAGCGGGATCTTTGAGAATCAGAGCTCTCTCATCGTCGTGGTTGTCTGCCATTGATGATTTTTCCTGTACATTTTTTTGTCTATTCAGTAAAACACATGACATTCTTTTAATTCTTGTGTATATATTTGAAAGGAAAAAAATTACAATTGAATTGAATGAAAACAAGCATAAGACTTCACCACAACAATGTCCACAATACTGGAAAGCTAGATCCTCTAAGAAACTCTGGACATTTTATTTCCAATAACTGCTCAACCTTACCGGCTAAAAAGAGAATTACTGTGTGAAATATAAGGTAGAAATGCTAAGTACTTCAGTTTGTTATATTTACTTCAGTGTTATATTTATATACATTTTTTAAACTAATTTGTTATCGTGGATTTGGTTTAATGATGAACCTTCTGAAATTTAGGATCTGCACATGTGGGCTCATTTGAGTTCATTTATGAGAGTTCAGGTTTTACTCATTTAGATTTGAATGATTAATAGATAAGTGACCTTGAGTTTAGATAAGGTTTCAAATAGAAATAAAGTTTAAATTTATCTTTTTGGTTTTAGTCTTAAACATGTTTTACATTTCCTCTTTATCATATAATACATTGTCAGCTCATATATTTTAACTGAACCAATACAAATGTGTTTTGTAACCATTTATTATGTGTTTTATATTCATCCTCTGAGGAGTTGCTGTGGTGGATCGGTTTTTTGTTTTCTGGTGTTAAGAAGATTAGAAGATGATAGAAATCTTGGCACAGTCGATCTTGTGAGACGTTCAAATCATCACACGCCACAGTGACATCTAGTGGGCAACCTAAATCCACAACTTTTTCTTAACAGAAATAGAAGTAATGTGTTTTTTTATAATGAATGACATGAATCAGAATCAGGTTTATTGGTCACATACGTAGTTATACATAGTACAGCCAGCAGTGAAATTTATTTTTTGACCTCTCCACAGAGAAATAAAATTTGTTTAAAAAGAATCAGAGTAAGAAAAATAAGGTAGAGTAAGATAAAAATAAGATAAAGATAAAAAAATTTAACTATGTATTTACAATGTGCAATGGAATTATAAAGTGTGTTAAAGTTAAAGTGTGTTGTGCTTTTCGTGCAAATATTGCATTGCAGTGTTACAGGTTCAAGTTAATGTCCTTTTAGTCCTGGTTCAGGGTCCGAATCGCCGTTGGGAAGAAGCTCCTCCTCATCCTCTCTGTGTTTGCCTTCAGGAGACGAAAATGCTGTCCTGATGGCAACAGAGTGAAGAGAGTGAAGAGCTTGTTGTCAGGATGACTGAGGTCTTCCACAATCTTTTTGGCTTTGGACCAGCACCGCTTCCTGTAGATGGTCTGGAGGTCTGGAATTGCTACTCGGATGGTGCGTTCGGCCGAACGTACCACCCTTTGTAATGACCGTCTGTCCAGATGGGTGCTGTTCCCGAACCAGGTTATGATGTTCCCTGTGAGGATGCTTTCGACGGTGCAGGAGTAGAAGTTCTGCAGGACCTTGGAGGGCAGCCTGAAGTCTCGTAGACGTCGAAGGTGGTAGAGACGCTGACGAGCCTTCTTTGCCAGTTTGTTAATGTGCCAGGACCAAGATAGGTCCTGCGCGATGTGAACTCCAAGGTACTTGAAGTTGTCTACTCTTTCTACTGCAGCGCCGTTGATCCTCACAGGGTGGAAGCTCCTCGTCCGTTTCCTGCTGTAGGCCACTATCAGCTCCTTAGTTTTGCTGACGTTGAGTTGGAGATTATTATCCTGGCACCAGGTCTCCAGGTGAATAATCTCCTCCATGTAGGCCCGCTCATCGTTGTTGGAGATCAGGCCTACTACAACGGTGTCGTCAGCAAACTTGATGATAGTTGTGGAGCTGAAGGTGGCCATGCAGTCATAGGTGTATAATGAGTACAGCAAAGGACTCAAAACACACCCCTGAGGAGCCCCAATGCTGAGAGTGAGGGGGGTGGAAAGATGACTATATATATATCACGAATATTCCCCCATAGCATATTGTGTCCCTAAATAAATTTTAGTCATGAAAACATTAAAACATTTTGCATAGAGTTGCTTTAATGATGTCACCAGGAAGACTGAGTTTTCAAAATCCTGAGGACGAGTCCCCCCCCCCCGAATTTGCTCACCTCAGGGGGCCAGCAGCCTGCTATTGATATACATATCATAGCCACCACCCACCACCAGCCTCACATTCAGAAGGTGGTGTAGAACCAGTTTTCTGTCCTGCCTGTCGCAAACTGATTTAGAGACAGATAACAGCTAACTTGTAGTTACTTCAAAAATATATGATGTTAGTTAGTTTGTTAGTAACTTTACCTGTCTTTGTTAATAAAAAGTGTTAGATCCAAAGTCACACGAACAACCTGCTTCATCTGTGCTGCAAACTAATTCTTACCTGTTCAAATCTATGAGAACAATAGCTCCTGTTGAGATACAGATTATATTTTGCTAGTATTAAAAAGTATTTCTTTAAATTTAGGATGTAAATTATGTTGTTAGCAGCTATTAGTATAAAAACATTTATACACAGGGCTCAGTGGTTAGGGTGTTGGGCTATCAATCTGAAGGTTGGGGGTTCAAATCCCAAGTCCACTAAAGTTAACAGTGTGGGTGACTACCCCGTGCTACCACTGGGGCGGTTCGAGTCAGAGTCGAGTGCGATTAGGGAATCAACTCGAAAGCACCAGAGAAGAAATTCTGTCCCTAAAAGCAAGGACGGATTAAGGATAGTCTGGGCCCCTGGGCAAAGAGTTGCACAGGACTCCCCCCGCGCACCGCCCCTCCCCAAAAAAACATATATAAATTAATACATTAAACAACCTGTCACTAACCCTAAATCAAGAGTCTATTTTTTTAATAAGTTTCTTTCTACTCTTCTTTCTTGCAAAGTCATCCACTACTTCATCAAAATTAAGATGTCTGACCAAATCTGATTCAATGGCCAGAAGTGATCGTGAGTTCAGGTGGTTTTGGCGCATCCTAATCCTGAGTTCATTCTTAATACGAGCCAGTTTGGAGAATGAACGCTCCCCTTCACAATTTGTGACAGGCACAGTCAAAAAAAGTTTAAGTGCTATGTAGACATTTGGAAAGGTTGACTGTAAATTCAAATTTATCATGGTTTTGAGCATTTTACTAGGATGTTTTTCTTTTTCTGTTATGAATGATTTGTATTGTATCAATTCATCCGCCAAGCTCTGAAGGATATGCTGCAGTGAGTGAGTTAGCCTTTAAAGTGAGCTCACTGTTGGACATATTGTCAGGCATGAAAAGAACATCAAATAGCTCAGTTAAGTGTGTGTATGCATTCAAATGGTGGTTGAGACAGGGCACAAGTTTGTCAATGACAACATTGAAAGTTTCGATCTGAAATTTGTCCTTTCCGTTAAATGCTAAACCTGGCTCTGCACTATCATCAGACATAATTTTGCGCTTCTTTGTATGCTGGAGGTCATGCCTGTAGTCTTGGGAGACTGCAGTGGTGACATTTAAAGCTGCCCCTTCAAACACCTCAAAGTTTTCTCTCTGTGCTGCCACAAAGTCTCGTAAAGACACGAGAAGTTGTATAGCTGTACATATGTCAATTTCATGCTTCTGCAGCTGCAGGCTTGTGGCTTGGAACCTCTGTAGTATTGTGTCCCAGAAGTATGCCATGAAGGCCATCTCCAACGTGTCCAATTTGTCACAGAGTGCAGAGGCTTCACTTCGAGTTACACATTTCTCCTCCATATCTTTAGACATTTGATTCAATGCCTCTCCCAGTTGTGCATAATATTTCCAAAGAGCCTTAGTTGACTCAGCTCGTGCGCTCCATCGAGTACCTGACAGTGATTTCAGTGTGAGTTTGATATCAGTATCACGGAAAACCTTTCAATACCTGTGTGTAGATGATGCACAAAATGTGTACCATTGCCTGTACAAAGTCAAAAAAAACATCCAGCTTCTGGGCTACTGTTAACAGCATTGACACCAACTAAATTCAGTGAATGTGCTGCACAGGGGACACAACAAATCAAAGGGTTTCTTTGTTTAAGATGAGCTTGGACTCCATTGTACTTTCCTGACATGTTACTTGCATTATCATATGACTGGCCCCTACAGTTGGATAAGTCAACCAAAAAAAAATAAAAAAAAAAATCAACCAAAGAATATTTTCCCACACTGAAGGTTGTATGTTCCCCAGCTGTTCCTCTATGAACTAAAAGTGCTTTTATATTGTTATACTATTTTGCTGTTTCGCAGTAGGAATTTTTAACTTTAAAATTTTAACCAAAAATCAACCGAAGAATATATTCCCAAACTGAAGGTTGTAGTATGTTCCCTAGCTGTGTCTCTATGAACAAGTGCTTTTTTTATTATTGTGTAATTTTACTGTTTCACGAAGCAAAATTCAACCAATGAATATATTCCCAAAATAAATGTTGTAGGATGTTCCCTAGTTTTATCTTTATGAACTACAAGTGTTTTTATATTATTATACTATTTTGCTGTTTCGCAGTAGGAATTTGTAACATTAAAAAATTAATCAAAAATCAGCACACTGAAAAAAATAATCCATTGAATTTACTCAATTTTAATGTGTACATCGGTCCCACATGATCAGATTGTGGCCAACTGACATAATTTTTTCTTGTCAATGTAAAACATTTAATTTACATTAAAACTAATAAATTGAATCATGTTGATACAACACAATAATTCTCATTACTGTAAAATAAATTAATTGCATAATATTAAATCTATATTATGTAATGTTAATCAATTTAATCATGTAATGTTAATAATTTTTTTTAAGTACTGCTAATCAATATTATCATCTACCATTAATCAGTTTCATCATGTAATGTCAAATCAATGAAATCATGTAATGTTAAATCAATTTTATAATGTCAAAGGTACATAATTTTAACTGTAATGGCAGCTACATTTTTGTGCAAATAGAGGTAATTTTAATAACAAGTTAAGCGTAAAGACCTTACTATAGAAATAGTAAAATCGTTCATTTAAAACACAAACATCTATGTTAAATTTGTGCACATACAAAATATGTACAATACAAAACATAAATGGAAAAATGTGTGACAAAAAGGACAGAGTCAGAATTCTGTATGAAAATGGCTTTAGTGAGTTTTTTAAAGCTTAAACAGAGTTAAAAAATATTTAATAGTGTAAACCTTGCTTAAGCAACAGAATATTTAAACACAAATGTAATAGTGATAATGTATTCACAAAACAAGACTTACACTGACCATTTTTACACTAAATAAATAAAACATACATCACATGTATTTAAGTCTGATGAGAGTGTACCATCCAACGATAACTTTCTAGTAGGCGGGGCTAAAGGAGCGCGTGACAGAAGGAGAGAGAGACAGAGGAGGAGGATTTCTGACACAAATAAATAGGCAAACCCTATAAAACCTTTATCATCTATTCAAACCAGCAGCAAATTTTAAAACTGCCTTAAGAACAATTTTGGTCAAACACTTTTTATCACAACAGTACAATAAAAATAAATGGTACTAAAGAAACAACTTTGATGACTCCCAGTCTTTCAGTTACTCAAAAAGTCTGTTTTTCAGAGCAAGTGCCTTATTAGAAAGTTTGTCTTGATCCAGTTCCATAAAAATCTTTTGGATTACCTCAAATGTGTAGCGCAGGTTAACAGGGTAGCTGAGGTTTAGGGCATACATCAGTCCAAACAGCATAGCTACAGCTAATGCTACATTATCTACATCTTGCAACACTTTGATGCCTTCAAGGATGACGCCTATGTCCTCTGGTTCACTGGAATCATGTACTTTAATAATATAAATACCAACAGTGGTGTCTTCAACTGCCTCGCAGATTGCAACTTCAGTCAAGCCCTTGACAAAACAGACAAAATAGGTAAACAAAAAGAGGTATTAACAAAGTCCTGTTTATTACATAAACAGTCTTCTATCTATGTACCTAGACTACATAAGTTTGGAATAGAGATTACTTTACGGCAACACAAGGATCCAAAAAAAAAAAAACCGTTAAGAAAAATATCCGCAAGCGGCGATTTACGGGGTCCAAGCGGGCAGTGTGTGTGTGTGTGTGTATATGTGTATGTATGTGTTTGTGTGTGAATGTGTGTGTTTGTGTGTCAATGTGTGTGTTTGTGTGTCAATGTGTGTGTTTGTGTGTCAATGTGTGTATATGTGTGTGTATATGTATAAGTGTGTATGTATGTGTATATGTGTGTGTGTGTATATGTAAGGTTCCAAAATGGCTGGTGAATATTTGGAACCTTTGTGAAAATTTTTGGAATGTTCCAAAATTCGCTATAGGGAAACCATCAGTCCCTTAGAATTAAATTGTTGATGTCTTATTGTTTCTATTTTTTGCCTGAGAGTGGAACAAATTGTTTATTTTCATTCATTCATTGATTATCCTCCGCTTTATCCTCTATTAGGGTCGCGGTGGGGTTCCCCATGTCCATCCAGGGGAGAACATCTCGGGCGCTGGGCAGATAGACCCAGGACAGGGCGCCAATCCATCACTGGGCTATTTGTTTATTTATGAAGAATAAAAAAAAAACAACAAGAAAAAAAAATAGTAGGGCCAGGTTAAAAAGAAATTAAAAAATGTCCTAATTAAGTAGGAAATCTAAAGGAAACAGTAAAGAAAACAATAAAAAAAAGCTGTGATTTTTTTTGTACATACCACAAATTCACGTATTATGTTTTCTGGATCTTCACCCATGTAGATGCAGATTCCCCTGATGATACCCTCTCTTCCTGCATCAACATCACACTGAAAATAATTTATTTATTAGTGCCTTGATTGTGCTTTAATTTAAAGGAATCCTGCAACAATATAATGTTGCATGATTCAAATAATCAGGATGAAATCAGAAATATATGAGAGAATAAATAATAAGATACAATAGTAAGTAATGTGTGTAAAAGGTAAAGAAATTGCATGTATTGCCTCCCTGACTTACCTCCGTGAAGCTGAAGCCCCCCATGTGATCGGAAATGAAAAAATAATGCTGCTATTCGTTTGTGCTCTGTTTGTTCTGGTTTGTGCTGCAGGAATCAGCGTTTGTGCTGCCACGGTTTTTGAGATATTAAGAATATTAAGAATGAATGTGTTTTGGTGCGATGCAGAGCTGATGACGTCACACGGTCCAAACCAGCACAAACGAATGAAAGCATTTTGGTGTGATATTTACATTAATATATTATTACATTAATAATGCTTAATGTCTCAAAAACACAAACGCTGATTCCTGCGGCACAAACCAGCAAAAACAGAGCACAAACGAATAGCAGCATTATTTTTTCATTTCCGATCACATGGGGGCTTCAGCTTCATGGAGGTCCTGACTTTGTGTAATTCAAATTCTCTACTTGCCAATAAATTACCTGGCAATTACAATATTCTCGGATTGAAAAAAATTGTCCAGGCCATCTGAACTGATAATTCTTATAAAATGAGTAACTACCATTCCTGTCATGATCGTAACTAAAATGTAATACTTAATGAAATCCTAATAAACAAACAAACAATATATTTCATATACCTTCCAAAACACAAACAATAAAAAAAATGGAGAAAACATCATTTATCTAGGTTTCTTATGACCACAAGTCAATCACTTACATTTGCCATTTGGTCAATAATTGGTCTGATCCTTTTTCCTAGTTGCCCTCCTCTCTTTTGGAAGAGCCGAATCAGGCTGTCAGAGTGGAGGTCCAACTGAGACAAAAACTTTGACTGGAGTGAGACAGTGGTTATTCTTTTAAACTCTGCATTAATCTAAAAAAACAGAAAAGCACAAATGTTTAAAGGCCAAGGAATGCCATCAAATACATAGCGGACGAGGACAATGTAAAAATGATAAAACACAAATACTTTACAATCAGAGTCATTGTAGCCAATATCTTCCTTTTATCAACAGGGGGAGGAAGGAAAAAAAATATATAAACTCAGGCTTACCTCCCCGACTTCAAACAATGCAGGCCACCTTTCCATAAAAGCTGCCACCATTGGAGCATCACGAACAACTTCCTGCCGTCTGTGTGCAAAAGTCTTTTCCATTTTTACTTTTACATCCTCTCTGCTGTCCCTCCTCTTTATATCTAAAAGCAGAGCTTTCCGCATGGCTTCCAGACTCTCTTCAGTTTCAGTTGACGGGTATGCTGGGCAAAAATTAACCTCGGCTCTCTTTGCTTTTTTGACAGCAAAGGCTGCACTGCACCTTCCTGCAGGTTTATGTTTTAAAGAATTCACAGTCACCTCCGGACAACCCAGTTTTCTCAACTTTGTACGGTAGTTAGACAGTTTATATTTTAAACTGATTTTCCATCCACCACAGCCTGTAACAGACCCCTTCTCAGTTAAACATGGATGCCTAGTAATGAGACTGTGGGCTACCTGTTCCATCTCCTTATCAGAAACATACATTTTATACAGCAAAATTTCTTGCACTAATCCTTCAAGAATGTCCGATTTTAACTTGGGATCTGGAATGAGCACAGTTCCATTTTGAACATAAGTCAAATTTGCATGCTGAAGTTTTAATTCAGCATCATATGAGAATTTAGGCACATGAAAAACAGAAGGCCAAGTAGATCTTGCAGTAGAACAGTCACTTGATGACAGTATCTCTGTATCCATGGAACCAGCTGACAGGGAAGAAGAATCACCTGAAGAGGAGGAATTGAAAGCTTGGGGATTTAAAACTAAACTGCTAACTCTAGACATATCAATAACTTTAAGTGTTCCTTTGTTCTCTACTTCAGAAATTGAGACAAGGTTAAAAAACTCATTTTCAAACGTGGAATCCATGTACAGAAGTTTGATCATTCCAGCAAGTCCACATTGTTTCTTTACTTCAAGAATAAGTTCATCAATGGATGCAGGGAGTCCTTGGGAGAGAGTTAACCTCTGAGCACTACCATCAGGCAAGATAATTTTAAGAATTACAGGAGTCCCCATCTTCAATGCTGTTTACTCTGCAAAAAAACACAAGTGTAAAAGTCAGTACTGCATATCTGGTGCATATCAGAGATCAGAGTAAAATGTTTGATTAATAATTAATTAATTATAATAACTAATAAATAAGACATTATAATGACACAAGTTCTTATACATACACCATGAAATAGAATAATGAAATCGAGTAAGTTAGAATAAGTATTATAATGTATAACTAATTATTTAAGGTAGAGTTCACAGCACATTTACTTTGCTACCTCACCGTTTATATTGATGTGCCTTTTTAACGTCACCATGCGAGCTGATCCGATCTTGTAGTCAACTAGTGGATAAGCATCAAGGAGTTCACAAAACGCTACAAGACTGAATGTTCTTGTGGGTGCTGGACTGAGTTCAAACGCCCTATAATGTTCTCTGTACCAACCACAGAGCTCTTTGACAATGTAGAATACACGCTCATGTAAAATGCAGATTTGTTCAATCTGACTAAATTCTGGCAAGCCACCTGTTGCTTTGTGTGTCAGTATCATTCCCTTTCTATAGGTCATGCCCCTTGTTGTCACACACTGTGCAAGGTGAACCTCAGGTGTGTCAGGGAACTTTTGCCTGATGGCCTGCGCTATATCCTCTTTCAGCAAGTGTACTTGTAGAGTGGATACAGCAGACACCTCAAGATCAGACTTGCTTAGACATGGAGAGCTCAGATAATAAGCAATCATCATCTGATGCTTTGAAGCGAGAGAAAGAGGTACATTTTTAAAGCAGCTCGTCTGTCTGATGACCTTCTTAAAAAAGCCATGCTTAGCCTCAAAGCGCATCGTCCACTGCCCGACAACTGGACCAAAAAGCTTAATCATTTGAGGGTAGTGCTCCAAAAAATGGTGTTTTGGTAGTAAATTGATGTTAGGAAACAACTCCTGATATCTCTGTCTGTGTTCTATAATTTTACTTTCTAAAAAAGCCACAGAGTCATCACTATGCACAGGGGCAACAAGCAGCTCGGTGATGTCCTTTAAATCCATGAAAATAAGCCATGCAGGCTCATTTTCAGGTACAAGTGATCCGATCAAAAAAGGTAAGAAACGGAGCAAGCTCCAGTTTTCATGAGCGTTTCCCCCCACAGTTTTAGATTTGGAGGAGGTTTGTGACACTACATGTGGTTTGTTCGTCTTGTCAGCCCATCAGTAGGGAAATTTCAGAATGGCGTTGTTCAGATCCACCAATGTAAAAAGCTTTTTTGCTATAAGCACTGTTAAGCAATGAGATAGCTCCTCTGGGATTATACCCTCAAAAACATCATGGGCTAGATCAGGTGGATAGCCAAAAATGACGTGAAAATTAGACAGGTTTTTGGTAAAGACGCATTCCTTTTGTACTCCACGACAACTTGTACCTGTATCTTGAGCTTGCTTGACATGATCCTGATGAAGATTCTTGGTTCTTAAATGAAAGGCACCAGATGCAACACAGCGCAGCTGAATATCACTTTTCTTTCCTGTGCAAAATCTGCAATAATATTCCCCTGCAAAACTTTGCATAAATCCAGCAACACTGTGCGCTCCCAGGTTGTCAGCCACTACACTAAATACTGTACCCTTAACTGACTCACCCAGCAGTGGGATATAAACACCCTGCTCTTCTAGAGTTTTCAGATCTTCAAGAAGAGGTTCAAAGATTCTATGATAGCCATAGGTTTTAACATCATTGGTTTTGCACAGAACAGACAAGTAGATAGATGTTAACGAGGAATTAGAGCCCGGAGGCAAGTTAGCCAATACCCAATAAACAGCACAAAGCTTATGCTTTTTTCGAGAGCTTCCAAGGGGGTTGCAAATTTCAAAGTCATCAACATACAAATTTAAAATAATCCTTGGTTTTTCTCCAGCAAGAAAAGTGTTGTCTTTGAATAATAAACCATCTCTTAAGGACTTGTACTCACAGGACTCTTCAAAATGTGTGCTCTCCAATCTTTGGTGACTCTCAACAACTTTATCAATGATATCCCTTCTACATAACAGCTGCTGTAAGGACTTTAATATCGGGACATATTGGAAACTGTGTTTATTTTTAGCATTGAGAATGTATTCAATGGGTTCTACAACACCAAAGTTCTCCTTGTAGTACTTCTTACGCATATAATTGGTACTCAAACAGCCACCTTTTTGTATGGACCTTTGAACAGGATTACTAGAACAAACTGCATCGACTATTTCTCTAATTACACATTCATCAATTGGAAGGTTTCTCTGGTGAAAAATGTCATTTACAACAGCACAGGATAATGGGACAGGTGCAGAACAAATCAAATGATGAAGTTCTCCCAAAAATACATCAACAGCTGTGCTTGGTACATGAACCAAATGCTCCAATTTCAGTAAAGCAGCAGCAAACCTTTGCTGTATGATCTTCTGCAAGTCCTCTGTATCAGTCTGACTAGTCGAAGGGATGACAGTATCTGACTGCTCCACACACTCCTGAATATTTGCCTCCAATTCATTTACAGATGATATCCGAGAGATAACTATTTCAGGTTTAAAATCCCCCAATGAGTGATGCGAATGTTTTCGATTTTTGTGAGATTTAAATGTACAATAAATATTTGTTTTAAAGTCACATCCTAAAAACATACAAATGACCGTCTCATTTCGTTTAAGGTGTGAATTTATATGAGCAAAATAATCCCTCTCTGATGCTAGACCCTCACAAGGACAAAGGTGACAACTAAATATCGCATCCTCTTTGCGACTGATAGCTGTGGAGTGGATTTTACTGTGGTGGACTATAAGGGCATTCCATGTTTTAAATGTGCATGGACAGTCCAGGTATGTGCATGGAAAGCGAGAACTCCGTCCAAAATGTGGATGCTTTAACTTATAATGATGCAAAAGCTTGGACCTACTTGAAACAGTTTCTGTGCACCCCTTGCAACGCCACATCCCACCACTAAACCCTGTATCAAAATAATGAGTAGAAACATAAACCTCCAATGTAAAACAAAAACAAACAAAATATAAACAAAATATCTAAAAATATTACAAATTTTATTTGTAATAAATGTAATAAATTACTGCATTATAATACATACAAATCTGCTGTAATCTCAAATATATATAGCCTAGTTAACTTATGGTTGGATCTTAAAGCCTCACAAAACAGAGCTTTATGAATTACAAAACAAAGATAGTACTTACCAGAACAATCCCCTTTATGTGCGTGTAGAAAGAATAAGAAACCTAAGAAAAAATATAATTCAATTAATAAGGTGAACTTAGTACATGCCATCAGTTAATTAAAAGACAACAAACAAATGAAGATGCAACATATTTAATTAGCTCTAAGTATTTTTTTGTAAAAGCTGTAATAAATGATGGACATAATTGAAAGTTTTAAAACTTAGACTGTATGTATTACCTTATTAATAATTGTAAGAAAAAAATACGTGTGTAATATTCTTGTAAGCAACAGATCAGCCTTATTCCTAAAAACGGTGCATGAAGTACAATATTACCATACTAGAGCTACCACACAAGACTACTACCACACAATACCACAGTACTAACAGTTACAGTTAGCAGAGTTAGCTCCCACACAATATTTCCATACAGCCATTCATAAAAAATCGGATTTTTCTTTATAATTGTAAGGTTTTTTAATACTCTGAAACAATATTTAGTAATTCCCGATGGATTGATCAACTAATGAACTGTTGGGAGATACTGATGAAATGTCAATGGTGGAATTAGTGTATGAAAGACCATGAATATCCGGTCGCAAGATGAGCGGGAGAAATTTGAACAATGGGACAGTCAATAGAAACAGGTCTTAAGTTCATGCCCTAGGAGAAGGCAGGAAGCAGGACCAGATGGGTTTGAAGATAGAGATGTTTTGGTCAATGTACACATGAACAAAGACTGTTGTCTGGAGGGGGCGCACACACAGAAGAAGCAGGTCACGCCCTCCTGAAAGACTTAAATGGACGAACGAGAGGACTTCGGGCAGAGCTCTCGGGGGATAGCAACGGGTTGCTATCGTCCATATTTTCATTGTTTGATATTTTACACTGTCTATTCAGTAAAACGCATTAAATTATTTTGGAATGAAACCGCCGACTTCTGACCGTTTTTTTATGAAACGTAACAATTGGTGACCTCGACGTGGTAAAACGGTTTCAGAAAGATGCGGAGCGGTTTGGATCGCACATTTACCTTTTGCTGTCTGTTGCAAGCTGCACTTCGTTAATTCTGATGTGCACATCGATTTGGTAAGCAGGAACCTGTTATAGTCGAATCCTGTATATTGAGTTTTGCCAAATTTAATCTTAACGTGTGTACAGCGCCACAACAGACGCTCAGGGCACAAATGAGTTTTACTGAATAATTAAGTAATTTTATTATTATTATATATTATTGTATGAATATTATGTTTGTTGTTTGGATTAGGATTTAGAGTTTGGTTTCTGGTAATCATCTGGTAAAGTTTGTAGACTCACATTGAGCGGGGGAGAACAGAGCCCCCTCCCTTTGTGCTCTTCACTGAGGCACAGAGGGGCCTGTAACCTTCCTTTACACAGGTTCACACAGACAGCTGACTTCTTCCTATTTCCAGGACAACAACTAGAAGTACAGGTAAGAACTTTAATATTATTGTTGATAGATTAGAGAGGGAACATTAAGTAACTGAACTGCCTTTATCTAGGAGACTTATTCATCCCCATTGTTAATTCATGTGTTGGATAGGGACTGTATACTGGCAGTAATTGGCCTTAATGGGAAAAGAAAACCGGAAAAAAGGGAAACAAGGCGACCTTTTTGTTTTCTAAGATTAGTTTAGATATTTTTATGGTTTAAGAGTGTGACGCGCGCAGTTTACTGGGGAAACTTGGAGACCCAATGGAGATTTATTTTAGCTTTTAAGGTTAGAATCCGCTGAAAACGGAACTGTTCTGTCTACGAGGTCTATTGGCCCTGGTTAATTATATTTCCCGGGCACGTAGAAACTGTACATTATAGTGTCTATGTTTTTCAGTCGGTTAAGGAAGCTTCAGAAAGAGGGAAACTTGGAGACCTTTTTGCTTTCTAGTTTAGTTAGTATACGCTGAAAACAGAACTGTTTTGTCTATGAGGTCTATTGGCCCTGGTTAATTATATTTCCCGGGCACGTAGAAACTGTACATTATAGTCTCGATGAGTTTCAGGCGATGAAAGAAAGTGTGGAAGGAGCAACAAAGGACACCCGGAGCTTTCTAAGAATAGGTTAGTTTTTTTATTATTTTTAAGTATTTTAGTTGATGTTGGGATCCCAGATAACATATTAGCCTATATTACTGCTGATTCAGACAAATGTGACGACATTTGTACACTGGAGCGGATATTACGGTAAGAGGTATAGTATGGTCATCAAATTGTGAATTATATGGTGTATAAGGTGTATCTGAGGGGATAAGTGTGTAATTATATGAATCCTCAGCTCTAATATAAACCCGTGTGGCTAATACTCATGCTACGAAACCACTCGGTGATATATTTGGTCGTTAGGACCTAGAGACTGAGTAGAATATTTGGGTATAGAGGAACTTAACAGAAGGGCTCAGTTGATTGTTACCATTGACAAAGGACTTTTAGTCCGCCTGAAAAGGTAGAAGCTTGGCTAATAACTTTGTCAATTAAGGGACATCAATTGGGAACTTAAGTTCCATGTTGGACGGGGTGATTGTGTTGTAATTAAGTAAAAGAAAAAATAAATTAAACTAAAATGAACACTGACCAGTTTATGGAAAAAGTTTGGAATAGAATAGCCTCTGTAACAGAACCAAATAAAAGACCAAAAGTGCAGAAACATTTGACAACATTGTTTACATCATGGCAAATAAGAGGCCTGATGCCTGGAAACTCAGGAGGATAGGACAAAGGTATATCATTATTATAAGGGCGAAGTAAGGAAAGGCGGAAAGGATTGGGAACAAGGGGGGTCCTATCGGTTTGGTAAACTTAAAAGGACATTGGACGAGGTGAATAAACAAAATTCACGATGTCTGTTGCTCCTGACACATATGAGGGCAGAATTAGAAAGGCAAACTAAAGATAAACTAAAGCAAGAGACTCCACCCGAAACAATCACACAAAGTACATTAAAACGGGATGAGACCTTAACTTCACCAGTGCAAAGTGATAAAGCTCTGTCTTTAGAACTAGATAGACCAACATAGACCCCTCATAGATTTAACCACTCCCATACCACCCCCACCACCATACAGACCGATTTATCCTCAGGTACCACAAGCCTGTACACAAACAGTAGTGCAAACTCCTGTATTGAATATAGAAAGTGGACATAGAGATTAAAAAAGGTACCTTAGATATAATGGAGGAATTTGACCAACAATCAGTTATAAAACAATTACAGAATCAAGTGGCAAACTTACAATCACATATTAAAAACATAAGCCAGATCCAGAGGACTCCATAATTATATTACAGCTCATGGATCAACAATACCCTAATAGATGTACAAATGTACCAGCTGAACCTCCAATAAACCCATCAGACACGTGGAACACACAAGCACAATGGGGACACACTCCTGCACGCTCTGTAAATGAGATTGGAGGCCCATATACATGTAGGCAGCATATCCCCATGGAAATGACAGGGGATCAAAAAAATAGATAAAAGATTAATGAATAGAAAAACCCACAGTTCCGATAATAATGACTGTAAGGAAGAAAGTGATAGTGAAGTATCTGAAGGTATTAAGAAAGAAGCAAAAGACTTAAAAAGAGAGTATTAAGAAATAAAGTGGCTGAAAAAAGGTTGCAAAAACAACAGGAAGAAGAAGGGAAGCTCCTGAATCACAAAAATGTAAGATTGGTAGTACAGAAAGGGCTGATTTATGGTACAATGACAGATGACATTGATGGCTCAGGCGAATTTTTATCAACCTATGAGGATGAAAGTGATAAACTGAGGGACAGCCGGGAAATCACTCAAACTCAAAGTTGTGAAATCCCCCAATATCCTTTAATTACCATACAAACTGGACAACAGGTCTACAAACCGTGGAGCCACGGAGATATGGATGGGTTATTAGCTAAAATTGCCACCATTAACTAGGGGTGGACAAGCGTGGTTGATTAAGTTTGAACAATATACAGCAGGAGAAAGTTGTGCTTGGGTGATATAAGAGTGATAATAGTTAGATTAGAAGGTAAAAGGAAGTTACAATAGATTGAAATAACAGCAGGAGTTCGAAAGAAAAAGCAGGAAACACCATTGTTGAGCATAAGGAAAGATTTATGGGATACTCTTGAAGAGTTCTACCCAGCAATTCATAGTTTGATGTCTTTAGTAGCTTTGAAAATAAGAGGAGGATACTATGAAAGTATAGTGATTTGTGGATGGAAGCAACAGGAGAATGACATAAGTCTGTGCCAACAGAAATGTGAGGGAGATAGCAGGTAGTGAAGACATGTGAGGGACAATTAGATAATGTGGTAGAAATATATATGATGTATTACGAACAGTGGGAGCACACTATAACACACTGTGAATCAAAATGTAGATAAAAAGTATGACGACACAAAAGAACTGACTAAAATTTGAGTTTAACTACTAGTGGAAAAGTAGAATAAAGATAAGGAGGATAAAACAAGTATGCAGTTGGCTGTTAAATCACCTCCCCAGTCAATAAATCAGCAAATTATTCCCCGGCCTATGTTTACACAGCATAGATGTCAAAATCATTTACAACACAGGATGGGACTCCTTTTTCTACCATACGGGGTAAACTTGTCCGCAGACAGGGGTTGACCTTACTCCTTATCCGGGGTCTCTATATGGTTGGGGCCAGGGGTAGTAAGAAACAGATAAAGAACAATTAGAGGAAAACAGTAGGATATTCGGTGACAGTAAATACTCAGCTCATATTAATAAACAACCTGTCGTAACTAATATTGGAGGTAGAACATTAAAACATCAATAATTAAATTGTCGAGTAAATTAAATGGGTAGAGATTTGTTGACAATATTAAATGCAAAAAAGTTGTATGGAAAAGAATGAAATTTCAAATAGGAAATACAGATGATTTACCATATGTGATGTTTTCGGCCCCGACACCCCTTTACTGTTATTAATGACTGTACCCTGAGACTGACAAGCTCAACAGTCTACATTCCTCATATTCAAAGGATATTTCTGAAATCGGAAACCTCAGTTTTCTGAGAATAGCCTAGATAATTTCTGTGACCAGTCTGGTTTGAATTAGTGTTATAGAGTGTTATAACGTTATTCTGTTTACTTCTGAGGGTTTGTGTGGATTAAGACTGAGTGTATGATGTCACGAGTGAAAGAATTAACATTAATTTTCTACTTTACACTTTTCTCAGCTTATATTCTAGGTGAAAATGATAAAATTTAGAAATAAAAACTAGCATAACCAAAAAGCAAACGAGTAAATTACTAAATAAAATAAATAATTTATGGTAAAAGTAAGAGAGGGTAAAATAACAAGATACAATATTAAGTTAAGTAACAAAATGTTTGATAAAAGACAAAAATTCATTAAAGCATTTGCTGAGTTGAAAAAATGGTGAACATGTCAAGGCTTGGAGTTACAGTATGCTCTGAAAATACATGATGATGGAGTGTGAGAATTCCAAGCGAAAAGAGAGGGCGTGCTCGGCCAAAGATGGGTGAGGGTCTGTTGATCCCAGATCTGCCCAGATCAGGGAGACGCCGACGCTATGGAATTAATATGGACAGTATCTTAGGATCAGAGAGCTGTCCATTTCATCGGCCTATCAATCTGTTTG
The DNA here is from genome assembly GCA_019802505.1 of Corydoras sp. C115. Lineage (NCBI taxonomy): Eukaryota > Metazoa > Chordata > Actinopteri > Siluriformes > Callichthyidae > Corydoras > Corydoras sp. C115. The sequence continues at coordinate 265,758 of JAFMOC010000465.1, forward strand.
TATATGAGCTGTACAAACTGTTTAAATAGCCAGTTTGACTGAACCTGAACTTCTGCCAGCACTAAGGTCAAATCACATGTTACACAAATTAATTAATGGAATTTAGGTTTTAAAATAATTAAAATAGGGTAAAAGATAAATAAATAAATAACTTAATAGATTTGGCTATTAAAATACTATATTTGCTTGACAATTCTAAATTAAATAGGCAATTTAATGTTGAAAATTAAACATATTTCTCATAGGTTCTGTCTCCACTATGTTCTTATCTCTGGTTAACATCCTGTGTGTATGTGTGTGAGTGAGGGTGTCTGGGTGTGTGTGTGCGTCTGTTTAAGAGGTCACAGGAGTGTAGCGATAGGGAGTGTCAAGAATTTATTGCTGTTTGACAAGAAGGCAGTTGTGTGTGTTGTTTTTGAATTGGTTGTAGTGTGATTTAACTGTTGTTGAATATAGTTTATAGCTTAATAAAATATTTTTAATTATGACGCATAAAATAAACAGAGCACCATTTTTGTTTAATGACAGATGAAGGTTTGACTTTTAATAACTTAGACTTGACTGACTGACATTACCTAATAAGGACAAAAGTATGGATAATATCTATATTTCTTCCACAGGAGCATGAGCATTATTGTCATCATTTTTATAAATTGGTTGATGAAGGTTTTATTTTTTACAGGTCATGTACTGAAGGCGGCCTAAATTACTAAATTTCACATTTTTACAGGAGAAATACTAGTGTATTAGACCTATGCTTTGTGATTTCCATGGAAATAATTTTAACTTTATTAACCTAACATGTCAATTTGCAGGTTCTAGTGGATGAAGCTGACAGAGCAGCTTGATCCAGTTAAAATAATAACTTTGTATTGAATCATTTTTCCATAGTATTACAGTTTGGACACGAATTTAGCAATAGCCGATTATGAGAAAACATACTGACTGGATGTTTTTGAAACAAATGGCATTGAAAATGCTGTATTGTTTCAAAAGGGGGGAGGTCAGAGATATGTTTAAGTGAAGAATTTTTTTATCACAATGATGTTATTTTTTTAATTAGTCATGTCATATTACATATGTAGTGAACTTTAAGGTGAACTAAACTTGGTCTTTAAGTGAACTATGGTCTTATATTAGAGCAATGGGATTAAGTAAGGGATAATCGATAATTAATCAATTACACTGACTCACAGAGAACAATGAGCTATTGAGAGCAGCCACAAACCAATGCAACTTACAAATCACACAAGCACATGAGTCTTCAAATTTAGGGAAATTAGCAAGATCTAATTAAACTCATCGAATCCCATAGGAACTTCCTTCATATAGGAGGATGCCCGGACCTCTGAGAGACAGTAGATATAAACTTCAGACATATGGAAAGTGGAGGAAACTGCAGGAAAGTGGAGTATATAACTGCACTAATAAACTTCACAAAAGTCTCCCTTCACAGGTAAAGCAGCAGAAGAGGTGGCCACCGGAAAAGGGGGGACAATGACTGATGCAGATTTGACTGAATAGAGCCCCATGTCAGAGAGCTGGCAAAACACGGTCACATAATCACAAGTTCGGACCAGAGCGAAGACCACAGACGAGGAATGGTCTGGTAGGAGACATGGACAGTTTCCAAGACCAAGAAAACCAACAACTATGCTCTGTGACACACACCGCACATTTTCATAAAAGCGTACACCATAAAGGAGAATATTACATTAATTGTTTAGAAATGTATTGATATGCACTGGACCTACGGGGAGGAACAGAAGAACCTCTAAGAGACATAGTCTTTTCAGAGGAAAGAAGACGCCTCAACACCATCCGTACATGATCAATAGGATTGCACCACATGACAACATAGTTAAATTGTTATTAAAGTAATAAAATTATTAAGGTATTTCGCACCTTTAAAAAAGGTGCGAAGGGGGGAATTGTAAGGTTTTTTAATACTCTGAAACAATATTTAGTAATTCCCGATGGATTGATCAACTAATGAACTGTTGGGAGATACTGATGAAATGTCAATGGTGGAATTAGTGTATGAAAGACCATGAATATCCGGTCGCAAGATGAGCGGGAGAAATTTGAACAATGGGACAGTCAATAGAAACAGGTCTTAAGTTCATGCCCTAGGAGAAGGTAGGAAGCAGGACCAGATGGGTTTGAAGATAGAGATGTTTTGGTCAATGTACACATGAACAAAGACTGTTGTCTGGAGGGGGCGCACACACAGAAGAAGCAGGTCACGCCCTCCTGAAAGACTTAAATGGACGAACGAGAGGACTTCGGGCAGAGCTCTCGGGGGATAGCAACGGGTTGCTATCGTCCATATTTTCATTGTTTGATATTTTACACTGTCTATTCAGTAAAACGCATTAAATTATTTTGGAATGAAACCGCCGACTTCTGACCGTTTTTTATGAAACGTAACATAATGCTGAAGCACCTTTCTCGTCTAAGAAACGTTAATGTTATACTAACCAGCGAATGTTAATTATACTGGTGTTAATGTCTACTTTAACACGAACATGGATTAATTTCACTTACTTCAGTGTTGATGATAAGTGTCGCCTCAGAGCTCAGTGTCGCCTCAGAGTTTTGGCGGTAAAGTACTGATTCGTTCGTTGATTCGTTGATTACTGACTCGTTCGCGAAAGATTCGGCTCTAAGATTCGGTTGAGATAATTCAAAAATATTGCATTGACCGAAAATGAATGTATCTAGTAAATCTGTGAATTGGGTGTATTTCATTAACTCTATGTTATGGTTGGTCATGGAGGGGCGGTGCCTCCAGGGGTAGCCCCGCCCCTCATTTAGCACATTATGTTTGCCATTATGTTTGCCTTGTCTCTGTGCACATTACCTATGCCTTGTCTCTGTCCTCGTATAGTGTATGCCTAGTTATGTTCACGTGTTGTGTTTGTGTCATGTATACGTTGTCAGTGTTATCTGTTTGTATTCTTAGTTTTGTTTAGTTATGTTTGCGTGTTGTGTTTAGTGTCATGTATGCCTTGTCAGTGTCATGTGTGTATTCTTAGTTTTACTTAGTTATGTTCATGTGTCGTGTTTAATATCCTGTGTGCTTAGTTATGCCCCGTCCGTGTCGCTGGTGTGTGTGTGGTGTTCTCAGTCATTTTATGTTATGGTCCCGTTTTGCGTATTGTCTGGATTTATGTTCCCGTGTTTCATTTTGATTATGGTCATGTTGCATTTAGAGTATTGTTATTGTCATGATGTGTTATGTGTAAGTCTTAGTTATGCTTGGTTATGGTCACGTGTTTAGTTCTGTAATGTCATGTTTTGTTATGGTCACATGGTCACGGTTTGTTTTGGTCACATGGTGTGGGTTGGTCTCTATGTTCACGCCCCTGTAATTATGCACACCTGGGTTCCTGATCACTGTTCCTTATTTAAGCAGCTCACTCCCGTCACTCCTGGCTAGTTGGTCTTGGTTTGCGCACCTACCTTGTCACGCCTCGTCCACTCTGGCCCTCACCCCTAGTCACGCCTTGTTCTTTGTCTCGCCCTGTTCTTAGTCATGCCATGCTCCCTAATCTCGCCCCGTTCCTAGTCTCGTCCTGTTCTCGCTACGTCCTGATCTCCACGTCCTGTCTTGTGTTGCATCTCGCCCTGGTCTCGTCTCGTCCTGCCCTGTCGCACCTCGTCTCCGTTTTGTCTAAGTGTTCACGCTCTGTTCCAGTTTTCGTCCCTGCCTGTGTTCTTCGGATATTTCAGCCTCACTCCACCCGGCTCGACGCTGCGGATTGGAACACGGCCTCGCTGACGTCGGACGCCGTGACGTCAGGCCCCACCTCCGCAGCCGCCGGTGTAATGTTACGTTTACCTGTCTGTGTGGCTGAATAAACTCTGTGTTACACCTTATCCCCGCCCCGACCTTGTCGTTTCCGAGTAGCGGATCCACCCACGTTTCACGGTTTGCCGTAGGTAACCGTAACACTCTACTTAATTGACTCAAGTTTTAAGCACAAACACGAACCTGTTAATTAACTTCAATTTAAAAAACATGAGTAAAATCAACAACAGCCTGAGATCTTTTTTTTCAGTTCAGATGGATATTTTCCCAAACTGAAGGTTGTAGTATGTTCCCCAGCTGTGTGTCTATTAACTACAAGTGCTTTTATATTATTATACTATTTGGCTGGTTCACAGGAGGAATTTGTAACTTTAAAAAATAAACTAAAAATCAACCGAAGAATATTTCCCCAAACTGAAGGTTATAGTATGTTCCCTAGCTGTGTCTATATAAACTACAAGTGCTTTTTTATTATTATGTAATTCTGCTGTTTCACAGGAGGAATTTGTAACGTTAAAAAATGAATAAAAAATCAGCAGATGGATATATTCCCAAACTGAAGGTTGTAGTATGTTCCCCATCTGTTCCTCTATGCTTTTTTCATGTCTAGTTAAAATTTTCACTTTATATTGTTCTAATGGGGGGGATTTAAGTGTTTTTAATTATCACCAGCATGATCCTCATATCAGTAATGTTTTTCGGTATTTCCGCAATGATTGGAGTTTATAGACGTTCCCTTGCTGTCACCTAATGCTGCCACTGCCATTCCGGTTATATTGGACGATTTACTCGGATAAATCAACTGACCGGGAATTTTGACAAAATATAAAGGTTGCAGTGTGTTCTCGATTCCGTAGTGATTTATGAAATGCAATTAAAATAATTTTAGGGCTTTGATTGAAAGTGGAAGATGGAGCAAAAAGCGAATGTCTGCCGAATGTCGAATATCAAACTAACTTTACCGACGTTGCTGAATGTCGAATATCAAACTAACTTTATCGACGTCTCATCTCGACAGTCAGTTTAAACACTTATTTTATTAAGCTACCTTTATATAATGAAGGTAGCTCATCTCGACAGTCAGTTTAAACACTTATTTTATTAATCTACCTTTATATAATGAAGATAGCTCATCTCGACAGTCAGTTTAAACACTTATTTTATTAATCTACATTTATATAATGAAGGTAGCTCAACTCGACAGTCTGTTATACACCTTTTTTTATTAAGCTACCTTTATATAATGAAGGTAGCTCATCTCGACAGTCTGTTATACACTTATTTTTTTAAGCTACATACTTAAATAAATATAAATTACCCCCTCATATAAAAATGGATGGGGTGCAATTTTAATTAAAAACATTTAGAGGTGATGAGAATTTTGATTTTTTTGAGACAAGGACATTGAGTTACGTTTTGTTATTTGTCACATCACATCATTTCATGTTTGATCATGAAATAAGACAACCAAAAATGAAGGTAAATACTGAATGTTGACAGCATCTGATTTGGAAGTACTTACTCAATGTGCACTGTAAGAACATAGAAAGCATGTTTTATACTCTATAACTAAAAACTATATAAAAATAGCAATGAGATTAACCGAACTGCTGTATATAAAAACAAATGAAGTTGACACAATATTAACAATTTTATTTTTAAACATTTTTTGCATGCATATCCAGAGGAATTTTCTTTTTCATAGCGGGCACATTCAAAATGTGCCCACCTGTGGCACAGGTCACACTGCACCTAAGAAAGAGAAAAGACAATACATAAGACTGCACAATGAGGTGCTATTAGGTAATTATGAGTAAAAAACATTTAGTTACCATTTCTATCATGCTCTTATCTCCATCATTTTCCAGAAGTGAGCACACAATACAGAAATCATCTGAATTTCGTAAAACAATTATTGTAACATGTTCATTCATTCATTCATTACCACACTCTATATGGGGCAATTTGGAGAACTCAATTGACTTGATCCATGTTTTTGGACTGTGAGGAGGAAACCGGAGAACCCGGAGGAAACCCACGCGGACACGGGGAGAACATGGAAACTCCACCCAGATGGGGATTCGAACCGGGAATCCCTAGTGCTGAGAGGCGAACGTACTAACCACTAAACCACCGTGCCCGCCCTCTATTGTAACATGTTTAATTATTTATTTATTTTTTTTTTATTTGTTTTTTAACAAATTAAATTAAAAATATTTTATAATGAAATGATCAAACTTAAACATTTTCTACATTAGTTTGAAATAGCTGCTGTAATGCTGTAATAGCTGCTCAACGTATTCATTATAAAATATTACTCCTCACAAAGCCATCCATAACCTTGCTCCTCCGTATATCGCAGATGTTTTCACGGTTACCTCTCACCCACGATCACTGAGATCTTCCGCCTCTACACACCTGTCTGTTCCCACTATGCGCCTTAGCACCATGGGAGGTAGAGCCTTCAGTAGCTCTGCCCCTAGACTATGGAATGCTCTGCCTCCCGACTTAAGGAAATTGGACTCCATATCACAGTTTAAATCGAGTCTCAAAACGCACCTTTTTAGAATTGCTTATAATCTCTGATTTTATTTCCTCTATCTTTTAATTTATTTTTTACTTAAATTTATTTTACTATGATTGACTGATTGCCTTATTTATTATTGATGTTTTATTGTTTTTTCTTTGTAAGGTGACCTTGAGTGTCCAGAAAGGCGCCATCAAATAAAATGTATTATTATTATTAAATAAATGTATTATAAGGGGAAAGAACAACCACTGTAGTACTGCATCACACATTTAAGATAGCACAAACCTAGAAGTATAATGCCATAAGTTTTTATTTGAAATTTCAGACAGTTTCAAGCACTCATATTAAGCAAGATTTTTATATGACTTTTGTACTGTTTAACCTTTAAAAATAAATAACCTTATTAGAACTTATTTACAAGTGGTAAGGACTCTTTATATTAACTTTACATGACTGAAATTTTGTGTCCAGGTGATGGAACTAGCATGTATTTTGACTCCAAAATTTTTTAACAACAGAACTTTCATGCTGGATTTAATATCACTTACCTTTACATTGAAGCAGTACATTGAATATGAATGTAATTTTTTGCTTCTTAGTGCTTTATCAGAAACGAATAAAATGGTCTTAATAAAAGTTTTCTGATTTTGTGACAGCTGAATATAAATACATATAAAGTGATTTATGTTCATACATACATATATATAATTTTAAATTTGTTGATATATTTGTAAAAACACACTTTAGTCTAATTACATTAACTTTAAATAAATTAAGCGGGCGGCACGGTGGCTTAGTGGTTAGCACATTCGCATCTCAGCACTCAGGATTCTTGTTTTGAATCCTCATCTGGGTGGAGTTTCCATGTTCTTCACGTGTCCACATGGGTGTCTCCTCCGGGTTCTCCGGTTTTCTCCCACAGTCCAAAAACATGGATCAAGTCAATTGAGTTCTCCAAATTGCCCCATATAGAGTGTGTTTGTGTGAGTGAGTGTGTGTCCAGTGATAGATTGGCGTTCTGTCCTGGGCGTCTGTCCTGTCCTGTCCCGCGCCCGAGACATTCTCCCCTGGATGGGCATGGGGAACCCCCCACAACCCTAATATAGGATAAAGCAAAAGATGGATGGATGGATAATTAAATTAAGCTAATTAATTGAAATATAAATTACTTTGTTTATGATACCACATTGCTTGGTTTCAATTTAAACCATATAACATGGTGTGTTGCTTACATGTGTATTTATGTAAGTATGGTTAATTATTAATATGTTGGTTATAAATCAAAGTAAATTTTGAAATTGCCCATCTTACCAGATTAATCCTATATACAGCTAGTTGAAAACCAACAGGTGATTGTTACAGCCAAAAGAATGAGTTCTTTTTATCAAAGTATATACACAAACCATATTTTGTGTTTAAATAAAGAAAAGACTGGGTAATGCATTTGAAGGATATAGGAAAGTAAAATAATTGGGCTAAACAGAACAACACAATACATGGAGTTAATTGCATATATGAAGGTGTAACAAGCAACATGTTAAAACTTGCGTAGCAACAACTTAACTTTAACTCGCACGTTAAAGAGCGGTGCACTTTTCTTAACCAGACGAACTTTTTAGAAATTAACAAATTGTACTAATGGTGTTAATTATTGTTTCAAGGGCACATATACACGTATATATAAATTTAAATAGGAAATATAATGCATTTAAATTGATTATTTACCTTGAATCACACACGAAATAGACAGGGTAGCTCGAATTGACAGGCGAAGTGTTGGAAATCGTCTACTGTGATGTGCGCATGCGCACTAAGCCAAAGTAGCTCAACTTGATGGGTAGCGCAACACGACGGAACACCGGTCTCATAGTGTTACGTTGATTCACTTCAAAACTAAAGAACCTCGGAATGTTGTAGTGATTTACTCTTCTGTTGAGCTTTATCCTCATCGGTGGCTCCAGCATGATTAGTTTTACTGTGGTGCGTGTAGGTCAGTTCATGTTCGCAGAGCTGCATGCTCCACATTCTTTATTTGTGTGAAGCGTGAAGCTCCCGCAGTTTTGATTATTTAAACGGAAGCTTTTTATTCTGCCCAGCGATGGATTGGCGCCCTGTCCTGGGTCTATTTGCCCAGCGCCCGAGATGTTCTCCCCTGGATGGACATGGGGAACCCCACCACGACCTTAATAGAGGATAAAGCGGGAGATAATGAATGAATGAATGATTGAAGCTTTTTATTCTGCGTTGGCTGTGTTTCATTTCTATGATTTATCAACTTGTTTTGCAGAATCCACCTCGTTCTGTTCAACCCGCTATTTTTTTTCCAGCGTTATTGAAGCGCTGCAGGTGACGCAAGCGATTACGACATTGTGAGTAACGCGGAAATAATACGACCCAACGAATCGATAATAGAAATTCATTATCGATACTTTGGATAATCGATTTTTAGCGCTTTTATCGATTTGTTGTTGCAGGCCTAGTTTATATACTTGTTGTTCATGTCATTTTAATAATCAAAAATAATAAAAACACAAAAGTCACAAACAAATTGGTCATGTATACTGTATATCATCTCATGTTCTCTAAAGGACTGGATAGATAGTGTCATTACCTGGTCACAGATGTACAAGGTGAATATAATGATAAAGAAGCCAGTTGTTGGATATCTTTCTTTTCTCCTTATCCAGTTTTTAAAAACAAATTTCTTAACTGAGAGTTTATGATCATCACCTTCAGGACAAGCAAGAATTCTGTTGTTAGTAGTCTTTATGTCTTGAGTCATGTAATCGAGTTTTCTATTATTTCTGAAACTTGATATACTTTACTCTGGGAAGTAAAAAAAATAGATCCAAAGATCCACATCAGAAAGCTTCATAGTCATCGTAATGCCAGAATACAAAGAGCGATGACGACTTAAATAAAATTGTAAAGTTCAAACATTGTTAGAGATCTTTTTTTTTTTTTTTTTTTTTAAAGATGAGCCTATTGCTTAGTGGTTAGCACGTTCTCCTCTCAGCTCTAGGGATTCCCAGTTCAAATCCCAATCTGGGTGGAGTTTCCATGTTCTCCTCGTGTATATATATGAATCAGAATCAGGTTTATTGGTCACATACGTAGTTATTCATAGTACAGCCAGCAGTGAAATTTCTTTTTTGACCTCTCCACAGAAAAATAAAATTTGTTTAAAAAGGATAAGAATGAAAGGTAGAGTAAGATAAAAAAAGATATAGATAAAATTTGACTATGTATTTACAATGTGCAATGGAATTATAAAGTGTGTTAAAGTTAAAGTGTGTTGTGCTTTTCGTGCAAATATTGCAGTGCAGTGTTACAGGTTAATGTCCTTTTAGTCCTGGTTCAGGGTCCGAATCGCCGTAGGGAAGAAGCTCCTCCTCATCCTCTCTGTGTTTGCCTTCAGGACACGAAAACGCCGTCCTGATGGCAACAGAGTGAAGAGCTTGTTGTCAGGATGACTGAGGTCTTCCACAATCTTTTTGGCTTTGGACCAGCACCGCTTCTTGTAGATGGTCTGGAGGTCTGGAAGTGCTACTCGGATGGTGCGTGCGTTCCTAGCACTTTCTTGTTTCATTCTTTCTTTGATGAGTCACTCTTAAGATGTTCTGATTCACTGGGAGTCGATTCAGATGAGCGCTGTGCCATTTATTAAACCAGCAGTCTTCTATTTTATAATTTTTTTTTGTATAAATTTCAGTTTTGTATTTAAAAAAAAGAAAATATTAATGAATATGTATTATTTTTATTCTCAAATTAGATACATTTACAGCTAATTTAATCATTTAATGAAGTATTTTTATATATAAATGCATAAAATAAATACATTTATTTGTCCAATGTTAAATAAATGAAATAAAGTCAAATTTATTACATATCTCTCCTACTTTATAACTTCAGCTACCAGTTTAACTTTTTATTGAGAACTTAAGGTTTTATATTTACTGTTTATTAAATCATAATTTATTAAACTTATTTATATCTCAATCTGAGAAGAATTATGTTTGAATTAATTTAATCGATACTTGTGGCCTCGAAAGAGAATCATTACTGTGTTTTAAATCAAGTCAAACTTCTTATATTAGTGCACTACCTAGGTTGTAAAACATGTAAATGTTCAAACAAAAGAAGTGCACTTCCTTAATAAATATTCTGCATTTAGATTCTTACCAAGTGTCGTTTTTCTTTACTGATACAATAATAATTGTTCTATTGTATTTTATTAAGGCGGCACGGTGGCTTAGTGGTTAGCACGTTCGCCTCTCAGCGCTAGGGATTCCCGGTTCGAATCCCCATCTGGGTGGAGTTTCTATGTTCTCCCCGTGTCCGCGTGGGTTTCCTCCGGGTTCTCCTGTTTCCTCCCACAGTCCAAAAACAGGGATCAAGTTAATTGAGTTCTCTAAATTTCCCCATATAGAGTGTGCCAAGCACCCTGTCCTGGGTGTATCTGCTCAGCGCCCGAGACGTTCTTCCCTGGATGGGCATGGGGAACCCCACCGCGACCCTAATAGAGGATAAAGCGGGAGATAATGAATGAATGAATGTATTTTATTAAACTATTAAAAAATAATATAAACTAAATCTAAATACATTTGTTATAATATAAACACACATTACATCAACTGAAGTATGTGACAATGAACTAGAGCTTTGTTTAATTAAAAAATATTAAAGTTGATTAGGGGTGGCACAGTGACCTAGTGGTCAGCACGTCCGCCTCTCAGTGGTTTCAAAGTTCTCCCCGCAACCAGATGGGTTTCCTTAAGCTAAGATTTTTTTTTCCCACAGTCCAAAAACACAGTGTCAAGGTAAATTGACTGCTCTAAATTGCCCCGTATCATTTGTGTAAATGAGTGTGCTCAGTTATAGATTGGTGCCCTGTCCTTGGTGTATCTGCCCAGAGCCTGAAACGTTCTCCCTTGAATGCCCCCCCCCCCACAAACCTAATAGTGGATCAAGTGGAAAAGAATGAATGAATGACCGAATCAACTTTAAAATCCTCATTCTGTAAATACATAGAAACCTTTAATAAACTGATACAATGGATCATTGTTCTAGATTATTTTATTAAACTGGATTTGTAACTGCCTACTTAAGAAGTTTATATTTTTAATTGGTTTAAAGTTTGTAAAATTGTATAATAGAACTTCTGTTCTTTCAAGAACATTGACAATATTAATTTCCGTGGTCACACTGCTAATTACCGCGGTTACCACTTTCCAAAGGTTCCAAAGTTAGTATTAAGGGTCATTCGGAAGGTGAAGACCAGCAGGATACGACGTGAAACCATAACTCTCCTTAGATATTTCATGCAGCCAGTGAGGTTTGTGTTCTGTTAATATGCCAATTATGTTTATTACCCTTTCTAGCATTAGAGTGAATTGATATGTAACTACGGTTCTAAATCAAGATGTAAATTCGTGTGATAAAACCAACAAAGGATCAGTCTTAAGATTAATAGTCTACAATATGTAAAATGCTCATTGTATATTTGTTTATTTGATTTATGTTACAGTTCTTACGGTTGGGTGTAAGATTATGTACAAAGTTAAGGTGCAAACTCAAGAATAAACCTAATCAGTATTGGCAAGAATATTTGTGCTGTCGACTTTGAATCTGAGGAAGCTACAGTAAGAACTCAGTGCTTGAGTTTATTCTTCACTGTTTGAGGAATCCTGCAGATAGAAGATGCCAAATAGTCATAGTGATACGAATAGCAACAAGATCTTTGTAGAGACAAGATCAAGCGTCAAGGATGAGCCGCAGTCTCATGACACGCATTCACAAGTGACTGACTGTCCAGAAGGTCCCGATTCAATTCCTGAAGAAGAGCCACAAAGAGACCAAAGAGTCCGCAAGATGACGGAGAAGGGTCAAGCACTACACGACGAACAAGTGAAAAGAATGGAACGTCGCTTTTGTGTGTGCAATAAGAAGTGGAAGGAAGTCATTCAGACCATCAACCAAGATTTAGGTGGACAGTGTTCAGCCGACTTGATGGATGAAAATGTTACCAAGGTGAATGATGCCTCAAAAAACCTGCATGCCATCTATGACGAGCTGAGACGAATTAGTGTTCCTGATCAAGATACACGTCGTAGAATCGACATCTGTCAATCAGTGACACAGAAGATCATGCACCGAGCAACGAATGTTCAAGAACATGGTCTTGAAGAGCCAAGGTCAGCCAAGAGCAGCATTCGCCTTTGCAGCAGCAAGAATTCAACTAATTCCCATCGATCTTCTGCTAGCAAAAGGAGTGCAGTCAAAGAAGCCACCTTGAAAGTACTGCTAGAGCAAGAACATCATATGGAAGAATTACAGAGGCTAGCGCTGAAGCTGCCCAGCTAAAGACAAAACAGGAAGCTGAAATTGTAAAGAGACAAGGAGTGCTAGAAGCCAAGCGCAGAGAAATAGCACGTCTGGAAATGATTAAAGAACTGGAAGCTGCTAAGGCAAGGCAGCAAGTATATGAACAAAGTGAACATTCTTATCGAACATCTAAAAGGAGTCAACATTTAGAAGAAGAAAAGGATAAGCTGCTTCATCAAGCTGTTCCTACGAAGAGTGGAAAGGAAATCAAACAGGAACTGAGTCCACCACGTTGGTCTTTCCCACCACAAGCTGTTATAAATCCAGCTGAAGACAACACAGTATCCTTTACTAAAGTACTTGCAGAATCGATCAATGCTAATCGCCTTCCCATCCCAGAACCAACAATATTCAGTGGTGATCCACTTTGGTATAAGGACTGGAAAGTGTTTTTTCAGACGCTTATAGACAGAAAGAACATCCCAGATGAAGAAAAGATATATTATTTACGAAAATATGTGGGTGGAAATGCGAAGAAGGCCATAGAGAGTTTCTTCCTGCAAGGGACTGGGTCAGCCTATTTTGATGCATGGCGTATCCTGGAAGAATGTTATTCCAGTTCATTCATCCTAGCTCAAGCCTACAGAGATAAGATCGAAGCATGGCCCAAAATAAGTACCAAAAATAATATGGAACTGCAAGAACTGGTTGACTTCCTTCGCAGTTGTGAATCTGCAATGTTTCAAATCGAAGATCTCGAAGTGCTTAACAGTTGCAGCGAAAACAGAAAGATACTTACTTCCAGATTGGTTGATCTTAAGATGGAAACGGAAAGTCATAAAATTACAAGAACAAGGTATAAAATTTCCAAGCTTCAGCCAGTTTGTCCAGTTTCGAACACGTGAAGCCAAAATCGTTTGTAACCCAATGACATCTTTCCCTACACCAAATCCACGTGAAGGAGAGAAAAGGAAGGGTATAAGTAATAGAGCAGGAGCAAATACTTTAATAACGAATTCAGATGAGAATGGTAACGTCAAAGACTGTGTCTTCTGTGAGGAGGTAGGGCACAGTTTACCAGATTGCCGTAAGTTTATGAAGAAGACAATCACAGAAAGAGTCAAGTTTGTCCAGGAGAAAAGGTTGTGCTTCGGTTGCTTGAAATGGGGTCATCGTTCCAAGAACTGCAGTGAGAGAAATATCTGCAAGACCTGCGAGAAAGGTCATCCAACTTGCCTTCATGATAACCATGCTAAAGAAGAACGCATGCAAGAAAGAACGCGAGTAGTAAAGGCTGACGAAGCAAAACACAAAGACAAGCCAAAGGATGAAAGGCCAGAAAAACCACAAGATCAACCAAGTACATCTACAAGTACATGTGGAGCCATAGTACATACGGTGATCCAGAGTGGCAGCCACACCCATGCATCTACAATAATTCCGGTGTGGGTCTCTGCTGCGGCTGAGCCATATCGTGAAGTTCTTGTGTACGCACTTCTGGATACACAGAGTGATGCATTTATACTTGAGGAGACTGCAAGGGCACTCAACGTAAGGAGTGAACCAGTTCAGCTGAGTATTACCACGCTATGTTCAACAAATAGTGTTGTGTCCTGCAAGAAGATGACTGATTTACAAGTAAGAGGGTTCTATTCAGACAAGACAATACCACTTCCTGTGACTTATTCCAGAGAAATTATACCGGCAAATAGAAATCTTATTCTTACACCGGAGATAGCAAAGTTATGGACTCATCTGGAACATATTGCAGATGAGATTGCTCTTCAGCAAAGCTGTGAAGTTGTCATGCTAATAGGCAGCAACTGTCCTCAGGCTTTACTACCAAAAATAGTAGTGGCTGGTGAAAGAAACCAACCATTTGCACAGCAAACGGAATTGGGATGGAGTGTGGTAGGCTGTGGTAATCCATGTCTGAACTGTGGAGATAGTATGGGAGTAAGCCACCAAGTGGTAGTGACGAAAGTGTTATCAGATCTTCAGTCTCCCTCAGATCTTACAAGTGAAGTGTATTCTGCCAAGTTCCAAGGAACCTCTCTGAATGCTCATCTTTTAACCGGTCCAGATCTAACGAATGCCTTGGTGGGAGTTTTGTTTCGCTTCAGAAGAAGTGACATACAGCGCGTGTTTCACCAGTTTCATATGAAAACAGAAGACCAAGATTATTTTCGATTCCCTTGGTGGGAGAATGGGAATCTTGTGAAAGAAGCCAGAGAACTTTGCAGCACAGGCAACCTATGACTTCACAAGCTTGTTCCCAATAGCAGAGAAGTCCTCTACACCATTCCCAAGAAAGAATTTGCTGAAGCTACTACAACCAAGGATATGACATTAGGAGAATCTCAAATAGAAAGAGCTCTTGGGGCGCAGTGGTGCATGGCTTCTGATGAGTTTCGGTTTAGAGTGGTTGTCAGGGAGAAACCACTTAACCTCAGAGGATCATCTGGAAAGTAGATCCTGCTGCAACCATGTTGGGACGATACTTCACCTGATGATTTGCAACCTCAGTGGGAGCGTTGGTCCCAAGAATTCTTAGCCAATCTCTTCTGGAGTCGGTGGAAGAAAGAGTATCTCCTGAACCTTCAACCAAGACAGAAGTGTATCAAGGATCGCAGAGATGCAAAGGTTAACGATATCGTCCTTCTGCAAGAAGACGCTACATCTCGTAACCTGTGGAAATTGGCAAGGGTCGTTGAAGTGTATCCAGGAAGAGACGGTAGAGTGAGAAAGGTGAAGTTGTGCATCAGCGATTCCAACCTGGATGAGAGGGGAAGGCGTGTTTCCAAACCAATTTATCTGGAGAGGCCCATCCATAAGATGGTGACATTACTAGAAGCAGAGTGAAGACCATCATCTTCATCTTCACTTTACAGTTGTAAATTCATGCGAATTCATCACCAAGCTAGTACTGTAAAATAATCTGCTTGGTATAATTTCATTTCATGAATTAAAATCATAGATTTTGGTGGGAGTGTAACTGCCTACTTAAGCAGTTTATATTTTTAATTGGTTTAAAGTTTGTAAAATTGTATAATAGAACTTCTGTTCTTTTAAGAACATTCACAATGTTAATTTCCATGGGTACACTGCTAATTACCGCGGTTACCACGTTACAAAGGTTCCAAAGGTAGCATTAAGGGTCATTCGGAAGGTAAAGACCAGCAGGGTACGACGTGAAACCATAGCTCTCCTTAGATATTTCATGCAGCCAATGAGGTTTGTGTTCTGTTAATATGCCAATTATGTTTATTACCCTTTCTAGCATTAGAGTAAATTGATATGTAACTACGGTTCTAAATCAAGATGTAAATTCGTGTGATAAAACCAACAAAGGATCAGTTTTAAGATTAATAGTCTACAATATGTAAATTGCTCATTGTATATTTGTTTATTTGATTTATGTTACAGTTCTTATGGTTGGGTGTAAGATTATGTACAAAGTTAAGGTGCAAACTCAAGAATAAAACTAATCAGTATTGGCAAGAATATTTGTGCTGTCGACTTTGAATCTGAGGAAGCTACAGGATTAAAAACCTTTAAACAAAAGATTAGAAACTAAAGTAAAATACATGTTATAATATTTACATACATTACATTAACAAAAGTATGTGAACAACCTCTGAATGACTGACCTCACACGAGGAACCGTTTCTTCATCAGAACAAAGATACAGTTAATAAAGTTTATAAAATTATGAATGTAATGTAGAAACATATAGATCCAATAAGTTCCGGAATAAACGACAAGGTGGAACATAAACGTATCAGAGTATCAATTCACACTGCTGTCATTCAGGAGGATTTATACTGAAAACCTACAGCATTTACCCACAATCCTGTCTGAGACAAAGATGATCAGAATCTGTAAGAAAGAAAGAAAACATCTGGTTTATTACAGTATGAACACACACACACTGATTAAACTCCTACATTTGAATCTAATCATTATCTCCATGTTAAATCTACATGAAGCTCATCAGTATATCTGAAGCTCTAACAGTCATCGCTGTTCTGTTCAACTTTCCTCAATATTTTGGAGCGAGCGTGTGTAAGGAATCAATCAAATTGATCAGAGTTAAAGCTGATTGATGAGATGAGAGACAGTGATGTTGAATTTGATGATGGAGTTGGAGTTTGATCAGTAAAGTGTTTAGTGGAGTTTTGGTGAGGGCTCTGTCCTCCACACTGAAGTTCCTTCATACTGAACTCCTTTATTCACTTCTTTATCTTCTTCCTCATTTCACTCTTCATCATGTGGATTCTTATCATTCTCTTCATTTTAACATTCACAATATTAACATTTACTTATTTATTCTCTTCTGATCTCTTTTATTATTATTATTTATTTAAAATTTAAGTGTGTGTGTGTGTTCTGACCCGCTTTTTTTTCATCAAGTCAGAAATCAGTCAGAAGAAGAATGTGAGCATTCAAAACTTATTTTAATCACACTTTTAAATTATTATTTTAATTGTTAAACATCTTAAATTGACCCGAATGTAAATTTTACAAAAATGATCACAGACAAGATTTTAGTTTAATAAAGTAGGCCGTTTGTGCTGTTATTAACTGTTATCGCAACAAACTGTTATCAACTGTCCAGTAGATGGCGGTATCTACAAAGTATCCGACAATGAACCACTTTATAATATAATAAAAAAATATATATAACATAATATAATACAAAAAAAAATAAGAAAGATTTTTTAAATGTGCCGCTAGATGGAGCCAAAGTAAATTTTATTTATGTTGGATACATAATACCAAAAAAAGAAATGAACAGATAGAGGCCCGTAAGCAAGCCAGGCATGGTCTGATTAGCATATTCCCAGAAGGCATTGCATCTGAGCAAGAAGAAAATCAGAAATTGAAGTAAGATAGTAGGGCTGTATTCAACTAAGGTTTTTCATAGTCGAATCTGAATCGTCAGATTTTCCCTATAGTCGACTGATAGTCGAATCAGTTAAAATTTCACCACAAGATGGCGCTATAAGCGTGTTTTTTTAAAAGATTTTTTTTTATATTTTACATGTTTTTCTAGAGCACCGTAAACGGGTTAAAGCGCACACATCATTTAAAAAAAATATTAACAGAAATTAGGATGTGTTACAATCACCTGCGGCAGCTGTCCCTCGTTTGCTTTCTGATTATCTCACTTGGGTGATTGGTTGGGTTAGTGCACGTCTTTAATTTGTGGTTACCTTACCCGATGTTGCTTTGTTCGTTTACCCCCTTTCTGTTGGTGCTTCGGCACCACTTTTTAAATAAATTCTAGTTTTGGTTTTTATCCCGGTGTTCCAGTTTTTCTCCATCAGCATTTCTGCCACGGTGTGTTATTGCGCATTCGTTCCGCGCAGGTCGCACTCGTGGGAGCGTCTCCCTCTGTTTAGACCGGCTGACGCTGTGGCTGACGCATAGCCGGATCCCGGGAGACGCTCATGCGCGAGCGGCGTTCGCGATTTCGCCGCGGAGCCGCTCATCTCCGGTGAAAGACGGACATTTGTGACAGGATGATTTTATTTGACAAAAGGCTATATATATAACGAAAACAAAGACATTTCATGTAAAAACTAATGCTTAGCAGCAGCCATGGGCACCCCCATGTGATCAAAATGGTACATTCGACTATGAGGTTCATAGTCGACTACGGTTCTCCGAATCGAATCGTCGAATCAGCGAATATTGCAGCTCACCCCTATAAGATAGTAATCAAAAATTTATAGCTAGCTGATGATGTCTAATAATTTCTTGCGAGTTCATTTGACCATAAACAATTTGAAAAAAAAAAAACGTAATTATTTTTTCTTAAAAGAAACTTTGGGTTTAACGAGGACAGATTAAGTTAAGAGCGCTCTCCGCCGACCAGCTGGATGTCTTTGTAAAACTATTTAATCACAATTTATTTCATTGTTATATAGTACAGTCTAGTTGGTATATATAGTATAGTTATTATATAAAAGACGTGGAAGGATTTAAATTAGGCATTAAATATTAAAAAATTAAACTCATTAAAAAGTAAATGAGGTGACTAAATAATTCTCTTTTGCTCACGTATATACAGTTTAAAAATTTCAAAGGGAAATAATAAACTATATGGAGAAACTTACGACTGTCACATGAACATAGATAAGCTCTTTAAAGAACAGGTGGGTGGCTCTTAAAAGAGCCGTTGGGTCCGTTGTGTTTGTACAAATCAAAGTAGTTTAACCGCTGAAGCCGTACAGAGTGCGCCCCTGGCGTTTGAGAGCGTAAACTACATCCATGGCGGTGACGGTCTTTCTCTTCGCATGCTCGGTGTAGGTGACGGCGTCGCGGATCACGTTCTCCAGAAAGACCTTCAGCACACCGCGAGTCTCCTCGTAGATCAGACCGGAGATCCGCTTGACTCCACCGCGGCGCGCCAGACGGCGGATAGCGGGTTTAATGATTCCCTGGATGTTATCACGAAGAACTTTACGGTGCCGCTTAGCGCCTCCTTTCCCGAGTCCTTTGCCGCCCTTTCACTTTTTAAACAAACTTTATTAAAGAAATTTGATTAAATCATTACATGCATATTGTCAAAATAAATTAATCACAAATAAACAATACATACAACCAAACTGGTGTTTCAAAAGTTCAATATGGTCCACGGAATCTTCATCCTCCCTCGGGAGTCAATCACATATTCGAAGTTCACATATTACTTGTTTAAACACAATTTCAGCAGGTATGTCACATTGCTCAATTTTTCCAAATTTTAGTATTAACCATACAAATAATATAAAAAAAATTATCCTGCTACATTTTTAGAGAATGACATTAAAAATTCAAAACATAACACTTTTAACATTAACATCAAAATATAATACATTTTAATCTATTCCAAACATGATCATATTAACGCCATAATGAGCACTCATTCTTTAATTCGTTTTTTAATACTCAAAATAGCTTTTTTTTACTCCTTTTTATTTTTAACGCATGTTGTCCTTGACAAGCTTTTATTATACTAACATCATAATCATCATCGTTAGACAGAAAAGAAAAGTTTTCACCTGGGTTCTTGCTGGTAGATGGTTTCATCATCACACTTCCTCCCGACGAGGGTTCAGGTGATGATCCAGTAGTTTCCTCCATATCCTTAGAATCCGAGCTGGGACCGATACAGCTGCTGGTGGCGGTACTTCTTTGTGAGATGGTTGTCTCCTCGTCCTTCTCATCTTACTCAAAATTCTCACTGTCTTCAATGTTGTTCGGCCTGTTTTGTTGTTCTGTTTGATCATCCGGAGCTGAAACGTTCTGCTCATCCTTTTCGTTTGCTGCTTCATGTTCCAACAGCTGATTGTCCTCTTGTTGGTACACAGCACGCACTCTGTTACTGTACGAATTCGGACATTTGAAGTAGGAGTGGCCGTCAACTCCACACAGATTACACTGTTCTGTGTTTTGGCACTCCCTTCCTTTGTATCCGAGCTCACCACACTTCCAGCACTTTACCGATTGGCAATCTTTAACTTGGTGCTCCAAAGAATCACACACATAACGTTGGATCTGTCCTTGGTAAGTAATTTTCCCATTATAGGGACCCATACTGATTGAGTTCGGGATCTGAATTATATTTCCATCACCAGTTTTTCTCATCTTTACTTTATAACGACGGACTCCGTACCAAATACCAAACTGATCCAACGGCTTATAGACAGGTTGTGTAATTTCACAGAATCGAAGCATATACTGCTCTACATCTGCATCTGCAACTCGTCCAGTCCAGAATTTAACAAACACATACTTTACGTCTTCGGGAGCTGAAGACTCCATCTCCCAGTCCTTCCAAAAACCATGACCATCATTTGCTTTGAAAAGCTGACAAAACTTCTGCAGTGCACGCTCTTGGTAGAAAATCAGTTCAAAATCTTTTCTATTGGGCAGAGCAATGAAAGAATATATGTCTACAGCAGAGATCCACTGACTTTGAACCATCTTGTTTCCAACTTCCGTGCGGTTAGGTGCTTCTCCACCACCCACATATTTCAGTCTTACCCAATGCCATAGGCGGGGAGGCAACCCTTGGGCTCATGTATGGAACTCTTTTTCTACGTATATATTACTTTCACACTTTACTTACTTCAAGAGAAATGACCAGGAAGGTTTGACTTTAAAAACTACGTTAACTGAGTTCAAAACAGCCGCCCTTTCCTCTTCCAGACACGTTCGCTGTGTTCTTCTCAAGAAACGCAACGAAGTATAACACTGTGGAGTAGAGCTGTGCGGATCTATACAAATATCGATAATATCGATACCAACGCTGGTATTGAACAATACTTGGGTAAAAAGATCGATACTCAAGTTTTTTGTGTGCACGCCGATTTATTAAAGTCTATTCTCTGAGTCTGTAACGCTGATATCACTGTGGCACAGGCAGGCACACACACACACACACACACACACACACACTTTTGTTGTTGCACAGTCACGTGACACAGCGGCCACGTGGGCTCAGCCTAACCCGCCCATGTCGACACGTCACAGTACAGAGAGAGAGACTCGTAGAGGGAGATAAAAAAAGATGAGAGGCTTTTTTCAAAGGCAGGACAGCTACTGAACATCAGGTGAATGTCACTGAAACCCAAAAATGTGAACATGATACTGTCCTTAAATAAAAACCTCTAATGGAAACAAATCAGGCAAATATTTAGCGAACCAGCTCAAAATTAATAAGGAAAAAACAACCATATCTGGTGTTAAAGACATAACTGGGAACATAGTTTATGATCCTGGAAGCATAAATAATATTTTCAGAGACTTCTACAAAGCTCTATATTCACCCCAGATAAACCCATCAGATACAGACATTAATCAATTTTTAGATAAAATATCACTACCCAAATTATCCAGTAGTCAAGTAATAGAGCTGGACTCCCCACTGACAGCAGCTGAACTTCAAAAAGCCCTCCAAAGCATGCCTAATAATAAGGCTCCTGGGCCGGACGGATTCCCGGCAGAATTCTACAAGAAATTCTGGAATATCTTAGGACCAATATTTTACAGAATGCTGCAGGAAACGGAGCAAAATGGTAGACTTCCCAAAAATATGAACTCTGCCAACATCAGTCTCCTGTTGAAACCAGGCAAAGACCCTGTACTTCCTACCAGTTACCGTCCTATATCCCTTATTAATGTAGATCTCAAAATAATTTGCAAGGCCCTTTCAAAAAGACTGGAGAAGATAACTCCACTCTTAATACATTCTGACCAAACTGGCTTTATCAAGGGAAGGCATTCATCTACAAATACACGCAGATTATTTAATTTAATAGATTATTCGTATAGTAAAAACATTGCAACTGCTATATTGTCCCTAGATGCAGAAAAAGCTTTTGATAGAGTAAACTGGAAATTTTTATTCACAACCTTGCAAAAATTTGGCTTTGGAAACTACTTCATTAATTGGTTAAAAATGTTATATAGCTCACCAATGGCATGTGATAGAACAAATCCTCTAGCTTTTGTCTCCAAAGGGGCACTCGGCAGGGTTGCCCACTTTCTCCGTCATTATTTGCTATTTTCATTGAGCCTTTAGCGACTGCTATCAGGCAAACTAGAGATATTAAAGGCATACAATGCAAGAATATAGAACATAAAATTAGTCTCTATGCTGATGATGTTTTACTTTTTCTTCAACATTCGGAGAACTCTCTATCTCAGGTTATTACATTAATTAACTCTTTTTCAAAAGTATCAGATTATTCTATAAATTGGTTAAAGTCTACAGTTCTTCCAATAAACTGCTCATTTAACAATCCTCTTACTACCAAACTACAGTCAGGAAACATTGTATATTTGGGTATTAATATTTCTCCTAGATTGGAAGACTTAGTAAAACTGAACCACATTCCGCTCTTAAAGAAAATTGAAGATGATCTCAATAGATGGAAATCACTACCCATAACACTCATGGGAAGAGTTGCCTCAATTAAAATGATGGTACTACCTAGATTAAACTATTTATTCTCAATGACTCCAAATAAACCCCCACCGCACTGGTTTAGATCATTGGACTCGATCATCTTAAAATTCCTTTGGAAAAACAAAACCCCACGTATTAGCTTAAAATCATTACAGAAAACTGAAGCCAAGGGAGGTCTAGAACTTCCTAACTTTTATCATTACTTCTTAGCTAACAAGTTACAATATATTTCAAGATGGTTAAAACACAGCCCATTAGATGAATCCTGGCTAGACACTGAACAAGCTTTATGTCAGAATATAAAAATTTCGGATCTTCCATTCATCAGCCCAAATATAAAACGACATGTATGCTTTAAAAACATTAATATAAGCTCATCCCTGACAGCATGGTGGGAGTTTCTTAAAATGATTAAGTCTTCAATAATCCCATGCAAAAAAACACCCATCTGGAACAATCCTGACATCCTACAACAAAATACTATGTTAAACTTCCCAAATTGGAGAAGTAACGGAATTGAATACCTGGAACATATTTTTGAGGGCATAGATTTTATACTATTTGACAGATTAATAACACAATATGGCATAAACAAAAAACAATTTTTAGAGTATCAGCAAATTAAATCTATAATAAAAAATAAATTTAAGCTCAATAACACTAGATTAGAAACACCATTAGCTGTTTCAGAATTTATTAATCTTAAACCCCCCAAATTACTATCGCAAATCTACAAGTTAATATCTAAAATAGACTGCTCAATATCACTTCCTATTGGGAAATGGGAATCAGACCTGGCAGTTAACTATGAACAAGACACTTGGTCTCAAATATGTTCAAGAACTTTTAAAATGACTAGAAACCCCAATTTACAATTAATACAGTATAAACTTCTTTACAGAGTACATTATACAGGCCAGCGAATGTTCCAAATGGGTTTTGCTTCATCTAACACCTGCTCACAGTGCACAGGTAACATACCTGATGATTACATGCATGCTCTCTGGTTCTGTCCACCTGTTCAGAGGTTCTGGGCTCGGGTATGTGAAGACTTATCTGAGTGTCTGCAATGTAATATTCCACTATCTCCGTCTGTTTGCTTATTGGCTAAATTAGATGATGTCACTTTAGAGAAAAATAGATCTTATGTGATTTTCACGGCCTTATGTATCGCAAAGAAAACTATACTTATGAATTGGAAAAACAAAAACGCTCTTAGTATTAATCAGTATAAAAATCTTTTGTTAGATCACATTAGTCTTGAGACAACCTCTGCTGCCACATCAGATCCATCTCTTTGGGCTTCCCTGATTGACTCGATCACGTAGGGTGGGTGGGGGGTCCTCGGTCTCGTCCTGCGGGCGCCGTGGCTGATGTTGGGGGGTGTTGGGGTTTGGGGGCGTCCGGGGGAGCCTGGGGGCTGGGTCGGCGGGGGTACCTGGGTGGGGGTGCTGCCGCTCGCCGCCCGGGGCGGGCCTCGTGGGGGGTGGGGGGTGGCCTCTAGTGGCTTCGTGCGGGTCTGGGGTGGTTGGTGGCCGCGGGCGCGGGCTCAGCCGGCGGCCTGGCTGCCCTGGGGTGGATTCGGGGTGGGCCCGGGGGGGTTGGGGCTGTCGGGGTGGGTTGCCCCCGGGCTGGGGTCCTGGCCGGGCCTGGGGGGCCTGGACCCGGGCGGGCGTGTTGCCGGGGCTTTGCCGGGGCATGCCTCGGTGTGTGGCCCCTGGCTGGGGGTCTTCGGTCCATTGGTGGGCTGTGGGTCTCGTTGGCCGGGGGGGCTCTGGGTCGCGGGGGGGCGGGGTGTGTGGCCGGGCGGGGGGGTAGATCAGGCTCTGCCTGGGTGTCCTGTGTTATATGTGCTGAGAGTTATCTGACTGTTTGGGTGGGAGTAGAATTTCCTCTGGGGTGGGGACCGGTGGAGGGCCTCGGTGCTGGCTGGCTCTTGGGGGGGGCACGCTCCCGGTGGCTGCCTTGTGCTCTGGATGGCTGGGTGGGCATGCTCGGTGGGATCGCCCTTGTTGGAGTTTGGTGGCTGCTACGGCTGGGGGGGGCTGGCTGTGGAGCTGGAGGTGGTGGCTTGGGGATCTGGATGGTCCCGGGGTGGGTGGGGTGTTGGTCCCGCCTTCGGCAGTCCCCTGGGCTCTGTCCGCTCATGGCCTCTTGCTGCCCAGCCTGGTACGGTGCACCATCTGCCCTGGAGCGGGGGCACTGGGGCCTCCCTCCCTGGGTGGATCTCGGGGAACGGGGGAGCCTACTGGGGTCAGTGGGGGGGCTGGCTCCCTGGGGGCATTTGCGCCCCCAGTTGTTTCTCCCCATCCCTCGTCGCATCCCTCCATCCTCTTCACTTCAATTCCACTCATGTAGGGCTTTGGGGTTCCATGACCACCTGGACCCCAATTTTATTATACACCCTAGACATTCACTATTAACACTCTCATGACACTCACATATAGGGCCTTGGGAATGGGCATTATGTGGCGTGCAGTGGGTGGGGCTGCTAAGCGGTCTCACCACTGTCGCCTGGGCCTGCTCCCAACATTACACATAGACACTTAGGGTTTGGGCTGGAGTGGGGGTGCACGTCTCTGGGTCGGATCATGTGCCGACCTCCCCCTCCTCCCCCTTTTAATCGCACCTTAAAAAAAAACAACAAGCATTAACAGCATATCTGGGGGTGGGGGTATGTGTGTGGGGGTCTTAAGCCACTCCCCCGTTTCCCGTTATGCCGCTTGGGGTGGGGGGTAGGTGAATAAGGGGCAGTCCGTCTGGTGGGGGCGGGGGCGGTGGGTGGGCTGCGGGGCTTGGGGGGGTGGTGGGGGGCGGGGCCGGTGTTCTGGCTTCCCTGGGCCTGTTTGGATTCTTGGGTCATTGCCCTGGGCTGTGCGGTCATTCCTCTGGCCGGGCTTGTCGCCGGGGTCTGGCGGGCGCTCGGCGGGGGGTGTCTGCTTGGCTGTTGGTGGTGCTCGGCGGTGGTCGGGGGCGGGTCCTCACCGTGGCGGGGGCTTGCCCTGCCGGTCTGGTGCAGTCCGGGCTGTGGGACGGCCTTGCGGGTTCGTGGCTTTGGCCGTCCCCTCCTCTCCACCCCGGAGAGAATGGGTTTACCCTCTGGGTCCGGATGTGGGTTCCCACCAATAGGGGGCGGACGCATGTCCTGGACCCAGAGTGTGTATAGAGTGTGTATGGGGAGTATGAGTGAGTGTGGCGTATATGTTACTGTATATGTTTACTTCGAATGAGTGGAGGTGAGTATGAGGGTGGGATGGTATGAGTGCGTTTGTGTGTGAATGTGTATTTGTCAGGCTGGGGCCTGGTCTGCTCCCTCTCCTGTGTTATCTAGGGTCCGCCTAATGGTGGCCCCCACCTCCGCGTCGCATTCCCCTCCCGGGGGGGTTGTGCCCTTTGCCCTCTGGTGGGCTGGTGGCTCTCGGTTTCGGGGGCTGGGCGCCGGGGGGTGTGCTGGCTGGGCCTGGTGGCTGCCTGGTTGGGTTTGGGCCCCGTGGGGTCCCTCGAGGACCTCGGGGTCCCGGGCCTCCGTGTCCATGGTCGGATCTGCTCTGGCGTGGCGGGTGCCGGCGGGGTCTGAGGGCTTGGGGCTGCTGACCCCTGGGCTCGGCGGGGGGCTGCTGGGGGCTTCCCTCGGCTCTCCCTTTGGGTCCGTTCGGGGGGGTGGGGTGTGCGGTTGTCCCTGCATTGGGGCCCCTGGGGGCGCGGCGCCTGGGACCTCCGCGGTGCCTTTGGCCCTGGTCTTCCTGGTGTCTGCCTCGGGCCTTGGGGTCGGGGCCGGGGGTCCCCCACGGTCACTACTACAAATTCCCATTTGGCATTCCTATGGAAGAAATCTTTCATCTACTTGCATGTTCACAACTGCACACAAACAGGTGTTCAGATCCTGGTTTCTTAAAATTGTCTTTCTTTTCGTTAATTTATAAAATCAATTAAAAGAATAGTTTAAATAAATAAATAAATATATTTATACTGGAAATTGTAATTAATTTTAGTATATGAAGGTAAATGTAGGTATGGATGTGTGTGTATTTATGTATGTGTGTATGTATGTGTATATGTATGTGTGTATATGTGTATGTGTATGTATATATGTATGTATGTATATATGTGCGTATGGGCATATATGTACTTATGCGTAGGCGCGTATATGTGTATGTGTATGTATGTGTGTATGTATGTATGTGTGTGTGTATGTATGTATGTATATATATATATATATATATATATATATATATATATATATATATATATATATATATATATATATATATATATATATATATATATATATATATATATATATATATATATATATATATATATATATATATATATATTATTGTATTTATTTATTTATTTTATTTTCTCTTTATTTATTTATTTTTTTTTTTTTCTTTTCTCTGTTGGTCTTTTCTTCTTTCCTCCCACCACTTTCGTATACCTCTTTTTTTTTTTTTTTCCTTTTTTCCTTCTTCTTTTCTGTTTCTTTTTCCATCTCCGTGGTTGCTGTACAGATATGATCCCCAAAAAAAAAAATTTTGCAATAAAGTTTTAAATATATACCAAGTGGAGCATCATGGAGAAATACCTGTATGCTCCACTTGTAAAATCAAAACTGTTGGGCCTGATTTAGACACTCAGACATCAATCCTGAGTTTCACAATGGCAGACAGGACACGGAGAAAAAAAAAAATAAATAAATAAATAAATAAATAAATAAATAAATAAAAACCTCTAATCCTTTGTTCTGAACGGGGGGGGGGGGGGGGGGGATTTATACTTTAATTTTCACTTATCGATTTTATTTTGCTTAAAGCCAGAAGTGCACTGAAGTTAAAAAAAAGTCCTTTTTCTTTCTATTACGCAATTGTATTGTTCAACTTGAGAAAATATCTGTTCACAGAATATGTTGTGGTGTGTTAATTTTGTTGTACTGTGGTTTTTTAGCTCTCTAAACTCAGAACATTTTGTTTTAAGTTGTGTTAAGTGATATTTTTTTTACACTCTGTTTATTTAAGAAAAAACAGAATTGCACTGAAAGGAAAATTCCTTTTTTATTGTTTTGCCTAAGAACAATTCTATTTGAAAAAAAGAAACAAAGAAAGAAAAAGCTGTCTAGTGCGGGAAGCATTTTTACTTTATATTTGTATTGTCGTTTCTCCTATTGTACCTCAAAAATATATATTTTCCTCACGTTAAAGCAGACTTTGTTTTATTACTGTTCCATTGTTTCTAAACAAAGATGTTGATTGGGATACATTATTTTGTTGTTATCTACAATGTTTGGCGAAATTCTATACTAGGTCTTTTGGATCAATGAAGCTTAAATATTAAAAAGTATCGGTATCGAATATCGCGATATTGGCCCTGTATTTACTTGGTATCGGATCGATACCAAAATACTTGGTATCGCACAGCTCTACTGTGGAGTCTAACCGTCCTACTTAAACGCCTCTACAGGACCCGGTAGAAGACAAGGAGGAGGTGCCTGACAACACGCATGCGCAGCACGGCACGCTCAGTTCTGAACAGCATGGTTTCTTAATCCTTTGAAGATGAGATAAGATCAACAATGTTACAAGTAATTATTCAACTACATTTACATTTAGTCATTTAGCAGACGCTTTTATCCTCAGCAAATTTGAACTGATTTAAATACCAGCATTGAAATAAGTCCAAACTAAAGGCACGTTTATACGTCTGAAAAGTGTGTGTGTGTGTGCCTGTGCCACAATGATATCAGCGTTACAGACTCAGAGAATAGACTTTCATAAATCGGCGTGCGCACAAAAAACTTGAGTATCGATCTTTTTACGCAAGTATTGTTCAATACCAATACCAGCGTGGTATCGATATTATCGATATTTGTATCGATCCGCACAGCCCTAGTAGTGGGTAGTGAATGAGGAACAACTTTGTGGTTCAGGACACTCCCTTGAACCGCTGCACGTATTTTCTTCCAAATACTAAGCATTAAAAAGCACTTTTAAAAGTTGATTAAACATTTAAATGACATGAACTCAATATATGAAAATGAAACCTAAGAATTTGTGATCAATTAGAATTTATTCCAACACCAGTTCTTTCCTAACTGCGTTGATCAAGTTCTTTATATAACAAAAAAACAAAGCATTTGTTGAAATTAAAGTGCAGTAGTTTGACATACGTGATATCATTATTCCATTAAAACCTAAGAGTTTATATAAAAGTATAAAGAACTTTTTAACTGAAAGTGTGGGTGGCTCTTAAAAGAGCCTTTGGGTTGTAGGAGGAAAGCTGAGCGTTTACTTGGAGCTGGTATATTTGGTCACAGCCTTGGTTCCCTCGGACACGGCATGCTTGGCCAGTTCACCGGGAAGCAGGAGCCGCACGGCGGTCTGGATCTCTCTGGAGCTGATGGTGGAGCGCTTATTGTAATGAGCCAGATGAGAGGACTCACCGGCGATGCGCTCGAAGATGTCGTTGATGAACAAGTTCATGATTCCCATCGCCTTGGAGGAGATCCCGGTGTCGGGGTGAACCTGCTTCAGGACCTTGTAGACGTAGATGGCGTAGCTCTCCTTCCTGTGCTTTCTGCGCTTCTTCCCGCCTTTAGCTGCGGTCATGGTGACGGCTTTCTTGGAGCCTTTCTTGGGCGCGGACTTCGCTGGTTCAGGCATGATGCTCAAACTGCTGCTGTGTTCCGAGAATGAAAGCTGAGCGGCTCGAAGCGCGGTGTTTATTGACTCCAGCGCGTTTCTGCGAGCGCATTTTCTGATTGGTCAGTGTTCAAGCTTCAGCTATGACGCACTTTCTGTAGCTCCTCCTGTCATGGTCTGCTCACCCCATCTGCTCGTTTCTTTGTTTGAGTATCACAGGGGGAAGAAAATGGCGGGAAAGAAGATTAGCAATAAAGTTCAAAATATTATAACAGTAATAAAATAATATATACGGACTGATAAACTACATTAAATAAATGAATTTCTTCAAACTTGTATTCCGTATAAATGTGTCGTGCTAGAACACCATTCAGCACCCATGGGGCATTGAACAAACATACTGTTAATATATATTTCAAAGGTTAGTAACAAAATAAAACATTATTGCTGGGGGTCAGAACATTCAACAATCAACAAATATACTGTGTGTAACTGCCTATATGAGCAGTTTATATTTTAAATGGTTTAAAGTTTGTAAAATTGTTGAAAATTGTATTTCATATTTTCTGTTCTTTTAAGAACATTTACAACATTAATTACCATGGTTACCACATTACAAAGGTTCCAAAGTTAGCATTAAGGGTTTATTCAGAAGCTGAAGAGCAGCAAGTCGCAAAGTGAAACTATAGCTCTTTGATACTGTTCTTTGATACTCTTTGTTCTGTTGGTATACCAATTATGTTTATGTAAAATTTATTACCTTTTCTAGTATTAAGGTGAATTGATATGTAATTACGTTTCTAAATCAAGATGTAAATTCATGTGGTTAAACCAGCAAAGGGTCATTCTTAAGATTAAGAGTTTATAATGTAGAAATTGCTCATTGTATATTTGTTTGTGATTCATGTTACAGTTCTTACGGTTGGGTGTAAAGTTATGTACAAGGTTAAGGTACAAACTCAAGAATAAACCTAATCAGTATTGGCAAGTATTTTTGTGCTGTCGACTTTAAATTGGAGGGAGCTACACTGTGTATATATAAATGTACAAGTATGAAATAAATTAAAATGATTAAATAGATTTTAAAGAGAAATGTCAAGTAAAATGATTTCTTTTGTGTTAGATGTGAAAAATTAAAGAAATAACAAGTAGGGGCATGTACAGACTAAACGTAATATTTCATTAGTTTTCATGGATTTTCAATTCCTAAAAACAATACAAGTTAAATATTTGTGTTTTTGTAAAAAAAATTAAATAAAAATCCTAAAAGGCCGATAACGCTTCTGAAGCTGTCTTAAATCGCAACCGGTTGCTAATGTAATGCACTAAAAAGGTTTTCAGTAATTTAAAAAAATAGAAACACAGACACATATTGAACAACTTAATGTCACTTTAAGGTCATGATAACATTATGTTTTTATTATCAGTTCACTGTGTATTATAGTATTATGTAGTCAGTAGGGAATAAGTGGGAACGAGTCAAGCACTCCGCATGTGGTTCGGGACGCTAGTCATCTGCCTTTTATCAATTTTCTTAAAATTACACGAATTAAATTAAACCACGTGAACAGAAACATTCTAGTAACATTAAACGGAAATGATTAGGCAATGCTGTAAACTATTGGTTATGTGGTGCCTTAGTTTTCCACAATTTTTAATACAAAATATTTACATGTTTAAAAAAAATTAATTAAAGCTGCATGAATACCTCGGTCAGCAGGTTATAACACATTAACGTCAGAAAAAGAAGAGCTGCTCGTTTGTCTGATCATTTAGGTGGCTCTTAAAAGAGCCTTTGGGTTTAATGAGAAGGCGGACAGATGAGGTTAAGTGCGCTCTCCGCGGATGCGGCGGGCCAGCTGGATGTCTTTGGGCATGATGGTGACTCTCTTGGAGTGGATGGCGCACAGGTTGGTTTCCTCGAACAAGCCGACCAGATAAGCTTCACTCGCCTCCTGCAGCGCCATCACAGCCGAACTCTGGAAGCGCAGGTCGGTCTTAAAGTCCTGAGCGATTTCTCTCACCAGACGCTGGAAGGGCAGTTTGCGGATCAGCAGCTCGGTGGATTTCTGGTAGCGCCGGATCTCTCGCAGAGCCACGGTGCCGGGTCTGTAACGATGAGGCTTCTTCACTCCGCCTGTAGCGGGCGCGCTCTTACGGGCAGCCTTGGTGGCCAGCTGCTTCCTGGGTGCTTTACCGCCGGTGGATTTGCGGGCGGTTTGTTTGGTTCTTGCCATTTCGAAGCGAGTTCTGTACTTCTCAAACTGAAACACTGAAGTGCCCACTACCCACCGGCTACATAAACAACAAAGGACAAGTATAATACCCATTATACACGATTAACACCTACCATAATCCCTTAATCAACGGTTGCCATGACTACTATTAACGAAGCCTACTTCCTACGAAGGCTGAGTGAAGGCACATGTTTCCTATCCCCCATCATCACCAATTCTACAGAACCATTGAGAACATACTGAAGCTTCAACACCTATTCGGGAACTGCACCGTATCGACCACTTCCCTGCAGCGTGTAGTCAAGACTGCTTCAGAAGGATCATCAGTGCCTCTCTCCCCTCCATCACGGACATTTTCACCACACGAACTGCATCCGCAAGGCAACCAGCATTGTGGATGACAACACTCACCCCTCACACCACTCTTTGAACTCTGCCTTCTGGAAAAATTGGTACCGGAGCACCCCGGGCCAACACTTCCAGACTGCAAAACAGTTTCTTTCCTCAGGCCATCAGACTCTTGAACAATTTGACCAAACACTAACATATCTGCTGCTAGCATGTTTGCACACACCTTCATGCACATCTTGCACCTTTAGCACATTATAAAGAACTGCCGCAAATTACAAACTCTTTAAGAATTTTTAAAATCAAGGACATTTTTCTTCCTGGAACATGTGGCTCACATCACTAGGAGGCCACCAGCAATGTTACCTCTCCACTCAATGTTAACTGTTTACAATAATCAAACTCAGGGTTTACTTCATACCATACTTGAATGTTTATTATTTACTGTACGGTGTATCGTCCTGTATTTATTGTGATCCTTGTCTTTGCACATTATGTGCACTTTATGTTGGTTGTTGTTATATGTAGCACCTTGCTACTGAGGAATGCTGTCTCGTTCCACATATACTGTACTGTACTTTATATTGTGGAATGACAAATTAAATACTTGAATAAAGGTTAGAACTCTGTCAGACACAATCTCTACAAATAGAACAAATGTTATTTCCACATTTTATTTTATTCAGTTTATTCAAAATGATGTTCTCGCTAAGGTTTGAGAAGCCAACTTAAACACACAAAATGTGTATCATGTTTATCTGGGGTGCAAAACAGTTAAATACAAACAATATCTCATTCTTAACATTCTCTATTGTTAAAATCTGTTAAAGTACAAACACTGGACATCTGCGCTTTATAAAAATGACCTCAATAAAAAATGAAATAAAATCTACTTAAGGTTCTACCATGATTATGTTTTGATCTTTATACACTAAGTAAAAACCGGTCTACTGTGTTGTCTTTTAGATGCAATATTTTTATAAACATATTTAAAAAGACAGTAAACGTTTTTAACTTTTTTTTAATACACGGGAAATACAGGAATGATTCTAATAAATATATATTTAAAATCTTATCTTTAAAAACCCGTGCAAGAGCTCCTAAAGCGCATGCGCATTTAAATCACACCCGTTCCCTGTCGCTACCAATTCACACCTGTTTTCTGGCACCGTTAAAGCGCATGCGCATTAAAAAGCACACCCGTTCACCGGCGCTTCCAAATCGCACCTGTTTATGTTCGCTCCTAAAGCGCATGCGCATTCGAAGCCTTTAGGATATATAGCCTTTTTGGCACTAAAGTAACTTTATTTCATTCATTATGGGACACTTTAGTTTTTACACAACTGACATTTTACATACATACAAATATACACATGACTACTTTGCTCACTATACAGAATACAGAAGTGATAAAGCACCCATGGAGGAATGAGGTTTAAGAATCTTGCTCAAGGTCTCACACTAATAACTGTTCAAATCTCAGTGGACCTAGGATTTGAACCCCAATGTTCAGATTGCTAACACAACACCCTAACCCTAACCAATGAACTAACCACTCCTTTGTTCTATTTTATGATGGTCTTATTACTGTGTTTTTGCTGATACTTGTTGCTAAATTTCCTAAAGCAGATAACGGGGTGTTTTGGGACAGGGTCTCACCTGCCATTAGATTTGTTTTGGATGCTGGAGAGACGGTGCTGGGTAAACACATAACAGAGAGACAGACATAAACAAAGAATACATTATTTATCCCAGAGGAAATTGAGCAACCAGTAGCAGTAAAAATACAGTAATAATACAATTATAAAATAGAACAAGGGTGTGGTAGCTCAGTGGTTAGAGTTAGGGTGTTGGGCTAGTAATATGATCATTGTGGGTTCACTGGGATTTGAACAGTTGTCAGAATCCTTGAGCAAGACCCTTAACCCTGATTGCTCCTGGGGTGCTGTATCACCTCTGTGTTCTGAGATGAGTACCAGAAAGGCTGAGTCGCTATGTATTTATCTTTCTATCAGCCCCACTGGTGGAGTTATAAAGCCTGACAGCTCTTGGCACAAATTATCTTTTTAGTCTGTCTGTAGAGCAGCTCTGTGACAGTAGTCTGCACTGAATTTGCTCCTTTGCTCTAAATGATGAAATGTAGGGTGTGGCCATCATCATCATCATCCATGATGGAGAGCAGTTTGTTGAGTTTCCACCACTTTAACCACTGTGTCTAGTTCCACACCCAGTGCTTGCCCCACATGCCTGACTAGCTTCTCATCGCCTCTCATCTCTCTCATCTCTTCCACCCCAGCACACCACATCAGAGAAAAGACAGCTTGACACCACAGTCTGATAGAATGGTGTTAAAGGAGCTGGGGAAATATAAAACATGATCTGTGTCTGATGTCAAAAGCCAAATTAATAGAGACATATGTCTTTTATTGCAGTGTGTATAAATCAAATGATAATGAAATACAAATAAAAAAGACTAACAGTAACTAAAGGTTCGAACTCTGTTAGAGAACAATCTCTGAAAGTAGAACAAATGTTATTTTTTACATTTTATCTTTAACTTTATTTAAATCAGTAAAATTTAAATGAATCAGTTTATTTAAAGGGCGGCACGATGGCTTAGTGGTTAGCACGGTCGCTTCTCAGCGCTAGGGATTCCCGGAGTTTCCATGTTCTCCCCGTGTCTGCACGGGTTTCCTCCGGGTTCTCCGGTTTACTCCCACAGTCCAAAAAACATGGATTGAGTCAATTGAATTCTCAAAAAATTGCCCCATATAGAGTGTGTATGTGTGAGTATGTGCCCAGCGATGGATTGGTGCTCTGCCCTGGGTCTATCTGCCCAGCGCCCGAGACGTTCTCCCCTGGATGGGCATGGGGAACCCCACCGCGACCCTAATAGAGGATAAAGCGGGAGATAATGAATGAATGAGTTTATTTAAAATGACGATGTTCCTTTTAAGGTTTGAATAGCCAACTTAATAATATGTAGTGAAGGGCGTCTTCCAAACAGTAGGTGGCAGTATTGTATTAATCTGGAAACCCAACCTCCGATAAACATGAAGAGAAGAAACGAGAACAATAACAGCAGCAGCACCTCGTGTGTTTAGAGCCCTGAGAGATTTAATAAAAAGGAAAGTTGTGCACGTCATCATTATTATCATCAGATCAAATCCAGTTCATTACTGAAGGTGAGATTCTTTATTAAACTTATTAAAGCTACTATGTGTGGATTATCAGGATGTAAATAATACTGATGGATTTTAGATTTAAGACTGTGTTCTAGATGCTGTTATTGTCTATAATGCTAATAACTTTAAAAATTTGGTCATTTAGCAGACCAAATTTTAAGATTAAAATAAATAAGATTAAAATAACTTTAAAGATTAATGCGAATGCATTGTAATCAGAGTAATAAAATATAAAATGACTTGTTTAGGATTCTCTCTCATTACTCTGTCCTTAAACAAACCACAACGCAGAGAACTTTATTCAGCAAAAGAATATTTCATTTCAAAACAACACTAAAAGATTTTATTTATTTTGACTATTAACATGAACAAGGCCATAGAGGTGGTTGATCCTATTCCTGCTCTTATTCAACAGGATAAACAGCCTGGACCTGTTACCAG
This sequence comes from Corydoras sp. C115, assembly GCA_019802505.1. Lineage (NCBI taxonomy): Eukaryota > Metazoa > Chordata > Actinopteri > Siluriformes > Callichthyidae > Corydoras > Corydoras sp. C115. Next base: position 301,236 of record JAFMOC010000465.1, read on the forward strand.
GTGAGCTCATTACCCACAATGCCACCATACCACCACAAACTTCACAAAAGTTAACCATTACACAAAGTCTGATTCTATAAAATGTTACTTGATATTTAGTAATGACCTTAAAATAAAATTACAATATAAAATGTATGAATTAAATAAATAAATGTAAAAAGTTTTTACATTAAAACAATGTAAATACTTAATTTAACTAAGCAAATAGGTAAGAGCCTTTCATTAGATAATTGCTGCATGAATGATTGTTTTAGCTGCAGCAAGTTATTTAAATAGTTATGACAGTGGGTGGGAGGGGCCATTATCCTTGAAGAAGGACTGTGGTCAGAAAAAAAGCTGTAAATGATTGTGACCGGCAATTATGTAAACATACATCCATCCATTATCTTCTGCTTTATCCTGTACTAGGGTCGGGGGGGTGGATAACGTTTAGAGCGCTGGGCAAATACACCCGGATCCAAACCGGAAATGCCCTCATCTGAACATTTGGTAGAAAAACAACAGTAGACCTCAGTGATTTCAGTGATCATTTAATTTACTTGAAAGTAAGAACATTTCATATGCACAGTGAAGCTGACCAGCAAATAAAAAGAATAGAATGTTATGTGGTTTGTTGAGTTCAGATTTACTTTTTCAGAATGATGGGTGCATCAGGTTAAGAAGAGAGGTGGCTGAAGTGATGCACCCATCATGCTTAATCTAATGTACAAGCCTGAGAGGACAGTGCTATGATTTGGGGTTGCTACATTTAGTCATGTCTGGGTTCAGCAACGTTAACTGCCCAAAGAATGAGGTCAGCTGACGACCTGAATATACAGAACCACCAGATTATTCCATCAATGGATCTTTTTTCCTGATGGCATGGATATATTTTAAAATGACAATGCCCATGATGCATCAGTCTCAAAAAGTGAAAGAGTAGTTTAGTAAGCAGGAGACATCCTTTGGCACCAATGGCACCAATCCATCGCTGGGCACACACTCACTCACTCACTCACACAGACACACTCTATATGGAGCAATTTGGAGAATTCAAAATACAGTTCATCCATGAATAAATCCATCCATCCATTATCTTCCGCTTTATCCTATATTAGGGTCGCGGTGGGGCTCCCCATGCCCATCCAGAAGATACACCCAGGACAGGGCGCCAATCTATCGCTGGGCACACACTCACTCACACAGACACGCACGCATACACATTTTATGGGGCAATTTGGAGAACTCAATTGACTTGATCCATGTTTGTGGACTGTGGGAGGAAACCGGAGAACCCGGAGGAAACCCACGCAGACATGGGGAGAACATGGAAACTCCACCCAGATGGGGATTTGAACTGGGAATCCCGAGTGCTGAGAGGCGAACGTGCTAACCACTAAGCCACCGTGCCGCCAGCAGGAGACATATTTTCAAAAAATGTTTGGAATGTGCTGGTGAAGATTTTGTGCAGTGGTTCAAATTCCCCATTATTAATACAAGATCTTGGGGGGGGAAAAAAACAACCAAACTCTGGACAAAAAAATCCAATACTGTGCTTACATACAGTGGGTTGCAAAAGTATTCATACCCCTTGAACTTTTCCATATTTTGTCACATTACAACCACAAACATAAATATATTTCACTGGAATTTAATGTGAAAGACCAACACAAAGTGGTATACAATTGTGAAGTGGAAGGAAAATTATACATGAATCAACATTTTTTTTACAAATAAAAAACTGAAAAGTGCGACGTGCAAAAGTATTCAGCCCCCCTGAGTCAATACTTTGTGGAGCCACCTTTTGCTGCAATTACAGCTGCAAGTCTTTTAGGGTATGTCTCCACCAGCTTTGCAAATCTAGTGACTGAAATTCTTGCCCATTCCTCCTTGCAAAACAGCTCAAGCTCAGTCAGATTGGATGGAGAGCATTTGTGAACAGCAGTTTTGAGATCTTGCCACAAATTCTCAATTGGGTTTAGGTCTGGACTTTGACTGGGCCATTCTAACACATGAATATTCTTTTTTTTAAACCACTCCATTGTAGCTCTGGCTTTATGTTTAGGGTCGTTGTCCTGCTGGAAGGTGAACCTCCGCCCCAGTCTCAAATCTTTTGCTGACTCCAACAGGTTTTCTTCCAAGATTGCCCTGTATTTGGCTCCATCCATCTTCCCATCAACTTTGACCAACTTCCCGGTCCCTGCTGAAGAGAAGCACCCCCAGAGCATGATGCTGCCACCACCATATTTGACAGTGGGGATGGTGTTTTCAGAGTGATGTGCAGTGTTATTTCTCCGCCACACATGGCGTTTTGCATTGTGGCCAAAAAGTTCAATTTTGGTCTCGTCTGACCAAAGCACCTTCTTCCACATGTTTGCTGTGTCCTCAACATGGCTTCTGGCAAACTGCAAACGGGACTTCTTATGGTTTTCTTTTAACAATGGCTTTCTCCTTGCCACTCTTCCATAAAGACCACATTTGTGTAGTGCACGACTAATTGTTGTCCTGTGGACAGTTTCCCCCACCTGAGCTGTGGCTCTCTGCATTTCATCCAGAGTCACCATGGGCTTCTTGGCTGCCTCTCTGATCAGTGATCTCCTTGTTCGGCCTGTAAGTTTAGGTGGACGGCCTTGTCTTGGCAGGTTTACTGTGGTGCCATACTCTTTCCATTTCCGGATGATGGATTGAACAGTGCTCCGTGAGATGTTCAAAGCTTTGGAAATCTTTTTCAACCTAAGCCTGCTTTAAACTTCTCCAAAACCATATTCCTAACCTGTCTGGTGTGTTCTTTGGACTTCATGATGCTGTTTGCTCCCCAATATTCTCTTAACCAACATCTGAGGCCGTCACGGAGCAGCTGTATTTGTACTGAGATTAGATTACACACAGGTGGACCCTTTTGAGTCATTAGCACTCATCAGGCAACTTCTGAATGCAATTGGTTGCACTCAGGGAAAAGGGGGCTGAATACTTTTGCACGTCGCACTTTTCAGTTTTTTATTTGTAAAAAAAATGTTGATTCATGTATAATTTTCCTTCCACTTCACAATTGTATACCACTTTGTGTTGGTCTTTCACATTAAATTCCAGTGAAATATATTTATGTTTGTGGTTGTAATGTGACAAAATATGGAAAAGTTCAAGGGGTATGAATACTTTTGCAACCCACTGTATGTGCATTTTAACAGATGTGTGATAAATAGTATGAAGTATTTTAAATTATATGGATTTTAAACTGGCAAACGTATTAATTGGCCAAAAAACTAATACACATTATTAAGAACAATGGTTCTTGATCACAGTTCCTGATGAGCCCAAAAGATGGATAAAGATCACAAAGGGGTTTAAAAAAATACTTTTGTTGTGATTTACTGACCTAGAATTATGAATCCAACATTTGAGTTAGAGTAAAAATATTGTATTTACAGATATGAAGCCTGTTTGTTTTTTGTTTTAAAGGATTATGGAAATAAAACTGGTGTGGCTATAAAAGTGATGCAAGATGGTCTTTGAATACGCTATGAAGATACTCTAAAAGATTTTTTTTCCTCTGTAGATTTTTAATATGGTAGTATTGGTGGAGACTACACAACCTCAGAGATGTTCCATGCAGCTTTGCAGTGGTTATGGACAACATATGCAGTATGAATCTGAAGTATCCACACGTTAAAAACACTTCCTTTTAATTTCTACAGCGACTGGTGATGAATATTAAACCAGATCAAGCCTCTGTATGAATACATGGATTAAAAAAACGATTTCTAGCCAGAACTTCAGGCTGCTGGGTAGTCACTAGCTTTTAGTAATTTAAAAGCAAACAACAGCATTGTTTTTTCTCAGTTAAAAAAAAAAATTCAAAAGACAAAACACCAAGTGGAAAATACTTTTTTACACTGTGAAGAAATAACATGTCAACATCAGAATATTCATGAAATAAAAAAGACATCTTTCTGCCTACAGGAATAAACCTAAAGAGTGAACATGAGCACATCCACAGAGGAGAAGAAAAATATTCCAATATGCAGTGTGGAAGGAGTTTCTTTTAGCGGTCTTCTTCAAAGACACCAGGGTGTTCACACAGAAGAAAAACCAATATTGTGCTCACAATGTGGAATATGTTTTACTCAAGAAAGTTCTTTTAAACAGCACCAGCTCAGTCACATAGAAGAAAAACCACATGGTTGCTCTCCATGTGGAAAGAGTTTTACTTGCCAGAAAAATCTTAAACAGCATAAGTGTATTCACAAAGAAGAAAAAACGTATTCCTGCTCACAATGTGAAAAGAGTTTTACTCGACAGTACAATCTTTTAATGCATCAGCGTATTCACACAGGAGAAAAACCCTATTCCTGCTCACAGTGTGGAAAGAGATTTTCTCGACAAAGTTATCTTATAATGCATCAGCGTGTTCACACAGGAGAAAAACCATATTCCTGCTTACAGTGTGGAAAGAGTTTTACTCAACAGAGTAGTCTTACAGTGCACCAACGTATTCACACAGGAGAAAAACCATATTCCTGCTTACAGTGTGGAAAGGATTTTACTAAACAGAGTACTCTTATAGTGCACCAGCGTATTCATACAGGAGAAAAAACATATTCCTGCTCACAGTGTGGAAAGGATTTTACTCAACAGAGTACTCTTATAGTGCATCAGCGTATTCACACAGGAGAAAAACCCTATTCCTGCTTACAGTGTGGAAAGAGTTTTACTCAACAGACTAGTCTTTTAGTGCATCAGCGTATTCACACAGGAGAAAAAACATATTCCTGCTCACAATGTGGAAAAAGTTTTATTAAACAGAGTCATCTTACAATGCACCAGCTTATTCACACAGGTGAAAAACCATATTCTTGCTCAAATTGTGAAAAGAGATTCACTCGACAGTATAGTCTTTTAGTGCATCAGCGTATTCACACAGGAGAAAAACCATATTCCTGCTTACAGTGTGGAAAAAGTTTTACTAATAAAAGTCATCTTACAATGCACCAGCTTATTCACACAGGTGAAAAACCATATTCTTGCTCAAATTGTGAAAAGAGATTCACTCGACAAAATAATCTTATAGTGCATCAGCGTATTCACACAGGTGAAAAAACACATTTCTGCTTACAGTGTGGAAAGAGTTTTACTCAACTGACTAGTCTTATAGTGCATCAGCGTATTCACACAGGAGAGAAACCATATTCTTGCTCAAAGTGTGAAAAGAGATTCACTCAACAAAATAATCTTTTAGTGCATCAGCGTATTCACACAGGAGAAAAACCATATTTCTGCTTACAGTGTGGAAAGAGTTTTACTAAACAGAGTCATCTTACAGAGCACCAGCGCATTCACACAGGAGAAAAACCATATTCCTGCTTACAGTGTGGAAAGGGTTTTACTCAACAGAGTGCTCTTAAACGGCATCAGCATATTCATACAGGAGAAAAACCATATTTTTCCTCACAGTGTGGAAAAAGTTTTACTAAACAGAGTCATCTTACAGAGCACCAGCTTATTCACACAGGAGTAAAACCATATTGCTGCTTACAGTGTGGAAAGGGTTTTACTAAACAGAGTGATTTTAAATTGCATCAGCGCATTCACACAGGATAAAAACCATATTTTTGCTCACAGTGTGGAAAGAGTTTTACTAAACAGAGTAGTCTTAAAAAACATCAGTGTATTCGCTCAGGAGAAAAATCCTTTTCCTGCTCACAGTGTGGAAGAAGTTTTTCTCGAAAAAAGGAATTGAAACGACACCAGTGCATTCACACAGGAAAATAAACTTATTCCAACTTAAACTAGCCAGGTTTTTATCCAAATGTTTTGCAAACATTGTGTGCAATCAAATCATTGGCAAAAAAACTGCAGTTATGAAACCAATAACTTGTAATAACTGCTCAACATTAACAACTGAAAAGAGAATTACTGTGTAAAATATGAGATAGAAATGTTTAGTATTTTAGTTCTCCAGATTTAAAGTTATAAAAACACATTTGCTACTTGTTAAACTGTTGAGAACCTTTCAGGTTGTAGTCAAAGTAGAAAGAATGAGATCCTGTTTACTAAATTTTCTAAATACTAAATGATCTATTTTCATTGATTTATAAACATTTATGTTTCCATTAATTTTTTATGAACCTTAATAATCTTTTTATTCTTTTTTTTTTTTTACAAGAATTTATAAAATAATTTGTTTAAACCAGCTGCTGTGTTGTTCCAAGAGATACAGAAACACCATAAGTGCTGTTAATAATCAATTAATTTGTAAATTGATATTTAATGTTATGATTAAAAAAGAAATAAATTTTAATTTTTAAAATTGTTTAATGAATTAGTATTTTCTTTGTTATGTTGTTTAATAAATATAGAAGTCCTTATGTTTCTTTTTATTCACTGAGAAAACAGGAAGTTGTTATTGTGGATTTGATTTAATGCACATGTGGAATCAATAGAGTTAATCTATGGGAGGTCAGATTTTACTTATTTATTTAGATTTGAATGATTAATAGATCAGTGAGGGCGGCACAGTGTTTTTTTGGTTAGTACATTCTCCCCTCCTGGTTTGAAACCCAATCTCGGTGGAGTTTCCACTTTACATTTAGTCATTTAGCAGACGACTTACAAATGAGAACATTACAAGTCATAAGTTATGCAGAAAACCAACTACACAGTAAATTCATCAAACCTGATTGTTATTTGATGCTGCCCCCCCTTGGGGGTCAAATATGGATATATATATATATATATATATATATATATAATATATATATATATATATATATATATATATATATATATATTCATTCATTCATTATCTCCCGCTTTATCCTCTATTAGGGTCGCGGTGGGGTTCCCCATGCCCATCCAGGGGAGAACGTCTCGGCGCTGGGCAGATTGACCAAGGACAGGGTGCCAATCTATCGCTGGGCACACACTCACTCACACAGACACACTCTATATGGGGCAATTTTTGAGAATTCAATTGACTTGATTCAGGTTTTTGGACTGTGGGAGGAAACCGGATAACCCGGAGGAAACCCACACAGACACGGGGAGAACATGGAAACTCCACCCAGATGGGGATTCAAACCAGGAATCCCTAGCGCTGAGAGTCGAACATGCTAACCACTAAGCCACCGTGCCGCCTATATATATGTTTTGTTTCTGTTTGTTTTCATTTATTAGGTATTATATATTGTATAATCTAAAGTCACAACCTGATCATTGAAACTGATTCTCCTCATCTGTGATCAATAAACATAAAACTTTGGATTAAACTGCGTCTCTGTAAGTTTTTTCCTGAAAGTAAATATGTCCTTCCACATTTTTAGTGTTACAAACAAAATTCCGTAGATAAAGCAGGAGCTTTGTCATTTGCCCTCCTTCACCTCCAAACCAACAGTCAGCCTTGTCTCTGTATGTACTGTACCTTCATTATATAAAGGTAGCTTAATAAAATAAGTGTGTAACAGACTGTCGAGATGAGCTACCTTCATTATATAAAGGTAGAATACTAAAATAAGTGTTTAAACGGACTGTCGAGTTGAGCTACCTTCATTATATAAAGGTAGAATAATAAAATAAGTGTTTAAACGGACTGTCGAGTTGAGCTACCTTCATTATATAAAGGTAGCTTAATAAAATAAGTGTGTAACAGACTGTCGAGTTGAGCTACCTTCATTATATAAAGGTAGAATAATAAAATAAGTGTTTAAACGGACTGTCGAGTTGAGCTACCTTCATTATATAAAGGTAGAATAATAAAATAAGTGTTTAAACGGACTGTCGAGTTGAGCTACCTTCATTATATAAAGGTAGCTTAATAAAATAAGTGTGTAACAGACTGTCGAGATGAGCTACCTTTATTATATAAAGGTAGCTTAATAAAATGAATGTTTAAACTGACTGTCGAGATGACCTACCTTCATTATATAAAGGTAGCTTAATAAAATAAGTGTAAACTGACTGTCAAGAAGAGCTACCTTCATTATATAAAGGTAGAATAATAAAATAAGTGTATAACAGACTGTCGAGTTGAGCTACCTTCATTATATAAAGGTAGCATAATAAAATAAATGTTGTAATAATAATAATAATAATAATAATAATAATAATAGGATTATTATTAGGTAGGATAACTCGACAGTATCCTCTATCTATTTACGCTACCGATGGCATTTTCTGCGACCGGTAACCTAATTCGACAGGGTAGCGCAACTCGACAGAACAGCGGACGTATTCGTATAACGGATGTTAAGACACGTTCTCTATCGCTGTTATTATCTAGTTAACAACCAAATGCAGCATGAAGCTACTCTGCCGGTCTGATAGTGTTACGTTGCGTTACGTTGAATCACCTTAAACTAAAGAATCTCGGGATGTTGAAGTGATTTATCTGCTGTTCAGCTTCATTCTCATCAGTGTTGAGTTTCAGGTGACGGTGGTGTTGCGTGCAGCTCAGTTCATGTTTGCAGAGCTGCATGATCCACATTCTTTATTTGTGTAAAGGTGAAGCTCCCGCAGTAGGAATTTAAACGGAAGCTTGTTTTCTGCGTTGGCTGTGTCTCATTTGTACGATTTATCAACTTGTTTTGCAGACTCCGCCTCGTTCTGTTCAACCCGCTATTATTTTCCAGCGTTATTGAAGCGCTGCAGGTGACGTAAGCGTTTGCGACATTGCGAGTAACGCGGAAATTGCGCGACCCAACGAATCGATAATGGAAATTCATTATCGATACTTTGGATAATCAATTTTTATTGATTTTATCGATTCGTTGTTGCAGCCCTAGTGCTGATGGATCAGTAACAGCAGAGCTGCTGAGCCTTTTAAACACTTTAGTGACAATGAACTGAGAATAATCTACCAACCAAAAATTTCCAGTCACCAGCATAATGTAAATGTGTCTAATAGAGTGTACAGTAAAAAGAAAACTATTTAAATACTCCAGCAGCACTGATGTGTTTCACGGTACTGAGTGAATCAGAGACATCATCACATCAATGCCAAGACTCATCCACCACAAAAATAATGCATGCTCTAGGGTAGTCCTCGAGGTTTCCAAACAATTAAAGAGCAGGGTAATTTAGACTAATAAAGTTTGCACTTGTTTGGATAGATTACAGTTTGTTATTGAGCTATCGAGTGCATTTATAGTGAAGCAGGTGAAATTTATTTAAATTTAAATCAAATTTTTTTTTTGCTCAGTATGCTGTGTTTAATGCCTTCCTTGTGGTTGCCTGTGTTGAAGCTTTTATTATAACTTTTGTCATAATAATGGCCCCAACGTCATCTTTGATCTGCCCCAAAACCAAACACATTCAGCTGTGATAAAATGAAAGGAAGGTCTAAGTTCATTTTACATTTAACATCATTAAATAAAGTGAATTAAACTTCATATTTAAACATAGAAGGACCCAGGAAAGCTGTTATAGCTTAAAAACAATTGAGTTCTCCAAATTACCCCATATAGTGTGCGTGTCTGTGTGAGTAAGTGAGTGAGTGTCCAGTGATAGATTGGCGCCCTGTCCTGGGTGTATCTGCCCAGTGCCCGAAACGTTCTCCCCTAGATGGGCATGGGGAACCCCCCCGTGACCCTAATATAGAATAAAGTGGAAGATAATGGATGGATGGAGAGTTTGTGAATGATTGTTATAACAAACCATAAAAATGCATGTTTATATACTTGTTGTTTATGTCATTTTAATAATCAAAAACAATAAAAACACAAAAGTCACAAACAGATTGGTCATGTACACTGTATATCATTTCATGATCTCTAAAGGACTGTGGATAGATAGTGTCATTACCTGGTCACAGATGTACAAGGAGAATATAATGATAAAGAAGCCAGTTGTTGGATATTTTTCTTTTCTTTTTTTTTTTTTTTTTTTTAAATCTTTTTATTGAGGAAAAACAGAATATTTACATACACAAACCATTTCACACACATTCATTATTTTCCTCTTCCCCCATTTTTTTATATTTACTTACACTTTTCCCTCCCCACCCCACCCAAACCCACCCACCAAGAATGAAGAAAGAGAAAAAAAAAAATAATAATAAAAAAAAAAATAATAAAAAAAAAAAAAATAATAATAATAATAATACTTAAATTAAAAAATTTAATTATTTAATTAAAAAAAATGTAATAAAATAAAATAAAAAATAAATAAAAAAAATATATAAAATAAAAAATAAAAATAAAAAAAAGGGGGGGGGAGGGGGGATCATTTGGTTGGGAAAGATATAGATTGAAGCTGCTCAAAGTAAGAAAGAAAAGAATTCCACTTTAAATAAAACTTGGAAGTGTTTCCCTTCAAAGTAAACCTATTTTTTTCCAATTTAAGAAAATAAATTACGTCCTGGAGCCACATTGAGATTGTGGGTGATTTTGGAGATTTCCAAAGTAAAAGAATACGTCGCCTTGCCAACAAAGACGTAAAGGCAACAACATCTGACTGAGCCCCCGAGAGTGAGTTTGCCTGCGAGCAGAGTCCAAAAATGGCAATGATAGGACACATTTTAATAGTAGCCCCAATAATTTTTGACATTGCATCAAAATAATCAGACCAAAATTTACGAATAACAGGGCAAGAAAAAAACATATGGGTTAAAGTACAAGGAGACATGGCACATCTGTCACACCGATCAGTGATTGTCCCAGGATAGAATCTAGCCAACTGAGCCTTGGAGCGATGAACTCTGTGTATAACTTTAAACTGAATCAACTGGTTTCTGGCACAAGGTGAGCTGAAACGCACATTCTCAAAAGCCCTTTCCCACAGTTCATCTGACAAACCAGAACCCAATTCCTCCTCCCAAGAATGTCTTAATTTATTGAGGGAATGCGGATTCAACTCCATCAGACGTAAATATATGTTTGATATAATTGACCTTTGAAAGGGGTCCAAATCCATAAAGCAGTCATATGGCTAAATGATAGAGCTAGTGTAGTTAGAAAACAAAGAGGAAATACAGTGCCTAATTTGAAAATATCTAAACAAATGTGATGATGGTAAATTGAAAAAGGCAGATAATTGGGTAAAACTTCTTAAAACACCATCACTATAAAGGTCCTGAAAGGTGTTAATACCTCTATCTCGCCATAGGCAAAATGCTGTATCATTTAACCCTGGAGAAAATAAATAATTATTTAGAATGGGCGATCTCATAGAGGGTTGTGTGAATTTGAAATTTGACCTAAATTGTGACCAAATTCGAAGAGATGACAGAGTCAATGGGTTACAGGTAAATTTGGCATATTTTAATGGAATTGGAGCAGTCATTAATGAAAGTAATGAGAAGGAAGAGCAAGAGAGAGACTCCAGTCTACACCACAACAAATCAGGAAATTGTAACCAGTAATTCATCTTTTGAATGTTGGCTGACCAGTAATAGAACAGAAAATTGGGAAGTGCAAGTCCGGCATTAAATTTAAATCTCTGCAAGATTGAAAGTCTAATTCTAGGTACCTTTCCATCCCATATGAAGGACAAAATGATCTGATCCAATAATTTAAAAAACTTTTTGGGTAAGTATAATGGAATAGTTTGAAACAAAAAAAGAAATCTAGGCAATACATTCATTTTAATAACATTTATTCTAGCAATAAGGGATAAAGGAAGTGATCTCCATTTCTCCAACTCAGACTTTAATTTTTCCAAAAGAGGCGAAAAGTTAGATTGGAAAAGGGATGGAAAATGCCCAGATATCTAAAACCAGATGGGGTGAATCTAAAAGGCAAAATAGAGCTGTCAAGTTGCAAGGCAAGAGAATTTACTGGATAACATTCACTTTTATACAGATTTAATTTATATCCAGAGAAGGAACCAAAGTTTGTTAATAAAGACAGTATTGACTGAAGACTACTTTTAGGGTCAGTGACATAAAGCAACAGATCATCAGCGTACAGTGACACCTTCAACTCAATACCAGATCAGATGATACCACAAAAGAGTGGAAGAGATTTTAAAGCTAATGATAGAGGCTCGACAACGAGAGCAAACAAAAGGGGGGATAATGGACAACCTTGCCTGGTGCCACGTGACAGAGAGAAAAAATCTGAATGTATATTATTGGTATGCACACTGGCACAGGGAGATGTATATAGTAATTTTATCCAGGCTATAAAAGAGCTTCCAAATCCAAACTTATGTAAAACAAAAAACAGATATTGCCATTCAACGCGGTCAAACGCCTTCTCCGCATCCAAAGAAATTACCACCTCCGGGGAAGAGCGCGAATGTTCGGTGTAAATTGTGTTTAAAAGTGTACGAACGTTAAAAAAAAGTTGACGTCTCTTGATGAAACCATTTTGTTCATTGGAAATAATTTTAGGAAGAACATTCTCCAAACGGAGCGCCAAAGCCTTAGCCAGGATTTTTACATCTACATTTAACAATGAAAGCGGTCTGTATGAAGTACAGATATTAGGGTCCTTGTCTTTTTTCAGAAGCAGTGAGATAGATGCACGAGTCATAGTAGGGGGTAGAGAACCAGAAAGCTGAGATTCAACAAAAACATCCAGAAGAAGAGGGGCCAATTTGTCAATAAATGTTTTATAGAATTCAATCGGAAACCCGTCTAATCCCGGTGCCTTGTTAGTTTGCATCGATCTAATAGATTTATATATCTCTTCTAAGTGGAGTGGAGAATCAAGATCATCTGCAACTGTACGCTCTACCATTGGAAGATCTAGTGTCTCAAAGAAAGAGAGCATTTCAGTGTCATCTGAAGATGATTCAGATGTATAAAGGGTAGAATAAAAGGACTTGAATACTGCATTAATAACCAGGGGATCTGAGCAAATGTCACCATCTGTGTTTGTAATTTGTGGTATCACCCTTGCTGCATCCTGTCTCTTCAACTGGTGGGCCAAAAGTCTAGATGGTTTGTCACCATGTTCGTAGTATGAAGAGCGTGTACGCAAAAGAAGTTTTTCTGCTTCAGTCGTGGTCAAAAGGTCAAATTTGGTTTGCAACTCCAGTCGCTGCTTAAGTAAAGATGGTGTTGAGCGAATTACAATAAGCCTATCAAGCGCTGCAATCTGTCCCAATAGGTTTTGTAAACTGGATATGACGTGATTTATTCAGATGGGCCGTGAAGGAAATTATTTGACCACGCAAATAAGCTTTGAGTGATTCCCACAAAATAGAGCAAGAGATAGAGTCTGATCGATTAATAGTGATAAAGTCATCAATAGAGGAGGAAATAAATGCAATAAACGTTTCGTTGGACAGCAATAGTGTGTTAAATTTCCAAATTTGTGAAGAGTGGTAAGATTTGGTGAAATGTATTTTCATAGTGTGAGGAGCATGATCTGAAATGACTATAGGATGATATTCAGGATATGTAACCCTTGAAATAAGTGAGCTGTCCACAAAAAAATAGTCTATTCGGGAATATGTTTGGCGCGGATGGGAGAAAAAAGAAAAGCCCTTAACCAAAGGGTTATGAGACCTCCAGGGATCTGTTATAGAGTTCTCAGTCAAAAACTCAGAAACCACCTGGGACATTAGAGATGGAGTTAAAGTCCGTGGATTGGAGTGATCTAAGGATGGATCAATGGTACAGTTCATGTCTCCTCCCATGATAAGACGATGAGTATTTAAAGAGGGGATGAAACGAAAGAGATTTTGCATAAATTTAGGGTCATCAAAATTTGGGGCATATATATTAACCAACAACACAGGGATGTTAAACAAAAAGCCCCTAACTATTAGATATCTTCCATTAACATCAGCCAAAATGTAATCAGATGTGAAAGAAATCCCTTTTTTCACCAAAATGGCAACACCTTTAGATTTAGCATTAAATGTTGAGTGGTAGATGTTTCCTACCCAAGGAAATTTTAATTTAAGATGATCCTCTCTTTTAAGATGAGTTTCTTGTAAAAATGCTATATCGGAATCTAAAATTTTCAAGTGGGCACTGACTCTCAGACGCTTGGTCACATTATTAAGGCCATTGACATTCCAGCTCAGGAATTTTATGTTGACTCCAGTACGTAGATCATTAGAAACAAATTTAACCATTTAATTTATATAAAGTGGATGGAAAAATAATAGAAAATTTGCCAGCAAATTGGGGAAGGAAGAAGAAGGGAGGAGGAAGGAGGGAGGGGAAGGGAAGAAGGGGAGAAAAACAAAACAAAAAAAAAAAAAAAAAAAAAAAAACACAACCAGAATCCCATACCACACATGATAACAACCCACCCAGTATCATAGATACTAAAGAGCGCACGTAAAGCTCCCAGTAAGACGTCATTACCATGGAGCACCCAGAGAGCAAAAAAGTCCAGTAAAGCGCAATAGGTGCATGTACACAGAGATTTTTAAAGTAAAGATTGTAAGAATTAAATGAACAATATCAATATTAAATCTACTAAAACTGTCTGAACTCCTGTTGTTATGCACATACACATGGAAAATAAAGGCACAAGCACCTGATAAGGCAGCATGAAGTGCATATGGAACAAAAATACTATATCTTTTTAAACAATAAAGCAAATATTTATATATAATAATAATAAACAATCCGCTAGGCAGCTATGGAACAGCAGCGCCACCAAAGTGGAACCTGCATAGATCAGCGAGTCGCAGCAGGAGAAAATCACGCCTCTCACAACAGAGGGCAGAGTGAACAAAGTTTATAAAGCACAACATAGAACGAGCGTGCGAATGAACCATTTTTATAGATAAAAAAAGCTAAATGGAACCCGCCTGGCGCATTGAGAATCCACCAGCACATAAATGATGCGTGCATCACTTAGAAATGGAAGCGACGAAGCGTTTCGCCTCATCGGCCGAGGTGAAGATGCGCTGCTCATCACGGTGTGAGATACGGAGTCGCGCTGGGAAGAGCAATGAATATTTCACGTTGTCCAAAGCACGCAGTTGTTTCCGCACATCATTGAATGCAGAACGAGCTTTTGTGATTTTAGCTGTGTAATCGGGATACACTGAGATCGTCATGTTTGAAATCTTGATCCGCTGCAGTTCCCGGGCTCTCTTCAGAATTTCAGCACAATCTTTGTAATAATGCATTCTCGCAATTTCAGGACACTGATCGAGGGTGAATGCTTCCTTAAGAAGTTGAGAGATGGATGCAGCGGATGTCGGCTGCGACTTGGGGATCCCGATAATTCTAATGTTCTGCCTGCGGGACCGTGATTCTAGGTCGTTACATTTGGCGTCTAATTTGGTTAGCTCCGCGGTTAAATATTCGACCTTAGCGTGCAGTCCCACAACCTCGTCCGAATATGAGGAGAGAGACTGTTCCACCTCCGCCAAACTTTTCTTAATGTCGGTAAACTCGGACCTCAGTGCGGTGATGTCACGAACTATGTCCGCCCTCAAGACCTGCAGCTCTGATCGAATGTTTGATCTGAAATCTTCGAGTGCAGTACGTAGCTCCTCTTTTACTGCCTGGACCAGCTCGGTCTTCAGCGAGGCAACGTCTAGATTTGGCGCGGGTGAAGAACTCCGGGCCGCGGCGCCGCTATCAGGTGAAGAAACCGCCTGAGCTGTAGGCCTCAGGAGGCTCTGTGATGGTCCCGGAGTTTTATTCACTTTCGGCGGCATAATGAAAATAGCACCAAAGTTACCAACAAAGCGTTCGTGGAGGATATCTAGATTCAGAAAAAGTAAGAGTGCCTTAAAGTAATGAAATATTGGACTTGCTCAGGAGAAACCTGAACTCACGTCTGCTCCATGTGGCGCCAAACCGGAAGTCCTTTTTCTTTTCTTTTTATCCAGTTTTCAAAAACATATTTCATGAACTGATAGTTTATGATCATCACCTTCAGGACAAGAAGAAGTCTTTATATCCTGATTCATGTAATCGATTTTTCTATTATTTCCGAAATATGATAAACTTTACTCTCCAATCTATCAATAAACCTTACCTTTTTCAAGGATTCAATGCATTCTAACCATAAGCATAAGTGATTTATAAAAAAAAGCAAGTTTCTCTAATTTCTCGTTTTTTTACATTCTACGTTAATTCTTTCTTCGATGAGTCGCTCTTAAGATTCACTGGGAGTCGATTCAGACGAGTGTTGTGTAATTTATAAAACCAGCAGTCTTCTACTTTATATATAGCAGTTTTGTATTAAAAAAAAGAAAACTTTAATGATCGTATTTTATTTTTATTCTCAAATTAAATACATAAAAAGCTAATTTTTAAAAAAGTTTTTTTTATATAAATGCATAAAATCACTACATTTATTTGTACAGTTAGTTAAATAAATGTTAAATAAATGAAATAATAGTGAAATGTATGTATTACTCTGAATGATGTAACCTAAAGAACAGAATTAGAATCAGACTTTATTGGCCAAGTATATGCTCACACATACAATTGCAGTAGCTCACAGTGCACAATAACTGACATCACAGAAGTAACAAACACACCCAACTAATCATCCTTCCACACACACACACACACACACAGTGACACACATGAACAGACACACCTGTAAACTTGACAAGTGCAGAGTTCTGTATATACAATAAAGTGCAAAGTGCAGCAGTAAAGGACAGTGCAGACTGAGTTAGTGAGAGAACATCTGGATATGGATGTATGTGGTAGACTGTATCCAGAAAGTAGTATTTTAATGTGCGCATGATGTTCTCTGCCCGCTTCCTGGTTCTGGCCATGTGCAGGTCCGGTAGGGAGGGTAACTTCACACCAATGGTTCTCTCTGGAGACCTGATGATGTGTTGCAGTTTGTGGGTGTCATGTCTGGTGGCTGAGCTGCCCCACACTGTGATGGATGCAGTGAGGACAGATTTTATGGTGGCGGTGTAGAACTTCAACTCCTTGGGCAGGCTGAACTTCCTCTGCTGACGCAGGAAGTACAGCCTCTGCTGAGCTCTCTTGATGATGGTGCTGATGTTGCAATCCTGCAAGTCCTTGGAGATCATTGTGCCCAGGAACTTGTAGGAGTCCACAGCCGTTACAGTGCTGTTGAGGATGTTGAGTGCTGGAAGAATTGGAGGGCAGTGGATAATAAACATTATAAAGTAATGAATTGAATAAATAATAACCTGTTTAATCATTTATTAATTTAATATGTTTAATTCTATCATTTTTTTGAATTTTGAAACAAAATCTGCACAAAATCAAAGTAACAATTCAGTCTATTAGTTTTTATCTGATGAGCCACTCTTCTGATTCACTGGGAATCAATTCAGACAATTCAATTCACAGACAATCTCCTACTTTATAACTTGAGTTACTGGTTTAAATTTTTATTGTGAACTTAAGGTTTTATGTTCCATGTTTATTAACTCATAATATATCAAATATATTAATATCTCAATAGTTTTGACCAGCAGGGGGGATGGGTTTTTGTGCAAGTGAAGCTTCAAGGTTTCAGAGGCTTCAGCAGCTCCATCACTAGAACCTGCATTAATGACCTTGTAGGCGTAGATGACGTAGCTCTCATTGCGGTGCTTTCTGTGTTACTTTTCTGTCTTCAGCGGTTGTCATGGTAACTGCGAGCGCATGTTCTCATTGGTCAAAATCCAAGCTTCCTTTATGAGTCATTCTCTGTAGCTCCTCCTCTCAAGGATTCAACTATTACTACTCATTCTGTTTTCGGGCTGCGTGCCGCGTTCAAAATCACTCTGTATTATAAATGTAGTGCACTAGTAGTGTTATTAGATTGAAATGAACTAGGTATGAATATCTAGGACATTTTATAATCAGTAGGGGTGAGCTGCAATATTCGCTGATTCGACGATTCGATTCGGAGAACCGTAGTCGACTATGAACCTCATAGTCGAATGTACCATTTTGATCACATGGGGGCGCCCATGGCTGCTGCTAAGCATTAGTTTTTACATGAAATGTCTTTGTTTTCGTTATATATATAGCCTTTTGTCAAATAAAATTATCCTGTCACAAATGTCCGTCTTTCCCCGGAGATGAGCGGCTCCGCGGGGAAATCGTGAACGCCGCTCGCGCATGAGCGTCTCCCGGGATCCGGCTACGCGTAAGCCACAGCGTCAGCCGGTCTAAACAGAGGGAGACGCTCCCACGAGTGCGACCTGAGCGGAACGAATGCGCAATAACACACCGTGGCAGAAATGCTGATGGAGAAAAACTGGAACACCGGGATAAAACCAAAACTAGAATTTATTAAAAAAGTGGTGCCGAAGCACCAACAGAAAGGAGGTAAATGAACAAAGCAACATCGGGTAAGGTAACCACAAATTAAAGACGTGCACTAACCCAACCAATCACCCAAGTGAGATAATCAGAAAGCAAACGAGGGACAGCTGCCGCAGGTGATTGTTACACATCCTAATTTCTGTTAAAAAAATGTTTTAAATGATGTGTGCGCTTTAACCCATTTACGGTGCTCTAGAAAAACAAGTAAAATATAAAAAAAAATCTTTAAAAAAAAAACAGGCTTATAGCGCCATCTTGTGGTGAAATTTTAACTGATTCGACTATCAGTCGACTATAGGGAAAATCTGACGAATCAGATTCGACTATGAAAAACCTTAGTAGAATACAGCCCTAATAATCAGTGTGTGTTTGATGTAAAGTGTCAGGAATTTTAAATTCCTTATACATTATGAGAATTCCAATATGGCCGAAAGACAAACAAAGGACCTTGGATTTCCCGCCACTAGGAAATACTGGGCTGGGATTGGCTGATTTAAAACCTAGGGCGGTAGTTTGTGATTGGCTTAAAGCAGTTAAGGGGCGGGATCTAGACGTAACGCATATACCCCGTCATTCAGACGCGGAGGGAGACAGCATCAGAACGCTGAGGAGGAAGACCGCTGGCCAGCGTGAGTTACTGGAGGTGTCCATGAAGTATTCTCTTTGTCCTAAATAAGTGAGTTGAGGCGACCATTTTGCATCAGCTCGTTCTTTCTGCCTTTTTCAAAATCAAAAGATCCTAACAAATGGTAGCACGAGGATGGTTTTGAAAATAGGCAGGAGAACAATAATTTCGGTACTGGATTTGGACTCCTGATTTCATGTATACTCATTATAGGCGCGCCGAAGGTAAGCAGACTTACTGCATAGTTAACTGCATTCAATATTTAGTTTTAATGAGTATGTGTGAATGCCGGGGTCCGTAAGTGTTATAAATTGTTACAGTAATCAGAATTCTTCATGGACACTGGAAGGTAGATTTATTTGGTACCATTCCTGATATCGGCACCGAAGTTTATGCTCGAGTATAAAAACGTAGTTTGAGTTATATTTAAGAGGAACGCGCGAAAAGTGGGGCAAAGTTGGTGAAGAGGGCCCATGTCCTACATTTGGGTTAATAAAGCGTTTTTTTGGGATAGAACCGGTTTATAGGGGCGTACGATTGTGTGGTAAAGTTGGTGAGAGGGCCCATACCTACATTCGGGTTAGTAAGCGTTTTATAGATAGACGGTTCTAGGCGCTTTTTTAGGAATAACTGGAGTCGTGAAACAGGGTTTCAGACCAGTAATTATAAAATAAGGAATCGGGAGGTTTTCCAACGGGGTACTGATCCAATGATTGGAAAAATAACTGGTTATTGGCTAGAACGATAGAGAGATGCCTGGGGTCTGTATCGTGCCTGATTAGCAGGGTAAATTTCCAAATTGTGGCTAAATTCAAAATTTCTCCGGTGCAAATATCAGGGAATCTTGTATGTGTGTTTGTCTTGTGTTTGTCTTGTCTTGTGTGGAGCAGCAACACGTGTGTGCACGCTGGGGGTGGAAATCAGCTCAAAAGGTAAAGTTCTGTTTTGTGCTTGATGTTTTATTTGAGAAATGGGGGGGGGGGGAGTTCATTTTGTGGTAAGTAATTTAGCTGGTAAGTAAGTGTTTAGCTTGGTAAGTAATATTTGTGTTCTGCTTGTGTGGTATACAACCTAAATTGACTAAATTAAAATGGCTGACTTACTTCAGGACAACTAGCACACACCTAGCCAAAGGCTAATATTTTAGCAGCATGGTAGAGTTGAGTTGGAACAAAGGATTTAAAATGGCCGCCACAACCTCACGTATAGCTCCTCCCACATAGCACATGGTCAATGCAATGCTTGCAGCCCTTCACTCGCCTTAACAGTTACCTGTGTTGGGTGTCATTACAGGGTACACCAGTAGATGGTGCCAATAGATCACTGGGCCATATCCCAGTAGACAGCCTGTGCCCAACCAGTAAGGTTTTAATGAAATACCTCCAACTCACCTTCCAAATTAGTCATGAGTCCTTCACAGGTTGAGAAATTATCCAAGCACCAATTGTTACCAGTGGTGCAGGTGGTGAACAATTTGATTTTTAATTAACACTGGGCCACTGCTTCAGGGAACACAGTGCAATTAATCCATTACTTTCTATATTCTCCAAATTGTCCAAACTAATTTCTTAGGTCGTGATGTTTTAATTACAAGAACTCAAAGCTCATTGTCATATGCACATATAGAAATGTTTTTCTTGGGGCAATGTAATTCTTACTTTGCCATCCACGCTGTATAAGTGAGAAAAAGTAAATATAACAATAATATAATAATGAAAAAATACATTTAAGTTTGCAGTTCACACTTATGTACCTGTACAACTAAAACCAAATAGTGAGACTTGTTCAAGTGGTAAGTGAATTATTATAAAATTAAGTGCTTTAGTAAAATTAAAAAAAGTAAAATGAGTTTTAGTGAATTTTCAGTTAATGATAAGATTTGTTTTTTATATAAATGACCCATAACTTATCCCTGGATTTCACCCCACTAGCTGCTCTTTACCCATGTACAATAACAGTCACATGTGTAGATCATTTGTAAAACAAACAGGTTTAATAATTACTCTAGATTGTACAGGTCACATTAAAGCTGCAGTGTCACTGTGAACAGAGTTCTGTAACATCATCTTCAATATCTCCCACCTTCTCTTTACTGTCTGTCACACACACATGTTGGTGATGGTACCGGTGTTTAACAGTGATTTGTTAATGCAGCAGTGCCTGGGCCAAATCTTACTTCTGGTTACCATCATCTTTCCTTCCAAAAGTTTTTGCATATGGCTCTGAGTTCAGCTCTTGTACCAATAATCAAACATCAGAAAATACCACCTTTAAGATAACGACTGTTTTGATTTGATTTAAGTGATTAAATGATTATTTGTAGCAGCGCATCTTTGTAATTAAAATTGCTGTTTTCCATAAAATATTAAAAGCCTTTGTATTGAGCGTATTTAAATTTCAAAATGTAGTCATGCCATGTTTTAATTTCTCACACAGGTGCTTTAGTGGTTCAGCAGCCAGATTCGTCATCACAACACACTGGACACAATTTTACATTGAGCGTTGGGTTTATAGGGTTTGGAGTGACACCTCTCCTCCACACACTTAATACTTTGTGCTATGTGTGTCAGAGGAAGTGCATGCCAGCAATAATTATGTAACCAGAAATGAGGTTTATTTTTTATTATTTTTAGGTATTTTAATGTTGGGATCCCAGATAAAATATTAGGCCTATATTACTGCTGATTCAGACAAATGTGACGACATTTGTATACTGGATCAGATATTATGGTAAGTGGTATAGAATAGTCATTAAAGTATATAATTATATGAATCCTCAGCTCTAATATAGAGCCATGTGATTGATACTCATGCTACGACCCCACATGGTAATATATTTGGTTGCTAGAACCTAGAGTTGAGTAGTATATTTGGGATAGAGGAGTTTATCAGAAGGACACAGTTGAAAGTTACCATTGATATAGTTTTCAGTCCGCCTGAGAAGGTAGAAGCTTGACTGATAAATTATATCAATTAAGGTACTGCAAGTGTGGACTTGAACTCCATGTTGGACGGGGTAAATCTGTTGAAAGCAATTAGTTAACATATTACAGCAACTTGGTTAATAATAATACATGTACACTGGACAGAAGGGGAGAAATGGTCAATAGCATGCAATTAGTATACAGATTGGGCAAAGGGTTTACCAGCCATGAAGCCATAAAAGAGGGCATACTGACTAAATTGCCACCATTAACTGATAGCAGGTAAGATGCCGTGTTTGGGTGAAGTAGGGGTAATAGCTAGATTAGAAGGTAAAAGGAGGTGAATATTGATTGAAATAGCGGAATAGGTTTGAAAGGAAAGACAGAAAACACCATTTTAGCATAAGAGGATGTATGGGATCTACTTAAGGGTATACCCCGTAACTTATAGTTTGACATCCTTGCCAGCTCTTAAGAGAGCTGATAAGAGTGGATATAGACATGGTGAAACTTTTAGAAAGTGTGGTGACTTATGGCTGGAAGCAACAGAAATGTAATGGAGATAGCAGGTAGGGAACGCATGTGAAGGGCAGTTAGTTGATGTGGAAATTTGTAGTTTGCCACATAAACAATGGGACCCAAAATTAGAGCAATGCTTTACTGAGGTTAAACAAAGTTTAGCACACGCTGAAAACCTTCAGTCCCCTGATTACACAAAACCCTTTTACCTAGATGTTTCTGTAAAAGAAGGCATTGTTAATGCTGTTCTTTTCCAGAAAGGGGGGAGTAGTTGTGAATTTTTTTGCAATTTCATAGCTCAAAAATGGATCCTGTGGTACGAGGACAACCACAATGCACCAAACATCTAGCTGCGTTAGCAGAAGCTGTAGATAAAACAGCCCACATTGTAATGTCACCCTTTGATCATTGACACCTCACATTGAGTAGTAGCTTATTTGACATCATCAGCATTTACTTTGTCTAAAGCTAGAAAACTAAAAGACAGTAACACACCATTGTCTTGTCTTTGCAAATATTCAATTAGTATTTGAACATGGTTATGGAGGAGGTAAATACAATTACTATGATGACTGCATATAAAAACTTAAACTATAAAGTCTTTTCATGTTTTGCACTGTAACTATAACCTCACTTGGTGACAAGTTTCGTGAAACAATGATAATTACATTTCGTTATTGTATTAGATGCAGTTTTAATGGCAGAATATTTGGTATGTGATTGTCTTCTGGAGTCCTTAATGAGGTTTAAAATTGCAGAACCTGGTGTTGATTCCCTTCGTTCCATCCTCACCTACAGATTTACAGTCTGATTTAACAGGTGGCTGAATTTAGTGTTTATGTCAAGCTTAGTATTTCGCCACATAAATTGCAAATTTAGAATTGTTATAGAAATTATTTAGAAAAAGCTTCTCTGGGTTCCACTAATTGTTATTTGGTTGGAAATAATTTGACTGGGTTGATTTTCACGTTTTGATCTTTGCTTTGCCCTTTTAACCAACAGAGTCACTAGTACGGGTGCTGACCATAGGTCTGATTACATAAGTCATGTAGTATACAATAAAGATAATGAAGACATATAAAATAATAGACTAAATGCTTACTTAAATAGTAAATAGAAGTGAAATTAATTGGTTTTCAGTCTGCCCCGTGTAGAGTGTGTGCGTGTATGAGTGAGTGGGTGTGTGCCCAGCGATGGGTTGGCGCTCTGTCCTGGGTGCATCTGCCCAGCGCCTGAAACTTTCTCCCTGTGATGGGCAGAAAGAACCCCATGCAACATTAGTAGAGAATAAAGGTAATGAGATGAGAGTCTCAGAATAATAAAAAAGACTATTATTATACACAGGACTGGAAAAACATATTAGGGTAATTCTATATATTCAATAGTCTTGGCAATATGACACTTATTTTATACATAAACATACTACTGTTTTATCCTCTGCACTCACCAGTGGGACACACTAAACAGAGATATGCTGTGTCTCACACACACACTAGTTTCTTCTCTTTGAGACACTGTGCTGCTTTGACATACTGCCTTGTCATCCTAAATGACTCGGATAATGAAGCTATACCATGCATAATTGCATGATGCCATTGGTCTAACAAGTGGAAATATCACTCACAATGTTTGTGTTGTGAACGATATGATAATGGCACATCCTTATTGGTCAGCGTACAGCCTAAATCCACTGTGGTCAGAAATTCAGATTTATTAACTTATGTTATCCCATTATATGATACAGTAGCCAGTTCTAGCCTTACTAACAGCTTATGGTTAAGAGAGGTTGTTAATCAAGTTTAAATTTTGTGGTAGCATGTCCACATTTTTTGCTTTAAATTTCATAGCAGCTAGAATTATCTATATTTTATATTAGGAATTGTCATACTTCCTCCCTGAATATTATTGGGTGTTATATACATCAGGATTAAGATCCATAAAATATTTGTGGTTATCAACATTCCCTATACTTTAACTATTTATACCCTTACCGTATTGAAACGGCCTCCAATAGATCATTCAATATCCGTTTACAATTTCATCTTAACTACTGTTTTAAGTAGTGTGGGAAAATGTTTGGTGAATCGCAGTTGCATCAGTTCACTAAATACATTTTCCTTTTGGAATGTCATATTTTTCATTATAGATATTTTATGCAGACAGGTGCCAAATATACAGAGACAGTGTTGTATACATATATACGGCATAATTATTTGTTGAACAAAGCTGTTGTAATTGTTGTATTTTTATAGATTTGTATGGTAAGCTGTCTCTGGAGGAGTTTTCTTAAGAGTGCAGAAAGTGACCCAAGCAGTGCTGGGCAGTTCTGATAGACGTGCCCACCATGTTACCCTCTAGTGTTTTATTTATTTATTGGGGTTTGTATAATGTGTATTATAAGGCATCTGACCAATTTATTTAGGTATAATTATTCATAATGAAAATATATGGGAAAAATGTTAAGCATGTAGCCACATGCAGTAAGAATTTCATTTTATACAGTGTTTGTATGGGTCGATTTTGGTTTTGTTAGTTTTAGTTTTAAGGTCTCGTGGTTTTACTGTTCCTTAAGTGTAAACTAGGTTGGTTATTGGTGCACTCTTTCACTCAGCTTTAATTTCTACACAGGGATAATCTTTTAAACATCAACCTACTGGTTAAATTAACCTACCACATTTAGCTTTTACTAAACCTTTTGTATTTCAGAAGCATTTTGTTTGAGGTTAACTATCATTCCTTGTTTGGCCTTAAACATGCTTGTTTGGATGATTTATTTTGGCTTCAAAACAGAGCACATTATTCTTGAGCTGCTGGAGTTCCCGTTTCCAACAGACATTCATACAGAAATTCAGTCCTGGTCCCATGTCCTAAACCTGTTCTCTAGATGATCGGTGTGTTTCAGATTAAATGCGGCTGGATGTAGGTGTGGAACTAGATTCTCTAGGAAGTGGAGTTCAAGGAACAGAGTAAGTGGTGATCAGGATGGATCTGCGGTGAG
The DNA here is from genome assembly GCA_019802505.1 of Corydoras sp. C115. Classification (NCBI taxonomy): domain Eukaryota; kingdom Metazoa; phylum Chordata; class Actinopteri; order Siluriformes; family Callichthyidae; genus Corydoras; species Corydoras sp. C115. The sequence continues at coordinate 326,447 of JAFMOC010000465.1, forward strand.
GATGCTGATCCTCGGGGCAATGGAGACCAGTCCCTGGAGGAAGAAGAGGATGCCTCGCTGTATGTGTCAACAGACCAATTCAGGGTGGTATAGAGGTTGCTGCTAACTCTGCTTTTAGAAAAGTGATGTCGACGAGGGTACTGCCGATGATGATGACGGAGAGATGCTGACAACAAGGGAGCTGCCATTGATGACAACGAGGATGACAACAGGAGGACGACAACGATAGAAGGAGCTTCAAGAACCGACGAGGGAACGCTGGGACTACAGAACCAAAAGACTAAAGCAGATACTGACCAGGAGAACAGAACCTTGAAGAACCTTCTGGTATTAAAGTTTCTGCAACAGTGGTGCAAGGGGGGTGTTATTTTGGGTTTGTGAGTGTAGGGATGGAGGCTGTCTCAGGTGCGGTCTCTATTAGTATAATTGATAGATGTTTGTTTTAGAATTGTGTTTTCAGCCTATATGGCCATGTAATATGTTGGGCACCTTCAAGAAGGGTTTTAGTTAGAGGGGGGTAGTTTAATTAGCGCTCTGCCTCCTCAGCATTCAGTTGTGTGAACTTGTGAAAGTCGAATTGGAAGTTAATTGCGTTTAGATTTGGGTTAATTGATTTATCAGAACATGCAAATTTTTAGAAATGGTAATGTGTAACGTTTGGCTTAGAATTTATGGCCGTAGAATTTTTGATTTAAAATTTATTTATGGGAGCATGTAGGTGCTCCCATAGGGGGGATTGTCAGGAATTTAAAATTCCTTATACATTATGAGAATTCCAATATGGCCGAAAGACAAACAAAGGACCTTGGATTTCCGGCCACTAGGAAATACTGGGCTGGGATTGGCTGATTTAAAACCTAGGGCGGTAGTTTGTGATTGGCTTAAAGCAGTTACGGGGCGGGATCTAGACGTAACGCATATACCCCGAGGTAAACACAAGGGAGGGCACTTTCACTCAGACGCGGAGGGAGACAGCATCAGAACGCTGAGGAGGAAGACCGCTGGCCAGCGTGAGTTACTGGAGGTGTCCATGAAGTATTCTCTTTGTCCTAAATAAATGAGTTGAGGCGACCATTTTGCATCAGCTCGTTCTTTCTGCCTTTTTCAAAATCAAAAGATCCTAACAAAAGATAAAAAGGTCTTATGTTTATTCACCTATCAGTTCACTATGTAGTTAAGGCTTTATTTTCTTCTCTGTCTTTTTTGGAAAACTCTTCTTTAAAGTGGATATGCATCTCATGACAGACCCTGCATCCCTGCATCTTTTCCAAATGTCTCAAACTGAACTGCACACTAGTTCTCATGCGCTCTTAAAGTGTCCTTACAGGGGGCGCTATCGAGCATCTATGGAGTAAGACGCAGTCTTGGTTGCTCCTGCCGATCTCGTAGTTATTTATGATTTAATTGCAGATTCGAGTTCGATTTTTCTGCTTTATTTTACCCCCGTAAGTTTATTGTGTTACTTTTGTTGGATAAATTAACTTTCAGTGTCTGACATGGCTGCAAAAGATATTAAAACTCGCAGTACTGTTCAGACTCTGCACAATCTCCGCCTACTGCACAATCTCCGACCGCGACTTCAAGTGAGCTAGCGGTTTCTGCTGTAGTTTCCTCAGCACACACCAGCCCTGACATCGCTACTCTCAAATTAGAGCTGCTGGATTCACTGAGGAAAGACATCGTGGAGATTTTTACAAAGGAGCTCCAGGAAACACTCGGAGATGTCCTGTCCTCTATAAAGTCGGACCTGAACGCGGTGAAGACACAGTTAGCTTCTGATAAAGCTGCTATTGACGCCACTGTGTCTGACATTAAAAACACAGTCGGAGAGATGGAGCACGCGCTCGTCGTGTGCTCCGATGACATCTCAGAGATGAAGGAGTCTATAAAGTCTCTCACCGCACAGGTAAATAAACTAGAAAATAAATGTGAGGATTTGGAGTCCAGGTCACGCCGCAATAACGTCCGGATAGTGGGGGTACCAGAGGGCCCTGACACCTGTACCACCTCTGCTGTAGCCGTCATGCTGAAGGATGCGTTCGCTTTGGAAAAGGAGCCGCTATTGGACCGTTCTCATAGAACCCTCCAACCCAAACCCAAGCCAGGTGATCGTCCACGGGCCATTGTGTGTAGGTTCCACAATCACAGTGATTGTGTGGACATTTTGCGCCGCGCCAGAGAGCTCCGGCAAATTAAAGTTGGAGATTTAACCATTTCGGTCTTTCCTGATTACACTGCTAAGGTGGCTCGGGCTCGAGCTGCTTTTAATGATGTCAGACGGAAACTTCGGGACATTGGCGGTGTTCGGTTTGGACTAATTTGTCCAGCGCGGCTCAGAATTTCGCATAACGGTACTGAAAAAGATTTTGTTTCAGCGGAAGAAGCCAACAAATATATTAAAACTTTGACCACTTGGTGAACTCCAACCTTTTCCGAGGTTAAGGTTATACTGTTTTTTTAACGCTGACGTTAACTGTTATTGTGTTTATACAAATATTAGTTTTTTAATTGATTGGATTTTTTATACTGTTGTTTCTTTTTGTATAACATATTTTTTCTTGTTAAAGTGTTCATCTCTTGGTTTGAAAATAGGGGTTTTATTTTAAATGTAATACATTATTAACTCGTTTTTAGTGCATAATATTGTATTATGGTAAAATCGGTGGGAATGTCCTTTTCTCTCTTTCTCTCCTTTTATCTCTCTCTTCCACTTTTTCTTCTGCGTTGTCCCCGTGTTGCTTCACACTAGTGTGAGCAGCATTTTGTTACTATAGGAAGCACTGCTGTCTCCTTTGTTTTTGTTTTTTCTTCTTTTGGGTTTATGGCAGTGATTCTCAATTATGTTCTGTTAAGCCCCCCCCTAGGAAGAAGTAAACTTTTTGCGCCCCCCCCCCCCTACGACAAACTGGGATGAAAAATTATTTTTACACGCCCACTGTAGTATCATTTGTCTATAAATTTGTTATAAGTACAACTCTTTTATAACAATGTCTCCTTATTAACAATAAAGAAAATAAAAAAAGAAAGAAATATAGATCAACTTAGAACAAAGAATCATTTTATTAACTTTGTTTTTTAGTTTGTAACAGAAACGAATGAAATCCTTATTTAAACTAGAAACATTTTTGAACTGACTGGCATTTGATACTGAAAAATGAAACTACATAAAATTATTAAATAATAATAAATTCAAATTCATCAGCATCATTAATTCAGGAGCACAATTTATTAACACTTTAACCTACAAAATTAAAATGAATACAACAATTTGTGCTGTTTTTTTTTTTTTTTGAGGAAGTCAGAACTAATGTCTCCAACGCGTCCGTTTTGCAGCGCACAGCTTTTCTGAAGTAGTTTTCATAAAGCGTTAATATTTGCTGGTTATACGCGTCACGTTTTCGATTAAAAAACTCAAGCGGTAATCAGTGTGATCGGGGTGTAATGTCTTTAATTGACGCCTTCATTATTTTGGCTTCACGCTGTCCGCTGCCAACATTTTAAGACACAGAGGACACACCGGTCTTTCTTCGTCTCCACCTCAGTTACCGTGAAGCCAGGCGCTACATATACTTCGACAAATTTCCTCGATTTAACTTTCGGTTGTCTTTTGTTGGTCTTATTATCTCCGCCTTTCTCTCCTCATCTCTGTTAAATATTTCTACATGTTGTCTCTTGAGGGTTTGTTCATAACACTTAATATCGCTTGCTCTGTGATATCTTGTTATGCGCCCCCCCAGGCACCGCACTGCCTCTGTCTCTGCTCACCGTGACCATCTGAGTTTTTGTTTTCTCATTTATTTAAATGGTTGATGCCAATAGTGGTCTCAGCATGGCTGGGTCAGGCACACATCTCAGATTTATTTGTTGGAATGTTAGAGGTATGGGTAACCCTGTTAAACGGTCCAGGGTCTTTGCACATTTAAAAAGATTAACTTCTGATGTAGTTTTTTTACAGGAGACTCACCTTCGCACTAAAGATCAACACAGGTTATATTGTCCTTGGGTGAGTCAGGTCTTCCACTCAAATTTTAATTCGAAGTCTAGGAGCGTTGCCATCTAGGGGCGTTGCCAAATGTCAGTTTTCTGCTTTATATTATTACAGATAGGGATGGCCGATACCTCATAGTTGCTGGTACTGTCATGCAGACGAAGGTTTTGCTGGTAAATGTCTATGCTCCAAATTTTGATGATGTGGAATTTGTTAATAAGTTATTAAGTAATATCCCCCGTTTAAATACACATCTGTTAATTCTTGGAGGGGATCTAAATTGTGTTTTTAATCCTACCTTAGATCGTTCTAATCCTCTTAATCTAACTCAATCTGCTATGTCTAGGTCATTCATAGATTTTATGGAACAAAATGGACTTGTGGATCCATGGAGATTTCGTAACCCCTCTACTAAAAAGTTTTCTTTCTTTTCTCCGGTGCACCATTCATTTTCTAGAATTGACTATTTTTTAATTGACAGTGCACTCAATTCTTGTGTGAACTCTACTGACTATTTAGGTATTGTAATTTCAGATCATTCACCATTATTATTGGATATTCAAATTTCTACTGCCAAATGTAACCCACCACTTTGGAGATTTAACTCTCTTCTGTTAGCAGAAAGGGAATTTTGCAATTTTATTTCAAATACTGTTAATGACTTCTTGGCTTTTAATCAAACTGAATCTTATTCATACTCGCTGCTTTGGGAGACACTTAAATGCTACCTAAAAGGTCAAATCATATCTTACTCTGCTTTTACTAACAAAAACAATAATGCTAGAATTAACAAACTTACATCTGTTATCAGGAATCTTGATTACTTGTATGCATTGAATCCTTCTCCAGAATTACTTAAACAACGTATTGACTCTCAGGCAGAGTTTGATCGTATTACCACTAAAGAGGCAGAATGCTTATTATTGTGCAGTCGTAGCACATATTATAAACATGGCGACAAGGCAAGTCGTTTACTGGCGCATCAGCTGAAGCGTCAGGCCGCTTCACGTTTGATACCCAGTATCAGAAACGCTTATAACGTCATTACTACAGACCCCTCGGAGATTAATGCTACTTTTAAATCTTATTATTCCTCATTATATAAATCAGAATTTCCTATGGATAGCACTAAAATGGACAACTTTCTTGATGGTCTTTCAATCCCAGTGGTTGATGTTGATATCGCTAAACAATTGGATTCTCCGCTTTCTCTTGAGGAAGTACTGAATGCAATTAAAGCGATGCAATCTAACAAAGCCCCTGGCCCCAACGGCTTTCCAATTGAGTTTTTTAAGACATTCGCTGGTGCTTTGGCTCCATTACTTTTATCTGTGTTCAACGAATCCTTAGAAGGTGGTTCATTACCACCAACTCTGACACAGGCCAGCATTGCACTTCTCCTCAAACAGGACAAAGATCCAACCTCCTGTGGTTCATATAGACCACTATCTCTGCTTAATGCTGATGTAAAGGTGTTGGCTAAAAAACTTGCATCCCGTTTGGAGAATGTGCTCCCTCGCATTATATCTGAGGATCAAAATGGTTTCATAAAGGGGCGTCAATTGTTTTTTAATATTCGTACACTTTTTAATATAATTTACTCAAGGCAATCAACTGTACTTCCTGAAATTGTAATTTCTTTGGATGCTGAAAAGGCATTTGACAGGGTCGAATGGGAGTACTTGTTTGCTGTTTTGAGGAGATTTGGCTTTGGTGATAAGTTTATTTCTTGGATCCGTCTTCTTTATTCATCCCCTAAAGCCAGTGTCCACACTAATGATGTTTATTCGGATTTAATCTGGGTCGTGGAACTCGCCAAGGTTGCCCACTGTCACCTCTTCTTTTTGCCATCGCTATTGAGCCTCTATCTATCGCACTGAAATCTCCCTCCTAATTCAAAGGAATCGTCCGTAACGATACTGAACATAAATTGTCGCTATATGCGGATGATTTGTTACTGTATCTAACTAATCTTACATTTTCTGTCCCTGCTGTTTTAAGTATTCTGGAGAATTTCGGCACTTTCTCAGGTTATAAATTAAATTTTGCAAAAAGTGAGTGTTTTCCTATTAATTTGCAGCCTGTCATCTTCAACAGTTTGATTTGCCTTTTAAATTAAGTCATTCTGGGTTTAAATATCTAGGTATTAATGTGACTCGTTCATTATCTGGTCTTGCAGCTGCTAATTTTACTCCTCTTATTTTGAAGGTTACGTCCGATATTCAAAGATGGGGTAACCTTCCCCTGTCATTATATGGTAAGATTAATGTTGTTAAAATGAATATTTTGCCAAAATTTCTGTTTTTATTTCAGTCAATTCCTCTCTTTTTACCAAAACATTTCTTTGATTCATTAGATCAGATTATTTGTTCCTTTATTGGAGAGGGAAACCACCTAGGCTCCGTAAAATTATGCTGCAGAGAAGTAGACTTAGCGGAGGACTTGCATTACCCAATTTTCAAGTTTACTATTGGTCTGCTCATATTCATAAGCTTTGTTACTGGCTAATGTCTCCTGGATCCTCTTGGTGTAAAATAGAAAGTTCATCGTGTAAAGGTTCTTCTCTATCTGCTCTACTTTATTCCTCTTTGCCCACAAGACCTTCTCTGTATACAGATAATCAGGTGGTTCTTAACATACTTAAAATTTGGTATCAATTCAGGCGACATTTTAAATTTAAATCGGCTTCCTCTCTGAGTCCTTTAAATAATAATCATTTGTTTCCTCCATCAATTTTAGATTCTGCTTTTTCACTATGGGCTGTTAAAGGTATTACACAATGTAAACACTTGTATGTAGATGGTGTCTTTGACAGTTTTGCTAATTTGTCTTCCCGACATGGCCTTCCTGGCACTCATCTATTCCGCTATTTTCAAGTTCGCAATTTTGTGGCTAAAAGTTTTCCTGGTTTTCCTACATTACCTTTAGTACAGTGTTGGGAAACCATGCTTTCAATGGTTCCTCATCATAGAGGAGTCATCTCGAAATTTTATAATCTCATTATGTCTATTAGTGATTACTCTGATGTAAAATTGAAGGGTAAATGGGAGGAGGAGCTAGGAATTCAGATAGAAGAAGGCATTTGGGAACAGGCCGTGGATGGTATACGCTCTACTACCTCTTGTGCACGACTTGGATTAATTCAGTTTAAGGTTTTATACAGGGTACACTTCTCTAAATCTAGGCTTTCTAAATTGTATCCAGAAGTGAAAGATATGTGTGATAAATGCCATGGTTCCCCCTGTGACCTTAGCCACATGTTTTTTCTTTGTCCTGCACTAAAAGGTTTTTGGACAGGTTATTTTACTATAATATCCACTGTTCTTGGAGTTCAGGTTCAACCTTGTGCACTAATTGCTATATTTGGGGTTTCAGACTGCTCTTTCGCACTTGACACTATGCAAAGCGGCATTATAGCTTTTACATCCTTATTAGCAAGACGCTGCTTATTGTTACTTTGGAAATCTACCAAGCCCCCTTCTATTTCTTGCTGGCTGAGGGATGTCATGCTTTTTTTTAAATTAGAGAAAATAAGGTACACACAAAGAGGGTGCACAGATAAATTTTTCCAGAAGTGGCAGCCCTTTATATCATATTTTTCCAACTTAAAAATATTACCTGATTAAATGTGTGCTTCCATACAAGTGTTGTGGCTTTTCTGTAGCTATTGCTGTTGGCAATGTACGTGTTGGTTGTGGTGAGCTGGGATGGGACATGGGATGGGGGGGGGGGGATTGGGGTACACTTTTGTTTTTGTGTTCTATTATAAAACTTGGTTGATGTGTGGTGGAAAAATGGGGAAAGTTATGAAGGTATTCTGTATATAAATGTGATGTTGTATTGTGCTTACTTTCACTTTCTCCTAATAAAATATTTTTGAAAAAAAAAAAAAAGTGTCCTTACAGCGCATGCGCATCTAAATCACACCCGCTCTCGGGCGCTACTGAAGCACGTTTTCATATGTTTTTAAAGCGCTTGCACAGTGAAAGCACACCCGTTCTGTGGCGCTACTGAATTGCACTCGTTTTAAGACATTTTTAAAGCGCATGCCCTAAAAAGCCCGTTCGCGCATTCAAAGCACACCTGTTCTGAGGTGATCCAAAAATCCACCTATTCTCATTCTTTAAAAAAAAACATTTATTTATTAAATAAATATTTAACTTAACCTTTTGTCAGAAAATGGTGTACATTAAGTTTCCAAACGTTGAACCCTTATAAATCTCTTGAAATGAAAATTGAAGCGCCATATAACATAGTTAACATAACACAATGACCACTAGGGGCAGCATTTATTTAAAAAAGAAACATGTCTGGACTTGTGGGATAAAATGACAATTTTTTACAGCAACTCCTCAGAGGATGATTATAAAACACATAATAAATGGTTACAAAAAAACAACACATTTGTATTGGTTCAATTAAAATGTAAGAGCTGACAATGTATTATATGATTAAAAGGAAATGTAAAACAAGTTCAAGACTAAAACTATTAAGATAATTTAAACTTTAATTCTATTTGAAACCTTATCTAAACTCAAGGTCACTGATCTATTAATCATTCAAATCTAAATAAATGGGTAAAACCTGAACTCCCATAGATGAACTCAAATGAGCCCACATGTGCAGATCCTCAATTACAGAAGGTCCATCATTAAACCAAATCAACGATAACAAATTCGTTAAAAAAATATTTTTAAAAATCATAAAAGTCTTGAAGGTTCTTGACTGTTCCATAAGCAGCAATTTTTTATTGAAACTTTTATAACAAATGTGGCAAACTGAAGTAATTCGCATTTCTACCTTATATTCCACACAGTAATTCTCTTTTTAGCTGGTAATGTTGAGCAGTTATTGGAAATAAAATGTCCAGAGTTTCTTAGTTTTTTAGCTTTCCAGTATTGTGGACATTGTTGTGGTGAAGTCTTATGCTTGTTTTTATTTGTAATTTTTTTTTCGTCCAAATACACACAAAATTTGGATAAAAATTTGACTACTGTTATGTTCCAATAAATGATCAGAAGTTGGTGGTTTCGTTCCAAAAGAATTTCATGCATTTTACTGAATTGACAAACAAGTGTACAGGAAAAATCATCAATGGCAGACAACTACGACGGATGAGAGAGCTTTGATTCTCAAAGATCCTGCTTCTGTATATAAAACAGTCCTTCTGTGTGTGTGAGTGTGAATAAACATTCCATATATGGTGGGGACTTCCTGACCCCCCAGTCTCACTAATACATTTACCAAGTGTTACCTGCCCCCTAAGTCTAACCCATTCCTACAATTTCACAAGCTCATCCCACAAATAGTTAATACATCTGTTTCCTGCAATTATTCAAACCATCATGAATTACAACATATTACTTCAAAGTATTACAAAACGGGCGGCACGGTGGCTTAGTGGTTAGCACGTTCGCTTCTCAGCACTAGGGATTCCCGGTTCGAATCCCCATCTGGGTGAAGTTTCCGTGTTCTCCCCGTGTCCGGGTGGGTTTCCTCTGGGTTCTCCAGTTTCCTCCCACAGTCCAAAAACATGGATCAAGTCAATTGAGTTCTCCAAATTGCCCCATGTAGAGTGTGTTTGTGTGCGTGTCTGTGTGTGTGTGTGTGCCCAGCGATGTCCTGGGTGTACCTGCCCAGCGCCCGAGGTGTTCTCCTCTGGATGGGCATGGGGAACCCCCCCGCGATCCTAATATAGGATAAAGCGGAAGATAATGAATGAATGAATGAATATTACAAAAACATTACACTACTATGAGCTGGAATAAGTTGGTTTTTCTGCGTGAATGCGCTGGTGTCGTTTTAAATCAATTTTTTGAAGAAAACCTCTCACACTGTGAGCAGTAGTATGTTTTTTCTCCTGTGTGAATACGCTGATGTTTAAGATGACTTTGTTGAATAAAACTCTTTCCACACTGTGAGCAGGAAAATAGTTTTTCTCCTGTGTGAATACGCTGATGCAGTTGAAGACTGCTCTGTTGAGTAAAACTCTTTCCACACTGTGAGCAGAAATATGGTTTTTCTCCTGTGTGAATACGCTGATGCACTTTGAGATTACTCTGATCAATAAAACTTTTTTCACACTGTGAGCAGGAATAGGGTTTTTCTCCTGTGTGAATACGCTGATGCACTTTAAGACTACTCTGATTAATAAAAAAATGTTCACAATGTGAGCAGGAATATGGTTTTTCTCCTGTATGAATACGCTGATGCACTTTAAGACTACTCTGTTGAGTAAAACTCTTTCCACACTGTAAGCAGGAATATGGTTTTTCTCCTGTGTGAATACGCTGATGCACATTAAGACCACTCTGATCCAAAAAACTTTTTTTACACCGTAAGCAGAAATATGGTTTTTCTCCTGTGTGAATACGTTGATGCAGTTGTAGATGACTCCCCTGAGTAAAGGTTTTTTCACACTGTGAGCAGGAATATGGTTTTTCTCCTGTGTGAATGCGCTGGTGTTGTTTAAGATGACTCTGTTGAATGAAATTCTTTCCACAGTGTGAGCAGGAATATGGTTTTTCTCCTGTGTGAATACGCTGATGCACTTTAAGACAACTCTGATCAAAAAAACTTTTTTTACACTGTAAGCAGGAATATGGTTTTTCTCCTGTGTGAATACGCTGATGCAGTTGAAGATGACTCCCCTGAGTAAAAGTTTTTCCACACTGTGAGCACGAATATGGTTTTTCTCCTGTGTGAATACGCTGATGCACTATAAGACCATTCTGATTTGTAAAACTCTTTCCACACTGTGAGCACGAATATGTTTTTTTCCCTTTCTTATTTTTTATGGATGTGCTCATGTTTACTTGGTAAAGTTTATTGCTGTATGCAGAGAGATGTCTTTTTGTGACTAGTTGTGTATGATGATAGTCTTCTCCAATACTGCCACATTAGAAGGCCGGCTTACATCCCTTTTACAGCCACATCAATTTTATTTCCATGATCCTTAAAAACAAAAAATAAACAGGCATCATGATTTTTTTCTGCAAATACAATATTTATACTTCAACTAATATTTTAATAATGCTGAATCAGTAATAAACTACAAGACTTTTTTGAGAAACCTCTGTGTGCTCTTCAATCAGGGACTGTGATCAAGAACCACTGTTCGAGATAATGTGTATTACTTTATTGGTCAACTAACATATTTTGCCAGTTTTTAATAAATATATATGCTATGCAATCTGTATCACACATCTGTTATGATGCACATTTTGAATTGGATGACAGAAAAATAAATCACACATTCTGGTACCATTTGCTGGAACTTCAGATACAGTATTTAGTTTGGCAGACCAAGCAAAGTGGCAGACTTCCTTTTCTCATTTTTTTAGAGACACATACATAATTTATGGCAACAAAAATGCCATAATGCCAACATAATTCACAAAAAAAGTATTTTTTAGATTATTACTTTGTTTATTAAGTGTCATGGTTAATGCAACACTTAAAATTCTACTTACTCATTTAACACTTGTAGATTCTGCTTCAATTAATACAAAACATGAATTAAATTAGCAAAAATTTTATACATATTATCCTAATTACATCACCTGATTTGCAGGAATAATGGCAAAAGATAAGAAACCAACTTTAATTTCTTAAATAAGCAAACAATCAAATCATTAGACATTACCAATTATTCTGAATATAAGGTTGTGTTAACTATAGATCAAATCAATTTAAATTAATTAAAATGAACTTTATTGCAGACAGTATAAACATTGAGACATTTTATGTTTTTTCTTGTCAAATTAATTTTATTTGTTATTACAATCATACAACAATCATACCTGCATTTCAGACTTACATGTTCCAAAAACAGTTGGGATTGTAGGACTTTTGAATATTAATATTATATAAAATAATAATAAAGTCTGCCGAATCCCACCACCAAATGAAGGAAAATAGGAAACATCCATCCATCCATTATCTTCCGCTTGTCTGGGGTTCGGGTCGCGGGGGCAGCAACCGAAGTAGGGAGACCCAGACCTCCCTCGACCCAGCCACCTCCACCAGCTCGACTGGCGTTCCTTTCAATGCGGAGGAGTAGCGGCTCCACTCCGAGTCTCTCCCGGATGACCGAGCTTCTCACCCTATCTCTAAGGGAGAGCCCTGCCACCCTGCGGAGAAAACCCATTTCGGCCGCTTGTATTCGCGATCTTGTTCTTTCGGTCATTACCCAAAGCTCATGACCATAGGTGAGGGTCGGAACGTAGATCGACTGGTAAATCGAGAGCCTTGCCTTGTGGCTCAGCTCCTTCTTTACCACAACAGACCAGTATAGGGTCCGCATCACTGCTGACCCCGCGGTGATCCGTCTGTCAATCTCACGCTCCATCTTACCATCACTCGTGAACAAGACCCCGAGATACTTAAACTCCTCCACTTGAGGAAGTTTAAGGAAAAGTTTGAGGAAATAGGAAACAGTTAAAGGTTAATGTGTGTTCATTTATTTGCACTCTAACGCTAAAGACTGAGGTAATTTTTAGTTACACAGGTGCTTTCTGCACTAAATAGTTCAAGTTCCCCTAATGGATAAGCTTTAAAATATCTGACTCAGAGATATTTTTTAAGCAGGCAGAAACATAATTTTGTCTAATATTAATGTGTTAAGGTCAAATATTTATATTTATAAAGTGATTTATAAGTCTCTCAGAAGACAATCTTTATAAAACTTATATTAGCATTAACAGGAGATAAGTTAACCTTTGATTTCCAGTCTTGAAAGATCAGCTGGAACATTAGTTTTAAGTAGTGACAAAGTTTATTATGCATTAAAGTTCCAAAGTTTGTACTTACATAAATCATACCTACTGCTAATGGAAATGGGTGCCTCCTTACTGCAGACAGAGCTCATAAAGAAACCAAATATGTGACCTTTCTCTGTTACATACTCCATTTATCTCCCATAATCCTCTTTGTTTCGAGCCATTTCATTTATATGGAAAAGAAGCCAAACTAGTTGTAAACTAGTTCTAAGACAATGGCAAATCCTGAGATTGATATGTAAAGAACCTTATTGGTTGTAAGGAGCCAGAGGTGCTTTGTCTTCATGCTGTGTGACGTGGCCAGTTCCTGTGATAATTTGTAAAACAAAGGCTGATCGAATCTGATATGCAGATCTTTTGTTTTTAATTTTTAAAAGGAGTTACAACATGCTAATAAGGTGGTTTAAACTTTTAACGTCGTGCTCAACCGTTTGGTAGAGCACACTTTCAGTCTCTATATCTTTAACGTTGTTAAACTTGATTCAACCTGATTACCGAATAGTAGATACGGCACAGAGACATGATATGCAAGAAAAATTCACTAGGGGTCACTTTGTCTTTTAGTAATATGACGTTTAAGTTCACCTCCATAGACGAAGTCGGCAACCAGGAAAACAAGCCACACATTCGGACGTATCATATTCGAATCATATTTTCTTTGCATAGTGTAGTTTGAGAGGCTTTAATAATCAGAATTATGTAACTTTTTACAGCATAAATATGTTTTATAAAGGTCAAATATTTTTTTAAAAACCATCTCAACCAAACGGTTAAAAAGTAGATACAGTATGCTTAGCTATAGTACTGTAATTAGAACCAACTTTTTGGTTTGAATTAAATATCTCTGATCATTCTTATTTTGTTTTTGTAAAACATTTATTGTTATTACATGCAATATATTTAAATCTATTTATTTCACAAATTTTGACACATACAAGGAAAGTGGTCCTAACAAATTGTAGGCTATTTTTTCCTTTATTTATTATCCCCTATTTTATAATTATTTTTAGTTTATTTATTTATTTATTTTTTTACAAATAATAGATGGACACAAAAATATTTAATGGTCCAAGACCACGTTCTGTCTGATGTTGAGTCTGATGTTGATCTGAGTGATGACGATTATAAAATAGAGGATCTAGATTATCTAGATCAGGGGTGCTCAATACGTCGAAGGGGTGTCTGGTTGATCGCGATGGAGGTTTGAGAAAAAAATAAAATTAAATCACATATCAGCGCTTTTTTTACAAAACAGTATCGGAAGCACGTATACACACGCACGCACGCACACATTTTAACACACAACGTGATTCATCTGCAAGCGAGCGGTCTGTCTCTCTCTCTGTCCCCCGTCTCTCTCGCTGTTACAAAAACTGGCACGTGGCCACGCCTCCGTGCCTAAATCCAAAGCACTGCCTCGTGAATCATCTACATTAGGTAGTTCTTGTTTGTTTTTGCACTTTATTTGACTGACAAGACGAGTGAAGGACTTCACTCTAAAAGAACTAAAATACCACTTTCATTTAGAGTGGGGGGATGAATGTTTTTTTGCAACGTCAAACTCAAAATGCCTTTGCTTGATTTGCCAAGTAGCCATTGCACTTCCATTGTTTTTGGTCGTTTGGGTGTACTAAAACCAAGTTTTCGCCATGCTATTTGCTGCAATTTCTGTGAAAATCTGAAGCCGTCTTTTCTATGCTGATTCGATAATACTAACATCCATCTTTCCATCCATTATCTTCCGCTTTATCCTCTATTAGGGTTGCGGGGTGGGGGGGGGGTCATCCAGGGGAGAGCGCTGGGTAGATATACCCAGAACAGGGGGCAATCTATCTCTGTGCATACACACACACACACACACACACACACACACACACATTCTATATTGGGCAATTTGGAGAATTCAATCGACTTGATCCATGTTTTTGGACTGTGGGAGAGAACTGGAGAACCCAGAGGAAACCCACGTGGACACAGGGAGAACATGGAAATCCCACCCAGATTGGGATTCAAACCGGGAATCCCTAGCGCTGAGAGGAGAACGTGCTAACCACTAAGCCAACGTGCCCCCCCAATAATAACATGATGTGTGTAAACAGGTTTAAATATAAAAGCCTAAAAAAATTATTAACCCTGGTAGATCTCGATGACCTGTCCAATGGAAAAGTAGATGTCGGGCCAGAAAAGTGTGGGCACCCCGATCTAGATTATCTATGGTCTTTTAGCCCAACCAAACAGTAGATTCTAGAGAAATATCTTTTGAGTAAATGGATGATGAGGACATCAAGTTCATCTGCTAAACTGCTACCCCGTTAGAAAAAGATGAAAGAGGAAAAACTCCCTGAAAACAATTTCCCTAGAGGAGCCAGAGGACACAAGTAACCCTACTTCACCCATAGGCCTAAACAAAGGCAGGGAGGAAATCTAGAAACATGAAGATATTGGGACATTCCAGGTTCCTGATTTAAGATTTGAGCCCCCTGATGCTGTGAAGATACCATTTCAGTACTTCAAAACACTCTTCACTGACAATATGATTGAACTAATCTGTATTCTGCTCAAGAGTTAAGGGAACCAATCAAAACTAGTCCACAAGATTGAAGAGCATTTGGCAAAGCTAATGCAATGTCTTAATGCAAATCAGCAATGCATCAAAGCATACCACAAGAAATAAACCGGTAGGTGTATCTGCCCAGTGCCCGAAACGTTCTCCCCTGGATGGGCATGGGGTACCAAGATGCCGAATGAAAACTGGGGGGTCTATTTAAAAAAAAACAAACAAAAAAAAAAACAAACAAAAAAAAAAACACCAATTGTTTTTATTAATGCTCCAAACATAAAAAAAAATAAATAAATATTTTTTCCAGAAACGTACTATTTATAAATGTACTCATGACATTATTTAGCCAAATGAAACGTAATTAATTAATAATCCCTGTGAGAAATCCTGTTTCTGCGTCTGTCTCTCCGTCATGCTCTGCCACCCGCTCTTAGCCCCGCCTTCTAGTTCCGCTTTCGCTCCGTCACCAGGTGAGGCTAATTTGTTTGATGGGTCGTTTACCTTATTTAAACTCTGTCTTCACACGGGACGAACGCGAAGTATTGTCTCTGGTCTCCATACATACCGAGCGATTTTTTGGCTACTGTTCTCGATCTGTTCTCTCAGCTTTTCGTCCTGTGGTGTATCTGGTCTCGGTGAGTGTGCGTCTGTTTGTGTTAGCTTCTTTGTTAGCATCTGCGCTCTCACCTCTGTGTTTAGGTTAGTCTCTGTTGTCGTATGAGTGAACGTCTGTGTGATTCTGCGATTGCTCCCAGTGTCTTGTTTAATCCTCTTTCTGGTTTCAGTGTTCACCCTGTCCCTAGAGTCCTGCGTCCCGGGAGCGATCGTTGTCTCTGTCCGTCCGCTCAGGTGGTTCGGCTTCGGCCGGTTGGGGCGGAGTTCGCGCTCACCCTAGCTCGCTCCGCTGGCGCGTCACCACCTGAGGGCGTCCGTGTCTCAGTGTTCACCCAGCATACTAACGGTTCCGATCTATTTACTAACACGCTCTCTTTCGGTGAACTAACGTCGTTTCCTTCCCTGTGTATTAACCATCTCGCTCTCTCCCCGTCCCTTGTTTGTTTTAGTTCCTCTCTGAGCCGCTCGTCGTCCCGTGTAGTTCACCGTACCTCTTTGAACACTTTCTCCACGCTTTCTTCCTTCAGGTTTTTGTCTAACACTCCCTTTGACACGCCTGTCCTTCCTATCTTAGGGTTTGTTATTTTGTCTACCCTAGACAACCTCACTAGTCCTTTCTGATTTTCATCACGCATAGCCAGTGTAGGGTTCTCTTGCTACAGCGTCATTATAATATCTGTGTGCTTTGTTTTATTTGGTTGTTTGTTTTGCTCGGTGTTGTGCTCTGCCCAGTCCTCTGTCCAGGTTCCACACCCCGGTCTGGGTCCAGTTGGCAACGCCCCCCTCGACCAATCCTCCTCCTGCACCACCCTACCTCTGCCTTGCTTCTTAATAAACCCGATTTGTTCTGCATCCACGTCTCCAGACCAATCCTTACAACCACTTTGTGACAATCCCCTTTCACATAGGATCATTTTCATACTAAACACTCCATATTGCAAACCATCCATAATTATTATTCATTTTTCATTAATTCATTCAATTATTATTTATTAATTTATTCACATTGATTTTTTTCCTACAAACACCACCACTCATCACCTTGATTTATTCACAATAATGCAGAATCGTTCATGCCTTATTGCTTTATTACCACCACCTACTGAGCTAGAATCTGATTTGAGGCTACAATTTACTTTTGAAACATGATTTAACATGATTAATACTTTAAAGCCAAAGTTGGGACAGAGCAATTTAGCGCTAAGCATCAGTAAAAAACACATAAAGAAAAAACACAGATTGTAATTTACTTAGGCTTACATTACTAGCATGTCATTCTACATCACAGCCGAGACACAAGCTTACACTCAGCCCTTAGAAACTCTCTGACAACAGCATCAAGACCAGTCATTAATCAAAGGCTGATATAACTGTTACATCACACACATTACCTTTACCATCACAGATGTATGGTATACAGTGGGTTGCAAAAGTATTCATACCCCTTGAACTTTTCCATATTTTGTCACATTACAACCACAAACATAAATATATTTCACTGGAATTTAATGTGAAAGACCAACACAAAGTGGTATACAATTGTGAAGTGGAAGGAAACTTAAACATGAATCAACATTTTTTTTACAAATAAAAAACTGAAAAGTGCGACGTGCAAAAGTATTCAGCCCCCCTGAGTCAATACTTTGTGGAGCCACCTTTTGCTGCAATTACAGCTGCAAGTCTTTTAGGGTATGTCTCCACCAGCTTTGCACATCTAGTGACTGAAATTCTTGCCCGTTCCTCCTTGCAAAACAGCTCAAGCTCAGTCAGATTGGATGGAGAGCGTTTGTGAACAGCAGTTTTGAAATCTTGCCACAAATTCTCAATTGGGTTTAGGTCTGGACTTTGACTGGGCCATTCTAACACATGAATATTCTTTTTTTTAAACCACTCCATTGTAGCTCTGGCTTTATGTTTAGGGTCGTTGTCCTGCTGGAAGGTGAACCTCCGCCCCAGTCTCAAATCTTTTGCTGACTCCAACAGGTTTTCTTCCAAGATTGCCCTGTATTTGGCTCCATCCATCTTCCCATCAACTTTGACCAACTTCCCGGTCCCTGCTGAAGAGAAGCACCCCCAGAGCATGATGCTGCCACCACCATATTTGACAGTGGGGATGGTGTTTTCAGAGTGATGTGCAGTGTTATTTCTCCGCCACACATAGCGTTTTGCATTGTGGCCAAAAAGTTCAATTTTGGTCTCGTCTGACCAAAGCACCTTCTTCCACATGTTTGCTGTGTCCTCAACATGGCTTCTGGCAAACTGCAAACGGGACTTCTTATGGTTTTCTTTTAACAATGGCTTTCTCCTTGCCACTCTTCCATAAAGACCACATTTGTGTAGTGCACGACTAATTGTTGTCCTGTGGATAGTTTCCCCCACCTGAGCTGTGGCTCTCTGCATTTCATCCAGAGTCACCATGGGCCTCTTGGCTGCCTCTCTGATCAGTGATCTCCTTGTTCGGCCTGTAACTTTAGGTGGACGGCCTTGTCTTGGCAGGTTTACTGTGGTGCCATACTCTTTCCATTTCCGGATGATGGATTGAACAGTGCTCCGTGAGATGTTCAAAGCTTTGGAAATCTTTTTATAACCTAAGCCTGCTTTAAACTTCTCCAAAACCATATTCCTAACCTGTCTGGTGTGTTCTTTGGACTTCATGATGCTGTTTGCTCCCCAATATTCTCTTAACCAACATCTGAGGCCGTCACGGAGCAGCTGTATTTGTACTGAGATTAGATTACACACAGGTGGACCCTTTTGAGTCATTAGCACTCATCAGGCAACTTCTGAATGCAATTGGTTGCACTCAGGGAAAAGGGGGCTGAATACTTTTGCACATCGCACTTTTCAGTTTTTTATTTGTAAAAAAAATGTTGATTCATGTATAATTTTCCTTCCACTTCACAATTGTATACCACTTTGTGTTGGTCTTTCACATTAAATTCCAGTGAAATATATTTATGTTTGTGGTTGTTATGTGACAAAATATGGAAAAGTTCAAGGGGTATGAATACTTTTGCAACCCACTGTATATTGAAAACTGTAAGTAAGTACATCAAAAAATATTTTTCATCCACTTTTATTAGAGGTGGTCACAGTAGATAATTTGTTTGCAGTCTCAGTTTGTCCTGTGTATCCTCATCCACCACATCCAGTAACCTCCCCCTGATCTTACTCTCCTTCTTATGACTGCTATATCCATCCTCAGCATCATTTTGGACATAAACCAATATTCTTGCTGTTCAATTTAAAAAAAAAAAAAAAGTAAAATCTTTCTGTATTTATCTAAATTAACAGTGTTGAATCACTGTGAGGTCTGCTGTCTTAATCAAGTTTTCTGTAAGGGGGGGGGGTCAGTTGTAAAAACAATATGTAATTTAAAGCGTGAAATTCAACCAAATTTTAAACATAAATGTACAATTTCTATTGATAGAAGTTTAATTAAATTATCTAATATTCTCTTATTCATTTATATAATAAGAATATAAACATATCAATTTTAAACTGGATGAATATTTACTTTTACATCTTATTTATTGTGTTACAGTTTATAATGCTTCTTATGCTAACATAACTTCTTATGCTGCTCTACTAAACAAAGATCAGCCTTGGGCACTAAAATAATGTTTTATAAATAATTTGTAAGTCTACTCTGTTGAGTAAATCCTTTTCACACTGTGAGCAGGAATATGTTTTTTTTGTCATGTGTGAATGCGCTGATGCCCTATAAGACACTACAGGCACAAAGGGAAAAATGGTGCAATTTTTTAAATTTTAAAGCAGATGGTAGCAAGTCTCTCCAGAACCAATCACACCATCAGTGCCCCTGATAACATCAACATCCCACTAAAAATAATTAATCTATCTAGAGACACAGCTGGCGACCAGCAAATGGATGGTAAAAAAATGAAAATAAACTATATTAATTAAAAAAAAATTGTGAAAGAAAAAGGACACTTACACAAACTGCAGGTCTTTTGCTTGTCTTTGCAGTTACACTTGACCTTTTATCCAAAGCATTTACAAGTGTACCAACCAGATGGTATGGGTCAGAATACAAGGTCTGTCATGATACAGCACTCCTGGTGCAATGAGGGTTCGGGGCCATGCTCAAAGGTCCTCAATGGTAAGCTTGGTGGACTTGAGATTCCAAACGTCCCTAACCACTGAGCTACCACTTTTTGTTCCCAATACTGCTTTTTATACCAAATCAGTATTATAATCCCATGTGGACTTTACATTGTTATGTAGTATGTTTAACCTTATTATTAGCCCTGAAAAACACCTGCCCCAATTAGACCTGTTGTTTGGAATGTGTTGTGGGACTGAAATACAGGTGTAATAATATGAATGAACAAATGAAATGAAGTTGACCAGAAAAAAAAACAAGAAATATAATGGGCTCATATTGTGTATAATAAAATACAAGACAAATTAAAGTTTAAAACCACTAAAAAAAACATATTACATGGAATGCTAAATATGAGTAAAGATTAAAAAAAAAAAAGTCAGAGACTCCCTTTGTTACCAAAGTCCGTCTTTCCCGTAAGGAGGGCGGCTACGTGGAGTTGTTGCGTACGACCGCTCGCGCCTAGTGAGCGCTTCCCGGGTACGACCACGCGGGGAGATAATGCGTGCGTCGGTCCACGGAAGCACTCCCACGAATGCGGCCTGCGCGGAGATAATGCGCAGCGCCGCAACGTGGTTCAACGCGGAAGGAGAGTCCAAGAGACACCGGGATAAAATCCAAAACTAGAATTTAATAAAAATTGGTGACGGGACACCAACAGAAAGGGGGGAACAGAACGAACACAATAACATAGGGCATAATAACCACAAACAAAGACGTGCGCCGAAGAGATGGGGAAACGGAAACTAAATAACAAACCAACGAATCACGTGAACCAAAACAAACCAATCACCCAGCTAAGACAATTAACACCCCAAACGAGGGACAGGTGTCACAGGCACCTGTAACACCCTTACTATTATTTATTATTATAAAAATACTTGTGATTTGTTTATGTCAATTAAATAGCTAGCTAGCAAATCTATTTTCAGACAAGCAGGCAAATCTTAAGAATGCAAAGTGAAAATTAGCACTATGTTTGATTAAAACAAAACACCTAGCCTTTACCGTGTAGTCCTAGTTATATAAAGCAAAAAATTAGATGGTTAGTTAACCCAGTAATATTCTTGTATTGTTTAAATGTTTATTTACTGAATGAGTTGTGTGTTATCAGTGTGGTAATGAAGGATTTTTCACATTGTTCTCTATACAGAGACTGAATCCCCCGAGACATCCTTACACAAACATTTTCACAGAGACATGAGAAATAAGAAAATTCTGTTTAAGAAAAAACTGTTGTCATAAGTTGTGGAGAAAACTTTCCTAAAATGAGGGAACTCAAACACCACCTAAATAGATAATTTCAAACTTCAGCTTAGTAAGTGGTGACAATTCATTTTTAGAACAGTATTTCATTTCTGTTTAAACAAATATAGTTTTTGAGCATCTGATTATAATTAACTAATAACAGATGATAAGGTCATTTGTCTTAATGCTGAAAGTGGTTTAATCAGACAAGGAGGATTAATTGATAATTTTTTTCTTTATTGATGTGGAGGTTGAGAGATAATAACAGAATAAAAGTTTTCTAAAATGCTCTGTATTGAAACTAAATGACTAATAAAAAAACTAAATGCAGATAATATAAATCATTAATACTGTTCTAAATACAAATAGTAAATTAATGTCCAGGGTTACTGCTGAATAATTAGGTGAATTGTCAGAAAAACTGAAGAAAAGAAGAAGAAACAGAAACTAAAGGAATATCACTGTATAGTACATAAATGGATAAATTCATTCCTGCACCCAAGGAATCTAATTGACTTCACATCACTTGCATATCCTATATGTGTTACATTTCTTCACTGATAAAACCTATATTACCCTCTGTAAAATATGATAATAGATTGAATAATATACCATATAAACCAATATATAATATACAATAATAAACCAAAATATGGTTTGTTTAATGAGAGAGAATCCTGAACATGCCATTTTACACTTAATTATTTTTGATTATAGTGCACACATTAATCTTTAAAGTTATTGGCATTATAAAAAATAACATCATCTAGAACAAAAAATTTAATCCAGATGATTCACACATAGTAAAAAACTTTAGTAAGTTTAATAAAGAATTTCACATTTGGATAAAACCCTGGCTACTATGAGCTGGAATATGATTTTCTTCCCATGTGAATGTGCTGGTGTTGTTTCAAATGATTTTTTTGAGAAAAAAACCTTTTCCATACTGTGAGCAGGAATTTGTTTTTTCTCCTGTGTGAATACACTGGTGTTGTTTAAGATTGTTCTTTTGAGTAAAACCCTTACCACACTGTGAGCAAGAATATGTTTTTTCTCCTGTGTGAATACTCTAATGCAAAATAAGACTACTCTGTTTAGTAAAACCCTTAACACACTGTGAGCAGAAATAGGGTTTTTCTCCTGTGTGAATGCGCTGATGCACTATAAGACTACTCTGATGAGCAAAACTGTTTCCACACTGTGAGCAGGAATAGGGTTTTTCTCCTGTGTGTATACGCTGATGCCGTTTTAGAAAACTTTTTTGAGTAAAACTTTTTCCGCATTCTGAGCAGATGAATGTTTTTTTTTCTTGTGTGAAAGTGCTGGTGTTGTTCATGGTGAAATATTGGAGTGTAACTATTTCCATACTGTAAGCAGGAATTTGGATTTTCTTCTTTGTGAACCCCCTGGTGTCTTAGAAGAAGACCGCTAATGGAAATTCCTTCCACACTGTATGTCGGAAAATTTAATGTGTAAATTTAATGTGTTCATGTTCATTCTGTTTATTCCTGTAGACACAATGATGTCTTTTTTCCATCCATTTATCATCTTCCGCTTTATCCTCTACTAGGGTTGGGGGGGGGGGGGGGGGGGGTGTTCCCCATGCCCATCCAGGGGAGAAAGTTTTCGGGCACTGGGCAGATACACCCAGCACAGAATGCCAATCTATCACTGGGCACACACACAAACACTCTCTATATGGGGCGATTTGGTGAATTCAGTTGACCTTGATCCATGTTTTTGGACTGTGGGAGGAAACCGGAGAACCCGGAGGAAACCCACACGGACACTGGGAGAACACGGAAACTCCACCCAGATTGGGATTCGAACCGGGAATCCCTAGAGCTGAAAGGTGAACGTGCTAACCACTAAGTCACCTTGCCGCCAGGTGTCTTTTTTTATTTTATGTAATTTCTCCAGAGTGAAATACATATTTTCCACAGACTTTTGAATGTGTTCAGGTTGAGGTAAAAATTGTTATTGATTTTTAAATTTCTAATAGCTATAATAGATACTAATAGTATTTCCAATACTGCCACACTGAAAATTAGCAGTGGAAATCCTAGAGCATCTTTATAGCATATTAAGCCATCTTGCACCCCTTTTATAGCCCCATCAATTTTCTTTCCATTGTCCTTTGAAGAAAAATAAACAGACATCATGATTTTGTCTGCAAATAAAATATTTATACTCCAATTAAAATGTCATAATTCTAGAGCAGTAATTCACAACAACACTTTTTTGAAAAACCTCTCTGTGCTCTTTATCCAGCAATTTTTTGGGTCTATTTGGACTGTGATCAAGATCTAGATAATTCTGATTAAGATGTTCTAGATAATGTGTATCATTTTATTGGTGAAGTAAAATGTTTTTGCAGGTTTAAAAAATTGAAATACTTCAAACTATCTGCATCACACATCTCTTATAATGCAAATATGCCACCACAGTTTTGGATGTGAGAAAAATTAATTCTGTTACATCACACATTCTGATGAATGTAGTGTGGGAGACAAAGCAAAGCTGCAGACCTTTTTTATCATGTGTGTTTTATAGTATACATATTTCTGGCACGAGGGAGTGATGGCCTGAGTCTGCAAACAAGAGGCAGTCTTAGGATGCAGATCAGGTAAATGGTATCACCTTCTTGGGATTAAAACCTGGGAGATTTACCTGTGATCTGTTAAAAACATGATACTTCAGACCAGTATATGATTTTGGTGTCCTTTTAAACTTTTTGTTTGCACCACGTTACCATTTCTGGTGTACACCCACAAACTCATTACAATCATTTCTACAGTAATATAATATAATATAAGATGATACATAGAACATATCAGTGGCAGATGCTGGTCTTTTAAAGAGGGGAAGCTCAATTTCGGCCTACATCATAAAATGTGTGGGTTTATTTATAGGTAAATTCTGTCTGCCTGTGAGGGCTTTGTGACGGTGGAGGGGCTCAGCGGCACCCGCTGCACAGAAACTGCGATAGAAGTCAGAAAGAGTGATAGAAGTCAGTCTCCAAACACACGCAGCTACAAAAAAAAACACCAGAAATAGAAGCTTGATTTGTCGCTTGTCGTTTTTAACAAAGAAAATACTGCTAAGAGGATTTGGAAAGTCCGCGGTTCAACTCAGAACAGAATGAAAATTTTAAAAAGGCTCACACGGATGTTTACACCAAAAGATCGCCGATTCGCTCGTTTCACTATTAGTCAAAAAGACAGAAGCTGAGCACCCGGGCCAGCCCACTGCCCCATTTATTCAATGTCTCGTTTCGCTGCACTCTTTGCTCCGCTATTGAACTCTGAGCGTTCACACTGTTTAAAGCTCTGTGAAGTTGCGTGAGTGAGTGAGAGGAAAGCCGCGTCGTTACCAGCGATAAGAAGCTGATTCTGAACTAAAGTTGAGTGCTTTGTAGCACATATTTAGTCAATGACATATATACACAACAATATATATTTGATTACTTTTTCTTATCTTGATTAAGAAAAAAGTTACTTTGAAATTGTTATATATATTCATGCATTCATTATTTTCCGCTTTATCCTCTATTAGGGTCGCGGTGGGGTTCCCATGCCCCCATGAGAACGTTTCGGGCGCTGGGCAGACACACCCAGGACAGGGCGCCAACCTATCGCTGGGGCAATTTGGAGAACTCAATTGACATGATCCATGTTTTTGGACTGTGGGAGGAAACCGGAGAAACCGGAGGAAACCCAGGCAGACACGGGGAGAACATGGAAACTCCACCCAGATAGGGATTCGAACCGGGAATCCCTAGCGCTGAGAGGCAAATGTGCTAACCACTAAGCCACCGTGCCGCATATTATCTATATTAATTGACATATTATACTTGCACACCTACGTTAAGAATTGAAATCAGTATCCAATTAAAATAATTTTTCTCTACAACAAAACATGTTAGCACGAGTATTACAAAGTAGCAGCCACATCTGAAAAGAAGCAAGCACTTAGAGACATAAACTGTCTTGAGGAGATGTAAGTCAAGTGTCTTCCAAAAGAAATTAATATGTTCCAATGACGATTGCTCTAAGACTGCAAGGGAAGCTCAGCTTCGCCGAAAAAATCTTGGATAATATGAAAAAAGTGATTTGTTTTTACTTATATTTCATTACATTGAGTATTAACCTGAAGATATTTCATGTTTTGTCTGACCAACTTAATTTTATTTGCTTATTTAAAGTAATTCCTGTATTTCAGTTCTACAACACAAAGCTGGGACAGGTGCAACTCAGAACTAATAAGAAGATTATTATATACATATATATTATAAGTATTATATACATATTCAACAAATAAAACAGACTGCCCTCCTAAACTTTTACTTGCTAAATCTGTAGGCACAAATCTGTTGAGTTAAACTCTTTCCACACTGTGAGCAGGAATATGTTGGGTTTTTTTTCTTTGTAAATGAGCTGATGCTGTTTAAAATTATTTTGAGTAAAACTTATTCCACATTGTGAGCACATTAATGGCTTGTCTTCTATGTAAACACACATTCCGAACAAAGCTTGGACAGGTACAATTCAGGGCTAATAAGAAGATTTAAAAAACTACATATTCAACATCTAAAAAACAGGCTACCCCCCTAAACTTTTACGTGCTGAATCTGTAGACACAAATGTACAAGTAAAAAGAAAATCGGACATCACTCACATAATACCAATTATATTTATTGACACCTGTGTGCAGGCGGCTGTGAGTGGGATTCCCGGTTTGAATCCCAATCTGGGTGGAATTTCCATGTTCTCCCTGTGTCTGCGTAGGTTTCCTCCAGGTTCTCCACTTTCCTCCCACAGTCCAAAAACATGGATCAAGGTCTGATTCGTCCAAATTGCCCCACAGAGAGTGTGTTTCATCAATATCCATATATATCAATATCCATTGATGAAATAACAAGGCGGTTCAGTACATTCAGGTCATCAGCTGACCTCATTCTTTGGGTAGGTAACATTGCTGAACCCAGATATGACTAACTGCGGCAACCCTAAATCATAGCACTGTCCCCTCAGGCTTGTACATTAGACATTAAACATGATGGATATATTACTTCAGCCACCTCTCTTCTTAACCTGATGTACCCATCATTCTGAAAAAGAGTAAATCTTAACTCAGCAGTCAACATGACCTTCTCTTCTTTTTTTGCTGGTTAGCCTCATTGACAAGTGCTTTTCTTAATGCTGCAAAGCTGTTTAGTCCCAATCCCTTAAGTTAACTTCACACTGTGCATGTGAAATGTTCTTACTTTCACAATTAAATTATAGATCACGGAGTTCAGAGTCTTTTTTTTCTGACCACAGTCCTTCCTCAAAGATGATGCCCCCCCCACACTCTCCTAACAGTTGAAATAACTTGTTGCAGCTATAACATAATCACTCATACAGCAATTATCCAATAAGAGGCCCTTAACTATTTGCTTAGTTAAATCCAGATAGTGACTTTTTTTTAAACCAGGCAGTGTTTATATTGCTTTAATGTAAAAATGTTTAATTTAATGAATGAATTTTAATATAGTCATTATATTTAAAAGTTATGGCTAAATATCAATTTAACATTTTACAGAATCAGTCATTGTTTAACACTTTATTTTTGTATAGTTTGTGGTGGCATTGTGGGTAATGATCTCACCTGGACTGATAACAGGT
Source organism: Corydoras sp. C115 (assembly GCA_019802505.1). NCBI lineage: Eukaryota > Metazoa > Chordata > Actinopteri > Siluriformes > Callichthyidae > Corydoras > Corydoras sp. C115. The sequence continues at coordinate 353,430 of JAFMOC010000465.1, forward strand.
TTAGGGTGTTTCTCCTCCTTTTATTCAATGAGAGCTGGGATAGGATCCATCACCTCCAGGACCTAAAAATAAATTAAATGATTTTGCTATCTTGCTGAAATTTAAGTTCATTGCATTGTGGTTTGATTAATGAGAGAGTTCTGATAGAGAATCCTGAACATGTCATCTTATACTTTATTATTTCGGATTACACTGCATTCACATACATCTTTACACATACGTTATTAGTATTATAAACAATGACGTCATCTAGAACAAAGACTTGCACCTTCTTTCAGTCTTATTTCCATCCTGATGATCCACACAGAGTACAAAGCTTTAATAAGTTTAATAAAGAATCTCACCTTCAGTAATGAACTGGATTTGATCTGATGATAATAATGATGACGTGCACAACTTTTATTTTTAATTAAATCTCTCGGAGCTCTAAACACACGTGCTGCGGCTGTTGTTCTCTTTTCTTCGTTTCCTGTTTATTGGCGGTTAGGCTTCCAGATTAGTACAATACCACCACCTAGTGTTTGGACGAGCTTAAGTTGGCTTCTCAAACCTTATACAATGAAACAACGGAAAATCAATTCCAAAACCTAACAAGGATGTTCTTTTTTTGGGACAACTGGAGACCTATAACTTTGTTATGTACTGATTACAAAATTTTAGCACAAGCCTTTGCTGAGCGACTAAATGAAGGACTGAAGGATGTAACTGATGAAAGCCAATCAGTCTTTGTTAAGGGAAGAAATATACATAAACATATTAGGTTAATAATTGATATATTAGATTACTGGGATTCTATTAATGAAGGTAGCTTTATTTTGTTCATTGATTTGATTGAGTACTTACGGGGGTTGGTGGGGGGGGCAGCTCATCCATGGGAGATGGATGCCCAGGACTACAATCTATTGCTAGGCACACAAACACACACACACACACACACACACACACACTTTATGGGGCAATGTCGAGATTTCAATTTACCATGTTATTGGAGTGTGGGAGGAAACCGGAGAACCCGGAGGAAACCCACATGCACACGGGGAGAACATGAAATGACTAAATGACTAAATGTAAAAATGAGCCACTAAGCCACCATGTCCCCCCTATTTTTATTTTGTAATTTAATGTTATTTTATATTTGGAGATCATTTTTGCTAATTTATTAAGATATATAACAATATCTCTACCTCGGTTTCTTTAAATCCAAAACTCACTTCTAGATTAAATATCCAGCGGGGTATTCACCAGTGTTGTCCTATTTTCCCAAAGTTTTTCATCCTGACTACTCAATTATTAACCCTTCAGATGAATAAGCCAAAGTTGCATGGGGTTAATCTATTTGATAGAAAATACAAGATTATTCAGTTTACAGGTGGCACGGTGGCTTACTGGTTGGCGCGTTCACCTCTCAGCACTAGGGATTCCTGGTTCAAATCCCAATCTGGGTGGAGTTTCCATGTTCTCCCCGTGTCCGCGCGGGTTTCCTCCGGTTTACTCCCACAGTCCAAAAACATGGATCAAGTCAATTTAATTCTCCAAATTGCCCCATATAGAGTGTGGTTGTGTGAGTGAATGTGTGCCAAGCGATAGATTGGCACCCTGTCCTAGGTCTATTTGCCCAGCGATGTTTGGGCATCTCGGCCCAAATGATGATGATTTTTTTGGAGATGATACAGCTTTGTTTTTGTTTAAATGTAAAAAAAAAGCCCTAAATGTAATCTCAATGTTTTCAGAGGCCTCTGGTTTAAGACTCAACCTTAAAAATGAGAGTTTCTTCCTATTCATAACTGTATATATCAAAACATTGGTCAATCAGGGTTGAGAATGAAGTTATGCTTTTACTGCACATGCGCTTTAAGAGCGCCCGTAAACAGGTGCGAGCGATGTATGTTATTTTATTTTGTGGATTTATTAAGATGTTATATAGCGATACCTCAGTTTCTATAAATCCAGGACTCACCTCTAGATTGAAGATCCTGCGGGGAATTCACCAGGGTTGTTCTATTTCCCCAAAGTTTTTCATCCTAACTACTTAATTATTAGTTCTTCAAATTAATAATAACCCAGAGTTGCATGGGATTATTACAGGTGTGTGTGAAAAGCCAACATAATGATATTTATTGAAGCAAATCTTCCAAACAGTAGGTGGCGGTATTGCACTAATCTGGAAATCTAACCGCCAATAAACAGGAAGAGAAGCAAAGGAACAACAACAGCAGCAGCACCTCGTGTGTTTAGAGCTCTGAGAGATTTAATTAAAAATAAAAGTTGTGCACGTCATCATTATTATCATCAGATCAAATCCAGTTCATTACTGAAGGTGAGATTCTGTATTAAACTTATTAAAGCTTTGTACTACGTGTAGATCATCGGGATGAAAATAAGACTGATAGAAAGTGGATTTTAGATTCAAGATCATGTTCTTGATGCCGATATAGTTTATAATGCTAATAACTTTAAATATTAATGTGAATGCAGTGTAATAACAAGTGATAAAGTATAAAATGATATGTTTAGGATTCTCTCTCATTACTCTGTCCTTAAACAAACCGATTTGCGAACTTTATTCAGCAAAACAACTAAAACATTTTTTTTATTTGGACTGTTATCATGAACAAGGTCGTGGAGGTGATGGATCCTATCCCAGCTCTCATTCAACAAAAGGAGGAGAAACACCTTGAACCTGTTACCAGTCTAGGTGAGATTATTAACCACAATGCCACCATACCACCACAAACTACACAAAAGTAAATCATTACACAAAGTCTGAGTCTGTAAAATATTAATTGATATTTAGTAACTAACATCAGATATAATTACTATATTAAAATTTATCAATTAAATAAAACATTTTTACTTTAAAACAATATAAACACTACCTGGTTAAAAAAGTCACTATCTGGATTTAACTAAGCAAATAGGTAAGGGCTTCTATTTTATGGTTCCTGCCTCTTTAAGAACATTGACAATGTTAATTTACGTTAAGGTTTCAAAGGTTCCAAAGTCACAATTAAGGGTCAAAGTGTTTATTAAGGAGTTCAAGAGCGACAAGCATGAAGCTATATGCTCTCTTTGATATTTAATGCCGCGAATGAGGTTTGTGTGCTGTTTGTATGCTATTTGGGTTTATGTAAAGTTTATTACCTTTTCTAGTATTAGGATGAATTCATATGTAATTGTGGTTTTAAGTCAAGATGTAAATTTTTGGGTTTAAACATGCAAAGGATCATTCTTAAGATTAATAGTTTACAATGTAATAATTGTATATTTGTTTATGTGATTTATGTTGCAGTTCTTACAGTTTGGTATAAAGGTTATTTACAAAGTTAAGGTATAATTTAAGAATAAACCTAATCAGTGTTGGAAAGAGTATTTATGCTGTCGACTTGAAATCGGAGAGAGCTACAGAGTGATTATGTTTTAGCTGTTTAAGTTATTTAAACTGTTAGGAGAGTGGGGCGGCATCATCTTTGATCCTTAAGGACTGTATTCAGAAAAAAAATCCTTTAATGATCATGATCAGTGATCACTTAAACATTTGGTAGAAAAACAATAGTGATATTTAATTTAATTGTGAAAGTAAAAACATTTCACATGCACAGTGTAAAGTAAACCTAAGGGACTGGGACTAAACAGCTGTGCAGCATTAAGAAAAGCACTTGTCAGTGAGGCTAACCTACAAAAAAAGAAGATAAGGTCATGTGGTCTGATGAGTTCAGATTTACTCTTTTTCAGAATGATGAGTGCATCAGGTTAAGAAGAGAGGTGGCTGAAGTGATGCATCCACCATGCTTAATCTAATGTACAAGCCTGAGAGGACAGTGCTATGATTTGGGGTTGCTACATTTAGTCATGTCTGAGTTCAGCAATGTTACCTGCCCAAAGAATGAGGTCAGCTAATGTATCGAACCACCAGGTTATTCCATCAATGGATCTTTTTCTCCTGATGGCATGGATATATTTAAAAATGACAATTCCCATGATGCATCAGTCTCAAAAGACATCTTTTTCAAACATAAATTTGGCCACCACAGAGTCCAGACTTCAATGCCATTCAAAATCTTTGGAATGTGCTGATGAAGATTTTGTGCAGTGGTTAAAATTCCCCATTATTAATACAAGATCTTGGTAAGAACAACGTAACTTTGGACAAAAATACATGTTTAATTATTAATAAATAAATGACATTACAGCAGCTTGTGGAGACGATGCCACACTTGAATATGTGGCATAATCAAAACTAAAAGCAGTCCCGCCAAATATTAATGTGTGACCACTTTTTTAACCATGCAGTTTATATTAGGGCTGCAACTAACGATTATTTTGATAATCGATTAATCGGCCGATTATTTTTTCGATGAATCGATTAATCGGATAAATATAAAAAAAAATTTCCATGTCTTTGCATTTACATTTAATCATTTAAAAGACGCTTTTATCCAAAGTGACTTACAAATGAGAACATTACATGTCAGTAGTTATGAAGAAAATCAACTACACTATAGAATTATTAAGCAGGTCAATAAATGTCTGGTTTTATTTACAGTATGAGTTTAAGTCATCCAAGTAGCCCAAAGAGCAAATAAACACAAATCTCACACACACACACACACTGACAATATGTAGCATAGTGTGAAAAAAATACTAAATTACACAAATTTGAGTCACTCTAATATGTTACTTAATTCTCCTTTAAATGCAACTAAGTGTGCAGTGTCTTCACTCATATTTTATCAAATAATTAAAATGTGAAGATCATTAATTAACACCTTTGTGTACAAGTTGTATGTACAGTATTTATAAAAGCATATTTAAACACTTAAGCTGTTTGGGGAGGGGTTCAGTAAAATTATTCTATAGTATAGTATTATATATAGTATGTTTATGTGTTTAAACATACTATTATAGTATGCTTAATTCCAAATACTGTCTGTTCTGTAGCCCATTGGAAAAAAATTAACAAATGAACTAATTAACAACCAGCTATTGAAAAAAATGAATTAAGAAATTAGCCAATGAACAAAAAAAATACCTCATGTGTGAAAAGTCGACCCGGTTTGAAAGCGCGCGGGGGGGGGGGGGCTCGCTTTTGTAAACAAACTTGAGCTTTAAACTTGCGAGTTGCTTGCGGACTCACACGCAGCTCAGACTCAGTGCGCAGTGTCCCAGTGCCGGGACTTTTAATGATCCAATGAAGGTCATTTAAAAACCATGACATTTCCTCACTTTAAAAAACCCGGGAAAGGACGTGAAATACGGACATGTCCCGGGAACTGCAGACCTATTCCTATAACGGACGTTAAGACAATCATGTATCATCTCCGTCATGTATCATCTCCGTGCAGCTCAGTTCATGATCGCAGAGCTTGAGAATCAGTTCCTCTGTGAGGTGGAATCATCAGGTGAAGCTCCCGCAGTTTGGATTTAAACCGGAGCTTTTTTTAGCGTTGGCTGTGTCTCATTTGTACGATTTATCCACTTGTTTTGCAGACTCCGCCTCGTTCTGTTCAACCCGCTATTTGTTTCCAGTGTTATTGAAGCGCTGCAGGTGACGCAAGCGGTTACGACATCGCGAGTAACGCGGAAATAGTGCAACCCAACGAATCGATAATGGAAATTCATTATCGATACTTTGGATAATCGATTTTTATCGATTTTATCGATTCGTTGTTGCAGCCCTAGTTTATATATAAGATATTAGCCTAACATTGGTGGAATTGGGATTTAAATCCCAACTCATCCATCCATCCATCCATTATCTTCCGCTTTTATCCTATTTTAGGGTCGCAGGGCGTTTCCCCATGCCCATCCAGGGGAGAACGTTTAGGGCGCTGGGCAGATACACCCAGGACAGGGCGCCAATCTATTGCTGGGCACACACTCACTCACACAGACACACACATCACACTCTATATGGGGAATTTGGAGAACTCAATTGACTTGATCCATGTTTTTGGACTGTGGGAGGAAACCAGAGAACCTGGAAGAAACCCACGCGGACACGGGGAGAACATGGAAACTCCAGGAACATGGAAACTCCATGGAAAACCCAGAGTTTCCCGAACCAGGAATCCCTAGTGCTGAGAGGAGAACATGCTAACCACTAAGCCAACGTGCTGCCCCCCCAAACCATCAAAATAGAAAAAAACACAACACTTTAAGCACTGAGATACCACTCTTTGTTCCTCGTACTGCCTTTCATCATTACGATCTCACATTGTTGTATAGTTGTTTAACTGAAAAAAAAATCAGACAGAACTCTCATATGCTATCAAGTATATTTACTGACACACTAACAGGAACGTTTTAACCATTAGACCTTCCTCAGCATGCTCACAGGTATCAATAAATATAATTGATATGTTTTAATATCATATGACATTGCTATTGTTTGGAATGTGTTGAAGAACTGAAATACAGAAATTCATGTAAATAAGCAAATAAAATGAAGTTGGCCAGACAAAACATGAAATATCTTTAACTCATACACCTTTTAATGTTTTTTTTTGTTTTTTTTATTAGGTTATCTTTCATTCATTCATTCATTATCTTCCAAGAGGTGAACATGCTAAACTTAGGTTATCTTGATTTAGAAAAAAAGTTTAGTTGAAATTATTTTATCATCTATATTTATTGATGCATGGGGAACCCCCCGCAACCCTAATATAGGGCAAAGTGGAAGATAATGGATGGATGGATTTTTATTGACATGCCAAATTGTCATAAATCATCACCATCACTCCCTCGTGCCACAATTATGTATCTTATAAAACACACATGAGAAAAGGAGCTCTGCAGCTTTTCTTGGTCTGCCACACTACATATCTGAAGATCCAGAAAATGGCATAAGAATGTGTGATGTAACATAATTTATTTTTCTCTCATCCAAAACTGTGGTTGCATACAGTATGTGCATTATAACAGCTGTGTGATGCAGATAGTTTGAATTATTTGATTTTTTTAAACCTGCAAAAACATGTTACTTGACCAATAAACTGATACACATTATCTAGAACAGTGGTTCTTGATCACAGTCCCCGATAAACGCAAAAGCTAGCTGGATTAATAGCACAGAGTGGTTTGTGAATTACTGATCTAGAATTATGACATTTTAATTGGAGTATAAATATTTAATTTGCAGACAAAATGATGATGCCCATTTTTTTTTCAAAGGATCATGGAAAGAAAATTGATGGGTTTCCTCTGGTGATTTTCAGTGTGGCAATATTAGAAATACTATTAGTATCTATTTGTGAGAAATCCAGGTTCTGCTTCTGTCTCTCCGTCACGATCTTCACTCGCTCTCTCAGCCCCGCCTTCTAGTTCCGCTTTCGCTCCGTCACCAGGTGAGGCTGATTAGTTCTGATGGGTCGTTTATCTTATTTAAACTCTGCTTTCACACTGGACGAACGCGAAGTATTGTCCCTGGTTTACCACACATACCGAGCGATTTTGCTGTTTTCCTAAATCTGTTCTATCTGCCTTCGTCTTGTCGTGTATCTGGTCTCGGTGAGTGCGCGTCTGTTTGTGTTAGCATTTGTTAGCATCTGTGTTCTCACCTCTGTGTTTAGACTAGCGTGTTGTGGTTGTATGAGTGAACGTCTGTGTGATTCTGTGGTTGCTCCCAGTATCTTGTTTAATCCTCTTTCTGTTTCCAGTGTTCACCCTTTCCCTAGAGTCCTGTGTCCCGGGAGCGATCGTTGTCTCTGACCGTCTGCTCAGGTGGTTCGGCCGGTTGGGGCGGAGTTCGCGCTCACCCTAGCTCGCTCCGCTGGCGCGTCACCACCTGGGGGTGTCCGTGTGTCAGTGTTCACTCAGCTTATCAATAAACACTAACTGTTCTGCATCTACGTCTCCAGACCACTCTTTACGCACAGGTTGTGTCAGAATATTTCGCCTTACCATGGAGACGGTGGAACAACTCCTTCAGCGGCTCACACAGGAAGTCCTCGATTAAGGACAAGCCCTTCTGTTCCTGATGCAGCAGGTGCAGGAACTGACCACATAAACCGCCAAGGCATCTTTTCCACCTTCAGGTGGCGCCATGGGTAATCACAGCAGCACAACCGTCAATGTGTCTCCACAGGTGACCCCAGTCAATATCCCTCCGTCCACTGGGGCAACCACAAGCGCTGCTGCTGCCTCCACTTCCACTGTTGGGTCTGGTGCTAATCTCATCCCCATCCCAGAACCGCCGCTCTACTCCGGGGATCCTGACTGCTGTGAGGAGTTCCTCTTGAAGTTCTCCCTCTTCCTCGCCAGCCGTCCACCCACTACTGACTGGAACGCAATCCCTCTATTGAACTCCAGACTCACCGGTCCTGCGTCCGCGTGGGCCACGGCTATTTGGCAGAGTAATGGTCCTGACACTGTCACCCTTACTGCCTTTGTAGAATCTTTCCGGGGCACCTTCAACCACCCTCGTCATGGTGCTTCAGCTGGAGAGGAACTGCGTGAACTGCGTCCCCTGAGAGGAGCCGCCTCCACCAAGGGAAACGGTCCGTCGCCGAAAACTAGCTGAAATTCCGCACCCTGGCGGCCTCTAGTGAATGGAACGAGGTGGCGCTGATCTCCCAGTTCAAGGCTGGTCAAGGCAGGTATATCGATCCCTGAATCTGAACTTGTCACAGGTCATTCAACTGGCCATCCAGCTAGATCAGCATGCCACAGTGTCTACCCCTTCCCCGGGGATTGACACCCCACAACCTGATGTGGGTTCCGCGCTCATAGTACCCTTGGAGTTCGGTCAGGCCCGGGTACCGGAGCGGCAGCGTCGAGAGCGGCTACGCCAGCATCATTGTCTGTATTGTGGGGGTACAGGACATCGTGTGGCAGAATGCCCCAAGAAGACGCAAAAGTTGGCGGACAAGCAGGCAGAGGTAGCAGGAGGAGTGAAGAGGAGGAGTGAAGAGGGACACAACCTCCGACGCCCAGAACCAGCAAGGTGCTCAACCAGCTGAATCGTAATCTTCTAGCTAATAATGTTCATGAAGTTTTTCAGTCAGGTTTTAGGTCTCATCATAGCACTGAGACAGCCTTAATTAAAGTCGTTAATGACTTATTAATGTCCTCGGATAATAACCAAATCTCTTTTCTTGTATTATTAGATCTTAGTGCAGCCTTTGACACTATAGACCATAACATCTTAGTTGATAGATTAGAAAACATTGTGGGTGTTACAGGATCTGCACTCCAGTGGTTTAAATCCTACCTGACAGATCGATATCAATTCACCTGTGTTAACAACCAATATTCTGATCTTGCTAAAGTTAAATATGGCGTCCCACAAGGGTCAGTTCTGGGCCCACTACTATTTGCATTATATATGCTTCCATTGGGATCAATTATTCGTAAACATGGAATCAGTTTCCACTCATATGCACATGATACACAGTTATATGATTCAGCTAACCCTAATGATGGTTGTTCAGTCACTAAGCTCGAGGACTGCATCAAAGATATTAAAATATGGATGTCAAAAAACTTCCTACTGCTAAATTCTGATAAAACAGAGTTTCTGATAGTTGGACCCAAGGACAAAATTAACAAAGCTTCTAACATTATGTTAAACCTTGATAACTCTTTAATTAGACCCAGTTCATCTGTAAATAATCTCGGTGTCATTATTGATTCAGATCTCTCCTTTACAAAGCACATTAGCAATATTACTAGAATTGCATTTTTTCACCTTCGTAACATTTCGAAGCTACGAAATATCCTCTCCCTACAAGATGCAGAAAAACTAATTCATGCTTTTATTACCTCAAGGTTAGATTATTGTCATTCACTTCTGACAGGATGTTCTAATAAATCATTACATAAATTACAACTTGTGCAGAATGCTGCAGCTAGAGTTTTAACTAAAACCAGAAAGTTTGATCATATCAGTCCTGTGTTATCAAACTTGCACTGGCTACCAGTTAAGTTTCATATCGAGTACAAAATTTTATTAATAACATATAAAATTTTACATAACCAGGCTCCACAGTATCTGAGTGAGTTGATTCAATCATACAAGCCAACACGTGAGCTCCAATCTCAAGGTGCTGGTCTACTCTTAGCTCCTAGAATAAATAAAATTACTGCTGGTGGAAGAGCGTTCTCCCACAAGGCTCCTCAACTTTGGAATAGCCTTCCAGTTACTGTTCGTGATTCTGAATCACTATTAATCTTTAAAAATAAATTAAATACACATTTATTTAATCTTGCGTTTAATTAATCCCCTGTAGATAAATATGTATATCTCAGACTTGGCTGTGTTGGGGGGTAATCTGTGATCAGTGTATGCTGTCGTTTCACCTCTTCACCCACCTCATCATTAATGGGGGGGTGTGGCGCTGAAATGATGCTGTTCCGGGGCGCCATCTCAACTATGTAGAGTCTGCAGTATCTGCCTCTTTTAGTTATGCTGCTCTAGTCAGTGATGCCGGAGTCACATGCTGCACTGTGTTAATTAATTACTTATTAATTAAATGCCGTGCTTTATTATTAGCTTTAACTGCCTTCCTGGTCTGTTTCTTTTGAGGTGTGACCGGCTTCCTGGAGATCTTCATCCATGGCTCTGCTGACTAATACTGTATGGAACCTGACAAGGCGCTCCTGCAGGACGCCCCCTAATGGACTCACATATAGTTTTCCAGTTGTTAGTTTTTCCATTTGTTTAATATCTGGACATGGCTGTCCTACACTGTTGTTGCTGCCTGGCCACTCAAGGAGGATGAGTCACCCACTGATTCTTGGTCCTTCCAAGGTTTCTTCCTTAAATAACAACATAAAAGGGAGTTTTTTCTTGCCACTGTCGCTTCGGCTTGCTCTTTTGGGGTTTAAAGGCTTTTCATTCTGTAAAGCTGCTTTGTGACAATGTACTGTTGTAAGAAGCGCTATATAAATAAATTACTTAATTACTTGAAGGTGAGCCCGTTCCAACCTGTCTATAAGGGCACTTCACGCATCCACACTCAAGTATCTCACCTGTTGCGCACCTTTGCAGTGACTGCCCTCATCGACTCGGGTTCTGAGGGGGATTTCATTGAGGAACGCCTGGTACGACGCCTCCAGGTACCCTCCGTTCCCCTACCAACTCCCATCAAGATCTCGGGAGTCAATGGAGCCACGATGGGAATCATCACACACAGAACCTGACCAGTTTCACTGGGCGTCGGAGCACTCCACAAGGAGATGAGGTCACTATTGATTATGTCGAAGCCGCTGTCACCAGTCATCCTGGGTCAGCCATGGTTGCATGACCACAACCCCTAGATAACCTGGGAACCACTGGACATTTTGGCCTGGTCCCCACAGTGCTTAACTCGATGCCTGGACCCGGTGGTTTGGAAGCTGCTCGTGGCGGTCACAGACCAACTCCCCGTCACCCTTCCTGACAACGTCCTGGACGAGTAGCGGGACCTGACAGAAGTGTTCAGCAAGGGGCATGCATGTCATCTACCACCACATGGAGAGTATGACTGCGCCATCGAGCTCCTTCCCGATGCCAAAATTCCCCGTTCCACTCCGTACCCTCTATCCGTAAAGGAAACTACTATCATGGAAGAATACATCAACGAGGCCTTGGCACAGGGGTTCATTCGACCTTCGAAATCCCCCGCCAGTTCCAGTTTCTTTTTTGTCCCCAAGAAGGACGGCTCCCTGCGGCCATGAATTGATTACCGAGAACTCAATTGGGTCTCTAAGCGCTACACTTACCCCATTCCACTCGTCCCCTCGGCTCTGGAACAACTACGCGCCGCCAAGTTGTTCACGAAACTCGACCTGCGGAACGCCTACAACTTGGTCAGAGTCAAGGAGGGGGATGAGTGGAAGACGGCGTTTAGTACCACATCTGGCCGTTATGAATACCTGGTGATGCCGTTCGGATTGACCAATGCACCTGCTGTTTTTCAGTGTTTGGTCAACGACGTCCTACGGGAATTCTTGGGGAAATGTGCCATTGTCTACTTGGACGATATCTTGATATACTCACCAGACTCCGCCAGCCATGTCCGCAACACTAAGAATGTTCTGAGAAGACTGCTGGAACACGGATTGTTTGTCAAAGCAGAAAAATGTGAGTTTAACAAACGGGAGATTGCGTTCTTGGGCTACATAATTAATGATCATGGATCCGGTGAAAGTACAAGCAGTCTTAGAATGGAAGACGCCCCAGTCAGTGAGGGAGCTTCAAAGTTTCCTGGGGTTCGCTAATTTCTTCCGACGTTTCATCCGATCATTCAGCCAGATCGCACTCCTACTTACTCAGCTACTGAAGGGTAAACCTAGGAAACTCTCCTGGTCGGACAAAGCTCAGCAAGCATTTGAAAGGTTGAAGAAGGCGTTCACCACGGCTCCGGTGCTCGCCCACCCTGACCATGAGTTGCCGTTTATTGTCAAGGTGGACGCATCCTCTTTAGGGGTCGGGGGCATCCTCTCCCAACGGACAGGAACCCCTCCAAGGTTACACCCCGTCGCATACTTTTCCAGGAAACTCTCCCCCGCAGAACAAAATTATCACATGGGGGGATAGAGAACTGCTGGCCATCAATCTGGCGTTTGAGGAGTGGAGACACTGGCTCATGGGAGCCAGTTTCCCGGTCCAGGTTGTGACCGACCACCGCAACCTGGAATACCTAAAGTGTACTCGACGGCTTAATGCTCGACAGGCCCGATGGTCATTATTCTTCAACCGCTTCGAGTTTACGGTGACCTACCGCCCGGGAAAAGACAACGCCAAGGCTGACATATTATCCAGGAGATACGAGGACCAGGAGAAAGCCACACCACCTTTCAAGTCCATGCTACCTACCCGAGCGTTCGTACAAGCCATCTCCTGGGCCAACAGAGCCAACCGTAAAGATAGCAACAGGGAGGCTCCATCTGGCAAGACGTTTGTTCCGTCCCAATTCTGCCAGGAACTCATCACGTGGGCACATACGAACCTCAGCTCGGGACATCCGGGTAGCAACCGGACGTTCGAGAGGCTTAAGGAGAAGTATTGGTGGCCCTCGTTACCCTCAGCCTTCCAGACGGTGGAAGCACTGTTTGCAGAGGTCTTTCGACATTTCGGCCTCCCGGAGGACATTGTATCAGACCGAGGACCGCAATTCACGTCTGCCGTCTGGGAGGCCTTCGTTAGAAAGCTAGGCGCGAAGTTTCTAAGGGCTTACTGTCAGAGCCAGCAGAATGACTGGGCAACTTTTATCCCCTGGGCGGAAATAGCCCAAAACTCCCTCAGGAGCACTAGCACCGGTATCGCCCCGTTCCAGTGCGTCCTGGGGTTCCAACCGCCGTTTGCACCTTGGGACCCCACTCCGTCCAATGCACCGGCCGTTGACGAATGGTTCCGTAAGGTCTGGGAGATGGTGCACCAGAGAATTGAGGAAAGCAACGCCCATACTAAGCGTTTTGCAGACCGCAGAAGAAGCGAAGGCCCAGTCTACCAAGTAGGAGAACAAGTGTGGCTGTCCACCAGAGACCTTCAGGTGCCCGGTAGCAAGAAGCTGGGCGCCAGATACATCGGACCGTACCCCATCATTAAAAAAGTCAATGACGTGACTGTGACGCTCCGACTGCCGCCTAGACTTAGAATCTCTCCTTCATTCCACATATCTCTACTCAAACCGTTCAATCCAGGTCCCCTTGACGATGAACCACACCAACGCATTGCACAAGAGCTTCCCCACGACCGTCCGACTTACACTATCAAAGAAATACTCGACTCATGCCGGACTGACACTGGACTAGAGTACCTGGTGGATTGGGAGGGGTACGGTCCCGAGGAGAGATCATGGACCAGACAGACGGACATTCTGGACAGGACGGTTATTGACCAGTTTCACCTGACGCACCCTGACCGTCCCGCTCCTCGTCCCAGAGGGAGACCCCCTCGCACACCTGCTCGCAGAGGTAGGCTCCCGGGCTCCCTCCCCAGTAGACCGAGGGGTCGCCCACGCCGTAGTCCCCTACCTGCCTCTGCTCCCTCCAGTGCCAGCCAGCCCCTCCCAGCTCGTAGTCAGGACACGTCTCTCCCGATCCCTCAGCCCCGTAGGCCCAGGGGTCGTCCCCGCTCCAGACCATGTCCTGATCCCTGCCCGTCATCCGTTCCCCCCTCTGTTCCGGGCAGAGCCACCTGCAGCACCTGTTCCCTTCCCAACCCTCCCCGAGTTGGTTCCGATAGGTCGTCTCCGGTTGGCCCCGATAGTGCCCCTTTGACGACCTCTTCGGGGGGGGGAGCTATGTGAGAAATCCAGGTTCTGCTTCTGTCTCTCCGTCACGATCTGTCACTCGCTCTCTCAGCCCCACCTTCTAGTTCCGCTTTCGCTCCGTCACCAGGTGAGGCTGATTAGTTCTGATGGGTCGTTTATCTTATTTAAACTCTGCTTTCACACTGGACGAACGCAAAGTATTGTCCCTGGTTTACCACACACACCGAGCGATTTTGCTGTTATCCTAAATCTGTTCTATCTGCCTTTGTCTTGTCGTGTATCTGGTCTCGGTGAGTGTGCGTCTGTTTGTGTTAGCATTTGTTAGCATCTGTGTTCTCACCTCTGTGTTTAGACTAGCGTGTTGTGGTTGTATGAGTGAACGTCTGTGTGATTCTGTGGTCGCCCCAGTATCTTGTTTAATCCTCTTTCTGTTTCCAGTGTTCACCCTTTCCCTAGAGTCCTGTGTCCCGGGAGCGATCGTTGTCTCTGTCCGTCCGCTCAGGTGGTTCGGCTTCGGCCGGTTGGGGAGGAGTTCGCACTCACCCTAGCTCGCTCCGCTGGCACGTCACCACCTGGGGGCGTCCGTGTGTCAGTGTTCACTCAGCTTATCAATAAACACTAACTGTTCTGCATCTACGTCTCCAGACCACTCTTTACGCACAGGTTGTGACACTATTATAGCTATTAGAAATTTAAAAACCAATAACAACATTATTTTACCTCAACCTGAACACATTCAAAAGTTTGTGAAAAATATGTATTTCACTGTGGAGAAATTACATAAATATATTACATATATATATATTTCTGTCTACAGGAATAAACAGAATGAACATGAGCACATCCACAGAGGAGAAGAAAAATATTACGACATACAGTGTGAAAGGAATTTCCATTAACGGACTTCTTCTAAGACACCAGGATGTTCACAAAGAAGAAAAGCCAAATTCCTGCTCACAGTATGAAAATAGTTACACTCCACAGTTTCACCATGAACAACACCAGCACATTCACACAGAAGAAAAAACATTCATGTGCTCACACTGTGGGAAATGTTTTACTCAAAAGTGTTTTCTTAAAGTGCATCAGCGTATTCACACAGGAGAAAAACCTTATTCCTGCTCACAGTGTGGAAAGAGTTTTACTAAACAGAGTAATCTTAAAGTGCATCAGCGTATTCACACAGGAGAAAAACCATATTCCTGCTCACAGTGTGGAAAGAGTTTTACTAAACAGAGTAATCTTAAAGTGCATCAGCGTATTCACACAGGAGAAAAACCTTATTCCTGCTCGCAGTGTGGAAAGAGTTTTACTCAACAGGGTAATCTTCAACTGCATCATCATATTCACACAGGAGAAAAAACATATTCCTGCTCACAGTGTGGAAAGAGTTTTACTGTAAAGAGTAGTCTTATAGTGCATCAGCGTATTCACACAGGAGAAAAACCTTATTCCTGCTCACAGTGTGGAAAAAGTTTTACCAAATGGTGTTATCTTATAGATCATCAGCATATTCACACAGGAGAAAAACGCTTTTCCTGCTCACAGTGTGGAAAGAGTTTTATAAAACAGAGTGATCTTAAACGGCATGAGCTTATTCACACAGGAGAAAAACCTTATTCCTGCTCACAGTGTGGAAAGAGTTTTACTCTACAGGATGGTCTTAAACAGCATCAGCGTATTCATACAGGAGAAAAACCTTATTCCTGCTCACAGTGTGGAAAGAGTTTTACTAAAGACAGTTCTCTTAAACGGCATCAGCGTATTCACACAGGAGAAAAAACATATTCCTGTTCACAGTGTGGAAAGAGATTTACTAAACAGAGTGATCTTAAACAGCATCAGTGTATTCACACAGGAGAAAAACCTTATTCCTGCTTACAGTGTGGAAAGAGTTATACTCAGCAGATAAATCTTAAACGGCATGAGCGTATTCACGCAGGAGAAAAACCGTTTTATTGCTCACAGTGTGGAAAGAGTTTTACTGATCAGAGAAATCTTAAAAGGCATCAGCATATTCACACAGGAGAAAAACCCTTTTCCTGCTCACAGTGTGGAAAGAGTTTTACTCTACAGGACGGTCTTAAACGGCATGAGCGTATTCACACAGGAGAAAAACCATATGTCTGCTCACAGTGTGGAAAGAGTTTTACTCTACAGTGCAGTCTTAAACAGCATCAGCGTATTCATACAGGAGAAAAACCTTATTCCTGCTCACAGTGTGGAAAGTGTTTTACTCGACAGTACAAACTTACAGTGCATCAGCGTATTCACACAGGAGAAAAACCATATGTCTGCTCACAGTGTGAAAAGAGTTTTACAAATCAGAGTAGTCTTATAGTGCATCAACGTATTCACACAGGAGAAAAACCATATTTCTGCTCACAGTGTGAAAAGAGTTTTACAAGTCAGAGTAGTCTTATAGTGCATCAACGTATTCACACAGGAGAAAAACCATATTCCTGCTCACAATGTGAGAGTTTTTTTTTCTTTAAAAAAGATTTAAAACGACACCAGTGCATTCACACAGAAAAACAAACTTATTCCAGCTCATAGTAGTGTGATGTTTTTGTAATACTTGAAGTAATATGAAGTATTACGTTATGAAGTAATAATATGAAGTAATATGTTGTAATTAATGATGGTTTGAATAATTGCAGGAAACAGATGGAATGTTCATTTGCGGGATGATCTTGTGAAATTGTAGGAATGGGTTAGACTTAGGGGGGCAGGTAACACTTGGTAAATGTATTAGTGAGACTGGGGGCTCAGGAAGTCCCAAATATATATGGAAGGTTCATTCACACTCACAGAAGAACGGTATTATATACCGAAGCGGGATCTTTGAGAATCAAAGCTCTCTCATCGTCGCGGTTGTCTGCCATTGATGATTTTTCCTGTACATTTGTTTGTCTATTCAGTAAAACACATGACATTATTTTAATTCTTGTGTGTATATTTGAAAGGAAAAAAATTACAATTATGAAAACAAGCTTAAGACTTCACCACAACAATGTCTACAATACTGGAAAGCTAGATTCTGTAAGAAACTCTGGACATTTTGTTTTCAATAATTGCTCAACATTACCAACTAAAATGAGAATTGCTGTGTGAAATATAAGGTAGAAATTCTAAGTACTTCAGTTTGCCACATTTGAAGTGTTATAAAAAATTGCTGTTTATGGAACTATGGATTTTTATGATTTTTTAAAATATTTTTTTTAACAAATTTGTTATTGTGGATTTGATTTAATGATGAACCTTCTGTAATTGAGGATCTGCACATGTAGGCTCATTAGAGTTCATCTATGGGAGTTCAGGTTTTACTAATTTATTTAGATTTGCATGATTAATAGATAATTGACCTTGAGTTTAGATAAGGTTTCAAATAGAATTAAAGTTTAAATTCATCTTTTTAGTTTTAGTCTTAAACATGTTTTACATTTCCTCCCTATCGTATAATGCATGGTCTTATATATTAATTTAACCTGTACAAATGTGTTTAGTTTCTTTTTCTAACCATTTAATTATGTATTTTATATTCATTCTCTGAGGAGTTGCTGTGGTGGATCGCTCTTTTGTTTTCTGGTGTTTAGATGATTAAAGCTTTCTGATTTGGATTGTAACCTTTGGCTTTATTGTTATTTTTAGTCTACTTAATTTTACATGTTCACACATATGTCTAATATGATATGATGGTTTACTAATTCCCAAATTTTGTTCTACAATTTTATAACTGTTTTTGTTTTATCACCATTGTTATTACAAATTCATGAATAAAAATGAAACGTTCTGTTGAAATGACATCATGTGGAATGACTCGAGCCTGCCGATTGTACTCAGGGTTGCCAGATTCGTACATTACTAACACCAAGTTGGATTAGTTATTGTATGCTAAACGCACAACTGTCATTTTATCCCACAAGTCCAGACACGTTTTTTTTTTTTTTTTTAAATAAGTGCTTCCCCTAGTGGTTATTGTGTTATGTTAACTATGTTATATGTTATTGATTATATGTTGTTTCGATTTTCATTTAGAGATTTATAAGGGTTTGACGTTTGGAGACTTAATGTACACAATTAAATGGGCATTTTCTGATGGAAGGTTAAGTTTTAAATATTAATAAATTAATAAATAAATAAATCTTTGAAAAAAAAGAAAGAAAACAGGTGGATTTTTGGATCACCTCAGAACAGGTGTGCTTTGAAAGTGCGAACGGGCTTTTTAGCGCATGCGCTTTAACAATGTCTTAAAACGAGTGCAATTCAGTAGCTCCACAGAACGGGTGTGCTTTCACTGCGCCTGAGAGCAGATGTGATCTGGATGCACATGCACTGTAAGGACACTTTAAGAGCGCATGAGAACTAGTGTGCAGTTCAGTTTGAGACATTTGGAAAAGATGCAGGGATGCCAGGGTCTGTCATGAGATGCATATCCGCTTTATAGAAGAGTTTTTCAAAAAAGACAAGGAAGAAAATAAAGCATTAACTACATAGTGAATTGATAGGTGAATAAACATAAGACCTTTTTATCTTTACAACAAACACACACTGATTATAAAATGTCCTAGATCACTACCCGATGACGTAAACACACAGTGTTTTTCAAAGCGCCCAAAGAGCATGGAGCATTGTTAGTACTTAAAAGTCCTTGAGAGGAGGAGCTACAGAGAATGAGTCATAAAGGAAGCTTGGATTTTGACCAATGAGAACATGCGCTCGCAGTGGGGTGCTGGAGTTTATAAATAGCGCACTTCCAGCCGTTTAAACGTTTATAAAGCTAATAACTTTAAAGATTAATGTGAATGCACTATAATCAAAAATAATTAAGTGTAAAATGGCATGTTCAGGATTTTCTCTCATTAAACAAACCATATTTTGGTTTATTTTTTATATTATATATTGATTTATATGGTATATTATTCAATCTATTATCATATTTTACGGAGGGTAATATAGATTTTATCAGTGAAGAAATGTAACACATAGGATATGCAAGTGATGTGAAGTTACAGCCAATTAGATTCCTTGGTTGCAGGAATGAATGTATCCATTTATTTATTATACAGTGATATTCCTTTGGTTTCTGTTTCTTTTTCTTTTCTTCAGTTTTTCTGACAATTCACCTAATTATTCAGCAGTAACCCTGGACATTAATTTACTATTTGTATTTAGAACAGTACTAGTGATTTACAGTATATTATCTGCATTTAGTTTTTTTATTAGTTATTTAGTTTCAATACAGAGCATTTTATTCAGTTATTAGCTCTCAACCTCTACATCAATAAAGAAAAAAATATCAATTAATCCTCCTTGTCTGATTAAACCACTTTCAATATTAAGACAAATGACCTGACCATCTGTTATTAGTTAATTATAACCAGATGCTCAAAAACTATATTTGTTTAAATAGAAATGAAATGCTGTTCTAAAAATGAATTGTCACCACTTACTAAGCTGAAGTGTGAAATTATCTATTTTGGTGGTGTTTGAGCTCCCTCATTTTAGTAAAGTTTTCTCCACAACTTATGACAACAAGTAAGTCAAGTCAAGTAATTTATTTATATAGCGCTTTTTACAACAGTACATCGTCACAAAGCAGCTTTACAGAATGAAAAGCCTTTAAACCCCCAAAGAGCAAGCCGAAGCGACAGTGGCAAGAAAAAACTCCCTTTTATGTTGTTATTTAAGGAAGAAACCTTGGGAGGACCAAGACTCAATGGGGGACTCATCCTCCTTGAGCGGCCGGGCAGCAACAACAGTGTAGAACAGCCATGTCCAGATACTAAACAAATGGAAAAACTAACAACTAGAAAACTATATGTGAGTCCATTAGGGGGCGTCCTGCAGGACCGCCTTGTCAGGATCCATACAGTATACGTAAGCAGAGCCATGGATCTCCAGGAAGCCGGGGGACACCTCAAAAGAAACAGACAAAGGAAGGGAGTTAGAGCTAATAATAAAGCACGGCATTTAATTAATAAGTAATTAATTGACACAGTGCAGCATGTGACTCCGGCATCACTGACTAGAGCAGCATAACTAAAAGAGGCAGATACTGCAGACTCTACATAGTTGAGATGGCGCCCTGGAACAGCATCATTCCAGCGCCACACCCCCCCATTAATGATGAGGTGGGTGAAGAGGTGAAATGCCAGCATACACTGATCAGAGATTACCCCCCAACACAGCCAAGTCTGAGATCTACATCTTTATCTACAGGGGATTAGTTAAACGCAAGATTAAATAAATGTGTTTTTAATTTATTTATTTTTAAAGATTAATAGTGATTCAGAATCACGAACAGTAACTGGAAGGCTATTCCAAAGTTGAGGAGCCTTGTGGGAGAACGCTCTTCCACCAGCAGTAATTTTATTTATTCTAGGAGCTAAGAGTAAGCCAGCACCTTGAGATCGGAGCTCACGTGTCGGCTGGTACAATTGAATCAGCTCACTCAGATACTGTGGAGCCTGGTTATGTAAAATTTTATATGTTATTAATAAAATTTTGTACTCGATACGAAACTTAACTGGTAGCCAGTGCAAGTTTGATAACACAGGAGTTATATGATCAAACTTTCTGGTTTTAGTTAAAACTCTAGCTGCAGCATTCTACAACAGTTATGAATTTTCTTATTTCTCATGTCTCTGTGAGAATGTTTGTGCAAGGAGGTCTTGGGGGATTCAGCCTCTGTATAGAGAACAATGTGAAATATTCATTACGACACTGATAACACAACTCATATGACTAGGGCTTGAACAAGCAGTTGGGTATCATGTTCAGTCAAAAAGGGTCTGATCTTGCTTATGTTGTAAAGAAGGAATCTACTAGAACGGGCGGTTTTGATAACATGATCAAAGAGTTTAAGGTGGGAGTCTATTGTGAACCCAAGGTTCCGGACCGAATCGGTTGGGGAGATTGTGGAGCCATCAATTTGGAAGGTCAGGTTGTGATGGATTGAGGGTTTAGCTGGGATAATGAGAAGCTCTGTTTTTTCTAAGTTTAATTTGAGATGACGGGCCTTCATCCAGACAGATATGTCGGTGAGGCAGGCAGATACCCGATTTGAGATGGTGGTGTCATCGGGGGCAAAAGACAGATGAAGTTGAGTGTCATCAGCATAGCAGTGGTAAGAGAAACCATGCGCCTGGATGACTGTGCTCAGTGATGTCATGTAAAGTGAGAAGAGGAGAGGACCAAGTACAGAGCCCTGAGGCACACCAGTGCATACTTGTTGAGAGTTAGAGATCTCCCCATTCCATGACACTTTGAAGGTCCTTCCTGTGAGATAGGATCGAAACCATTCAAGTGTCTTACAAGAAAAGCCTAATTCAGCTAGAGTGGACAGTAGAATCTGATGATTTACTGTATCAAAAGCTGCAGAAAGTTCTAGCAGAATGAGGACAGGTTTGTAGCTCTCGACCAAATTTATGTTGAGCGTAAGTTTTTTGAGTAGGGGTTTGACTATGGCCTGTTTGAAACAATTTGGAAAAGTCCCAGACGTGAGAGAGGAGTTAATGATGTGTGTGAGAGCTGGTGTGATGGAGGAGGCGATGGATTAAAGAAGGTGGGATGGGATGGAATCAGGGGGGCAAGTAGTTGGGTTACTGGCAAGAAGAATTTTGCAGATGTCAGATTCTGTGACAGGGGAGAAGGAGGAGAGGGTTTGATGGCTGGATGTGTGAGATGTACTGTTGTGGAAGTGGTGAGTATGAAAGAGTTTGCTGATGCCCTCAATCTTTTCTGTGAAAAAAGTTGCAAAGACATCAGCTGACAGAGAAGTGTTAGGAGGGGGAGAGGGAGGAGTTAGTAGCGAGTTGAAAGTACTGAATAAGGTGCGGGCATCTGAGATGCATGTTACCTTGGACTGGAAGAACAAGGATTTAGCAGCAGTTACATCCTTCGAAAAGGTGGCAAGTGAGGACTGGTATGTTTCTAAATCTGAATACAGACCAGACTTACGCCATTTTCTTTCAGCAGAACGAAGAGAAGTACCTTGCTTCCGAAGCGTCTCCGTGAGCCAGGGACTGGACGGAGAACTGTGTGTTTTCCTGGTGGATTTTGGACAGACCTGATCAAGACATGAAGCCAAGGTGGAGCAGAATGTGCTTGATGCAGTGTTGGTGTCAAGGGT